>JAPZIH010000023.1:457460-514960 GCA_027410445.1 Discoglossus pictus | reverse complement strand
GATGAATCTGCAAAGTAAGGTCACCTTGACATGTACAAATCTATCTGCTCGTTAATTGCTACAATGCTAAATTGCAGATGACATGTTTAGTTATTTCAGTCCAGATAGATTTCTGAAAGAAATGGTTGTGAAAATGTTGTTTATAGGAAATTAATAAATATGGTATAGTTCATTTTAAACCCAACCTTCTTTTTATATGAATATGTAGAAGGCCTATTATTATCATGTATTTGTAATGCGCCAACATATTCCGTAGCGCTAATCAAACACATTGTTTCTTGAAAGGATGTCTGTTGGTTTAGCCATGAAATTAAATATTGTTTGTCTGGAGGAAAGCTATGGCAAGTCTGGATAAGCTATTAAAAAGTAACAGTATATCGCTATTAACCAAGGTCTGCATGGTTAGAACTATGGTATTCCCATGTGGATGTAATAGCTGGACCATAAAGAAGTCTGAGCGCTGTAGAATTGACGCCTGTGAATTGTGGAGTTGGAGAAAACTGCTTAGAGTCCCTTGGACTTCAAGAAGATCCAATCAATCAATACTACATGAAATGAAGACAAACTGTCCACTGGAAGGTTTGATCATGAGGCTAAAGCTCAATAACATTATCCATATCATGAGAAGACCGGATCCCCTACACAAGACTGATGCTGGGAAAGATTGAAGGCACAAGAAGAAGGGGGCTGCAGAGGCGGAGATGGATAGATGAGGTCATTTAAGCAATGTACATGAGCTTGAGGGAACTCAGAGCAGTAGTTGCTGACAGATGGGCCTGGCGTGTTGAAGTCCATAGAGTCAGACACGACAAAATGACTAAAACAGCAAAACATTTTTGTAGTGTCAATTTTTTTGCTGTTATTAATATTTTTAATATAAAAAAAGGTTATGTATATAAGATTCTCCTTTACTTTTTACAGCATAACAATGACACATACCTTCACTATATTCACCAATTAGGTACTATATGATATTGTACTGGTGCCACCTCTACTTGATAATATTGTCATATATCCATAAGATACAGTAATGTGCCGGTGCGCTCACTATGTAATTATTGTAAAACTTAACTTTTACTTCAAGTAACTAAAAATCTTTAATTCATAAAAAAAATCAAATATACGTTAGTATTAAAAATCCCCACCATTTTATATAACTCGATATCCAACCAAATGTGTGTGTTTGCATCATTCAGTCATGTCCGACTCTCTTTATGTCCATGGTCATGCTGATCCACTTGGTATTCATGGCAGATAGAGTGGAATGGGTTGCCAGTTCCTTCCCCAGTGGGCCACAGCATACGGCTCCTGGTATTCCAAGGTGGTCGCCCAAGTACTGACTAGTCCCAACCCTGCTCGGCTTCAGGGTGGTGTGACCTCTTGGTTCCCTGACTGGAATCGAACCCAGGTCGCAGGGGTCAAAGCACCAAATCCTAAACACTGGACCACCAGGGAACCCATCCAACCAACTAATTGGTAAATAAATAAATAAAAAGAGAAAACCAACATTGGGTGACTCCAAACTCCAGCCATATAACAGATCTCACCATGGCATACGCCATCAGGAAATGCTGAAGACAGATAAAATGGAACATCCATCTCAGCCTGAAACAAATTACTTCCTGCAATAATAATATAAATATAGATGTGGATATATTTTCTAGAGCTTTTCTAGAGAGGCATCCATCTCCACTCAACGCTAATCTAAAGCTTGAACTGTAGCACCAAATACCAGCTCTGAGCTTTTAATAACTAGTAACGAGCTGCTATGCCTTGATTGGCTTTGACAAATAAATAATTGCTAATTAGGCCGGAGCATTTACTTAATTGTAAAAGGCGAGTTTGATTTATGTTTTTCTATAAGCGTAAATTAATTCAAATTTCTGACAACTTCAATCAATATTTATTGCTCAGGTGGTGACATGAAATAATTTATGGGCTTGTTGTGAGCTTTCCAAATAAATCACAGGAGGTATTATTTCAGTGGTGATCAGATTATACAAATGTATTAAAAATTAAATGACGTATAAGTGGGAAAAAGAATTGTGAAAAAATAAACAAAATAGAAAAACAAAAAATAGGGTTTTAAGACATTTTCAATAATTCATTATAGCTATTGGATGAAAAATATTTCTATCACCCCCAACATGTTAACAAACAGCCTGCACCAACATACATAGTTAAATACATTTTGCACTTTCTCATTGTCTCTAATACATTAGTGCGGCCCCTTTGGGTGCACCCACTCAGCGTAGTAGGTCTTAGACCTTTTGTATATTGTACATATCAGGATATAGTCTATTGACATGTTCTCTAGTACATCCATACGAGCCTCTTTATATGCTGTGCTGCAAAATGGCGTATGAAGGTGGACATGGGCTAGTTCCAATTGGATCTGTTTAAGATGCCAACAATTAAGCAACGGTTGTCAGTTGTTTTGCCCCTGTGCTACATGTTGGCATTTGTTATATTCCTGTCTGACCATGTTGACTACTCTGCTTTCTTGTTTTCTAATCCTTGGCTTGACCGTTGGACTCCTTGCTTGTTTCACCAATCTACTGTCGATCTCCCAAGCCTTGGATTTTTCTCCCTGAACTCTGTCTCTCTAGTCTGACGCTTACCTCTGACCCCCATTATACCCCTCTCTACTGCTAGGACCCACTCCCATGTTCTCCAGTGACACAAAACACTGTTTATTCTCTGTTTCCGCTTTATATTAACTTCTTGCACATTATCAAATCTATTTTCTCTAGTAGATGCCCAGATATATTCTCCAGTGGATGTCCAGATATCTCCTCCAGTGGATATCCAGATATCGCCTCCAGTGTGTTGCCCAGATATCTCCTCCAGTGGATGTCCAGATATCGCCTTCAGTGTGTTGCCCAGATATCTCCTCCAGTGGATGTCCAGATATCGCCTTCAGTGGATGTCCAGATATCGCCTCCAGTGGTTGTCCAGATATTTTTTCCAGGGGATGTATGTAAATATCTTCCAGTGGATTTACAGATATCTCCTCCAGTGGTTGTCAAGATATCTCCTCCACTGGATGTCTAGATATCTCCTCCAGCAGATGTCTAGATATCTCCTCCACTGGATGCCCAGATATCTCCTCCAGCAGATGTCTAGATATCTCCTCCAATGGATGCCTAGATATGTCCTCCACTGGATGCCTAGATATGTCCTTCGGCAGATGTCTAGATATCTCCTCCACTGGATGCCTAGATATCTCCTCCAGCAGATGTCTAGATATCTCCTCCACTGGATGCCTATATATCTCCTCCAGCAGATGTCTAGATATCTCCTCCACTGGATGCCTAGATATGTCCTCCAGCAGATCTCTAGATATCTCCTCCAGTGGATGTCTACATAACTCCTCCAGCAAATGTCTAGATATCTCTTCTAAGTACTTTTTTTCACATCAAGCAGATGCTCCAAATATGGTATAATTTAAAACTATATGTGACACCAGCTACTTAGCCAATTCAAAGTTATATTTAAAAAAGTATTTACCTATACTAACCTATTATTGAATTTGGCCATTTTGGGCTGTCAGTCAGCCTTTCTGATCAACCCACAAACTAAAATGCATATATTTTGTTAATGAGATTTTATAGCCATTATATTACTGATAACCCATTGAGGCACTCTATTGACTTCAGTTTACTTTACTGAAGATTGAACATGGCTAATCTTGTTCATATAACTGCCCTCAAGACAATGGACCCAATTCCTCACAGGCTTATCAGTAATTAATGGCATTAAACTCTCCTCAAACTATATATGAATCTCCGTTTGTAAGTGTAAGTGGCAAACTTCACTGTAGGAAAATGCATTTTGAACACATAAAATTGATTAAGTACTTCTTATATGTCTCTAAAGGAAATGTATTAACCGCAGTGGCCCTTTATTAGGCAAGTTCCACCTAAAAATACATTTCTTTTATATAAAATATCCCTCTTAGAGAAGATTAACTACCTACCGCATTTTTCCGTGTATAAGACAACCCTTTTTGACTAAATTTGGGCCTTTAAATTCGGGGGGTCGTCTCATACACGGAATACAGCTGAGGGACCTTGCGTGAGACGCTAGATGGCACTGTCTCAGTTTCTCCGCTGCTCCCTCAGCTCTCTGCAGCCCTTGCTCGCTGCTCCCATCTCCCCGGCCACCTCCCGCAGAATCTCCTCGGGACACCAGGAGCAGCCTGGAGCCCGGAGCCACGTGCACCCTAACTCCAGGGCTCGTGCTTGTGTCCCGTGCTTGTGTGTCTGGTGGCTCGCTCTCCTCCGCAGGCGGTTGCAGGGCTTTGTTGATGTTGGAGGGCTGGGAGGAGCAGGCGGCATGTGACCCGCCGGGAAGTTAGGAGGCTCCCGCCAGCCTAGGATTGGTATGTGCCGGAGAGTTGCTCCTGGATTTATAGAGGGCAGTTTATAACGTGACCTGGAGTTATAGGGGGGTCCGTGTATGAAGTGACCCAGGGGAGGTAGTTCTATGGGCCAGAGGCCCGTATGGAATATTTGCTGGCAGGGACTGGCTTAATTAAATACTTTGGGGTCAAAATCATAGGGGTCGTCATATACATGGGGTCGTCTAATACACAGAAAAATACGGTATATAAAAGCCATAGAATCTGCCTAATTTGTCATTTACTCTATTTACAGATCACTGACACTCTGCTGATTGGGTCAAAAGTTCAAGAGCCAGCTCAAATGCCCCAGTTCTAAGCTATTACAGCTACATTTATGTTCAATGATCTTCAGCAGTTTACATCATACACAATATATTCTTGTTGTTGTTTAGTCGTTTAGTCATGTCCGACTCTCCTTGACCTTAAAGACGCAGCACGCCAGGCACATCTATGTTTCTGGTCGTGCTTATCCATAAGGTTATCTTGGCACAAATACTGGGGTGGGTTGCAAGTCCCTTGTCCAGTTGATTTGTCTCTCCTCTTCGGTGACACTACATGGTATGGCTCACAGCTTCATTGAGGTAGTCAAGCCCCTTCACCACGACAAGGTAGATCCAGAATGGTCCAGTGGTTAGGATTCAGTGCTTCCACCTCTGCTACATAGGTTTAAGCCCAGTCAGGGAACCGAGAGGTCACACCACCCTGAAGCAGAACAGAGTTGGGCCTGGTCAGTACTTGGATGGGAGACCACCTAGGAATACTAGCTGTATGCTGTGGCCCACTGGAGAAGGAACTGGCAGCTCACTCTATTATCTCTGCCATAAATACATATGGATCAGCATGGTGTGTTGGGGTCCCTGAGGTCACGGAGAGTCGGACACGACTGAACAACACACAATGTTACACTTATATTTGAACTTCTATATAATAGTAACTTCCATATAATAAAGGATAAGCATTCCTACGATCTTCCCATCGGCTTGTTTTGATCCATAAAACTCTTTCCCACTAGCGATGCAGGTGAGCCGAGAGCTTATAATGATGTTTATTGTGTGACTCTGAGCTGCGTACCATAAACCGACTTAATTACAGTTATTTACTGAGTAAACAAAGGTCTATTTAAATTCCGAGTAATGTTCTTGGCAAACAGTGAACTGAAAATAACGTTATTAACCAAATGTCGCCGCCAAATTTACCTGTGAACGCTCAGCAAATATGAACCCAACAAAGTGAGAGAGCGATGGCTCCAACGTGATCCGAGCGCTCAACGGCATTAACGATGAGTTCAATACGCTCGTCAGCAGCTGTTATGCTAATTGGAGTTATGCAGTTGTCAGCTGATGAGACGGCTTAATGGGGGGAATTATTATCAGATCCCTATTGTGATAAATACTATTTATTGCTGTCAAACGGTATTAACGCTCGGTTCATGGATGGTAAATGGTCATCGCCAACACTCAACTCATCAATTCATGGTCAAGGAAGACAAAGGCAGCTGCTCTGTTTTATCCAAACAGACTCCGACGAGGCAGGTCCCATTTGCATATGTTTTAAAAGGGTAATGAAGTAATGTGATGTTTATCTGGGTTGACGAGTGGTAATTTTTGGATGGCAGTTCTCCAGCTCGTTGGAGGCACCGTGGAGTGCGGGTGAACGTTATGAAAAGCAGCAGGTGCGCGGAGAGATCGGAAATGAGTTATTCATCTGTCTGGGATGAGCAGACACTTCATCAAAGTATATTTACGGGTCTGAGTTCGATATTTGGGTGCTCGTTACTTAAAGGGATTTTTTTGTTTGTTTTATGCAAATTTTTTATTTGTATTATTTATTATTATTATTATTATTATTTGTATTGTTTTCAATATATTAAGCCTCCCCCTTTTGGATTGCTACCTTGTCTTGCGTACTTCGATAAAGCTATGACCTATACCATGTAGGGTCACCCAGGTCATAGCAGAAAGGTCAGACACATCTGGAGAAGGAACTGGCACAACCATGACATAATGATTGTGCCTGGTATGCTTAGGTCCATAGTGTCACAGAGAGTCAGACAAGACTGAACGGCTATACAACAACAACAAGTAGCAGATTATCACATTCACAGTTCTTCTTGATGTCCACCGGTAGAGTGCCATGTTTGACATCTGTGACCCAAAGCCACACCTCTACATATATAATAGATTAATATGCTTATATTTAACTAATATGGATAAAAAACATTTTGGAGGAAATCCGAGTTTTTGAAGACTCTGTTTGGGTACAGGATTCCATTTTGTGTTTGTTACATCACAACCTGAGCGCTGGATGAGGGTGTGTGTTTGTAGTTATAAGTAGAGAGAGCAGTAGCGGAGAAGGGAACTGGTGGAAGTCATGAGTTTTTGCATGATAGTTTGATCAGATTGAAATTAACACCACACCGCATCCCCCTCACTGCTCCAGAAGCAGCCACCTTGCATCATTCAATGCAACCATAGCCCTCCGCACACAGCTTCCACCAACGTATCATACTGCATTTAATATTGACCATTTCTATTCTAAATAACTGAATAGGGCATTTGTGAAAGATCAATTTCTAACATCTACCTCCCGGTATATTAACCCTTTAAATATATAAAGAGCAATGGATGATGGATTCTTTTAGTTACAAATACATTTGACAAAAACATGAGTGGTGGAGATACTTTTGGTACAAAGCACCAGCCCCACTACAGTGTCAGGACTAGGGATTTAGGAATTGGGGGATTGTGGGGGGACCAATCATCCCATAGATTAAATGAATAGGGGACATAAAAAATAGCAAAATTAAACTTAATCATGTATTACAAGATTTGGCTTTAGAGCAGTATGTCTTTCCCATGAAAGCTTTGACATATATATATTGGGGGGCCAGGGTACTAAAAGTATTTTTTCAACCTCAATTACTATGCAACTATGTTACTAAATTATATTGGCCCAAGAATTGCAGCCACTTGTAGACTCTAAAAGATGAATCACCCGTCACTGATATGTTTAAAAGGAACACATGTTACACGTGAGAATATCACACATACATATTTCAAACACACACCCCACCCTAAGACAATCAGACAAAAGCTGTGATTACTGAAGCTAAACACATCCCTGGAGAACCCGCAGGATCTGCATTTGCAAATTTAAGTATTTTGTTGTTTTAGAGATTTATAGTGAAAATAAAAAGCCGTTTTCTCCTGTATTACATTTCTCAGGTATTGTGGTGTAAATCATCTTTACTTTGCTTCGGAGAACCAGAGCTCTGCATTTATACAGCTGTATTACGGCTAAAGAATAGACACATTTTTTACTATTCTTCATGAATATAAAATAATATAGATGGGAGCAGCCACTAGAAGAGATCAGTTGCCTAAGCAGTGCGAGTCTATAAAATAGCTTTCAGTAGAATTGAATTATGGCATAAATTATGGGGTAACCCCCCCTTCTGGATCTCTATCTTGTCATGGTGAAGGAGCTTGTGTACCTTAATGAACCATGTAGGCTTACCCATGATGGGCAGGTTATAGCAGAGAGGTCAGGCCAATCTGGAGAAGGAACTGCCAAACCACCCAGTACCATTGTTAAGAAATCCTTATGGATAAGCATGACCCGAGACATAACGGAAGAGGTGCTGCAATCAATAGGCTCATGCAGAGCCGGACACTACTAAACAACAACAATGACTCAATCTTATTATCACTGTGGTAAAAAAAAACACATTATAGATATATTTTATCATATCTTAGGCCCCACATTAACATGTCTACTCTTGACTTTTTTTTTGGATGCATGGTTGTTAAACTTTGCTCATAGGAAAGGAATTCAATAGCTACACATTAGTAACAAGACCATTTAATGGGTGTTTTTCCCTGTCGTTTATCATTTTGATTTCTCTAAAAATTATTGTAGCCTTTCATTTTAAACGTCTGTATGCATTCCTTCCCCTTCTGGATCTCTATCTTGTCATGGTAAAGGAACTTGTGTACCTTAATGAACCATGTAGGGTTACCCAAGATGGGCAGGTTATAGCAGAGAGGTCAGGCCAATCTGCAGAAGGAACTGCCAAACCACCCAGTACCATTGACAAGAAAACCTTATGGATAAGCATGACTTGAGACATAACGGTAGAGGTGCTGAGATCTATAGGCTCACACAGAGCTGGACACTACTAAACAACAACCATGACTCAATCTTATTATCACTGTGGTAAAAAAAAAAAAAATTATAGATATAATTCATCATATCTTAGGCCCCACATTAACATCTCTACTCTTGACTTTTTTTTGGGATGCATGGTTGTTAAACTTTGCTCATAGAAAAAGGAATTCAATAGCTACACATTAGTAACAAGACCATTTAATGGGTGTTTTTCCCTGTCGTTTATCATTTTGATTTATCTAAAAATTATTGTAGCCTTTCATTTTAAACGTCTGTATGCATTCCTTCCCCTTCTGGATCTCTATCTTGTCATGGTAAAGGAGCTTGTGTACCTTAATGAACCATGTAGGGTTACCCAAGATGGGCAGGTTATAGCAGAGACGTCAGGCCAATCTGCAGAAGGAACTGCCAAACCACCCAGTACCATTGACAAGAAAACCTTATGGATAAGCATGACTTGAGACATAACGGTAGAGGTGCTGAGATCTATAGGCTCACGTAGAGCTGGACACTACTAAACAACAACAATGACTCAAACTTATTATCACTGTTGTAAAAACAACACATTATAGATATATTTCATCATATCTTAGGCCCCACATTAACATGTCTACTCTTAACTTTTTTTTTGGATGCATGGTTGTTAAACTTTGCTCATAGGAAAGGAATTGAATAGCTACACATTAGTAACAAGACCATTTAATGGGTGTTTTTCCCTGTCGTTTAACATTTTGATTTATCTAAAAATTATTGTAGCCTTTCATTTTAAACGTCTGTATGCATTCCTTCCCCTTCTGGATCGCTACCTTGTTGTGGTGAAGGGCCTTGTGTACCTCAATGAAGTTGTGAGCTATACCATGTAGGGTCACTGAAGATGGGCATCTCATAGTAGAGAGGTAAAAAAAATCATGGTCCATTGGAGAATGAACTGGCAAACCATTCCAGTATCTTTGCCAATAAAATGTTATGGATAAGCATAACCAGTGACATAATGAAAGATGAGCCTGGTGGGTCGTAATCCACTGGGTGGCGGAGAGTCGGACAGGACTGAAAGACTAAACAACAATACCTCAGTCTTATTATCACTGTTAAAAACACATTATATAAGTAATTCATCAAATCTTGGGCACCATATTGGCACTGCCATTGGTCTACTCTTCTATTTGGGATCTTGGCTGTTAAACATTCATTAGGAAATTAATTCACTTGCTACCTGCTTCGCATTAGTACCAAATCCTTTTAGTGAGTGTTTTTTCCCTGATGTTTCTCATTTCGATTTATCCAAAGATTATTGCAACCTCTCATTTTTAAAATTCTCTATGCTTTCCTTAGTGGATAAAGTGAAAGGCAGGGAAATTATTTTGAGGGAGTTACTGGCAATTAGGCAATTATTAGCAGTAACCCTATTCTAGGACATCATTAATTCTAAGGTTTTGGGAAGATCACTATGACTGATTGGCAGACATATGTACAAACTTCATTGTAAATTTAATGTAAGATCAGCTGGACTGGCACTGAGAAAACTTCACCAGTTAGACCACCATCCATGAACGGGGTTGCTTTATACAAATCACTTATTGGAGCAGACAGGAAGTAGCCTTTCCTACAGCCACAAACAGAGCATGGAAGCCCGGCATCCAGGAAGGGAACATAGACCTATACTTATGTCCTAACCAAGAAATACTATTTTATTAAACAAAATAAAATAGATTTAGAGAGAAAATCAATGGTTACATTAGACACTATCACCATGTAATACAATGAGCTGAGATTATGATCACTGGGTCAAAGGGCAAAGTTAAAATAATAACTATAATATCAAGAAGTTAAATGTTCTCACCTCTGCAAAGGAGGCCTACAGTGCTGAACCCTCCTATTATTTAAGGGTAGATGAATAATTGTGTCCACATAGGCCTCTCAGAAATATGACTTTACAAACAGTAACTTGTTTACACCTCCATACACCAGGTCACACAGTCTAACCTGGATTACAACAAAATTACATATGCAAATAAATACAAAATATCGGGCATATTTTAACATGAACATAATCAATGTGGCAAGCTGTTAATTACATTGCACCTGGTATTATAATGCAGTAAAGCAACCTCTAGACCCAGAACCAACGATATAGTGAACCCATTAGTCTAGAGGCCCTGACTACTAATCTTCACACTCCTGAATGGCATAGGGTGGTTCATGACACAACTGATTAAACTATGTCATCTCTTAATTGCTCTAATTACGGGTTTCCCTAAATGATTTCTGATCACTACTTTGTAACTGTTTCCATGAGGATTTCCAGTGAAAGCTCCGTAGAAACTTTCTATCAAATCGTATGAAACGCCTCGCGATTTACTCTTTCACATTTAATAAAATTATCATAAAATATTCAGCTACTATGGAAACATGAGCCGAGGGACCTTTATGATCAATGTTACATGGTATTGTACCTTATGTTGCAATGCAAAGGTCACGTAACATTTCCTGGAACTCATATTCAGGGAGTGCAGAATTATTAGGCAAATGAGTATTTTGACCACATCATCCTCTTTATGCATGTTGTCTTACTCCAAGCTGTATAGGCTCGAAAGCCTACTACCAATTAAGCATATTAGGTGATGTGCATCTCTGTAATGAGAAGGGGTGTGGTCTAATGACATCAACACCCTATATCAGGTGTGCATAATTATTAGGCAACTTCCTTTCCTTTGGCAAAATGGGTCAAAAGAAGGACTTGACAGGCTCAGAAAAGTCAAAAATAGTGAGATATCTTGCAGAGGGATGCAGCACTCTTAAAATTGCAAAGCTTCTGAAGCGTGATCATCGAACAATCAAGCGTTTCATTCAAAATAGTCAACAGGGTCGCAAGAAGCGTGTGGAAAAACCAAGGCGCAAAATAACTGCCCATGAACTGAGAAAAGTAAAGCGTGCAGCTGCCACGATGCCACTTGCCACCAGTTTGGCCATATTTCAGAGCTGCAACATCACTGGAGTGCCCAAAAGCACAAGGTGTGCAATACTCAGAGACATGGCCAAGGTAAGAAAGGCTGAAAGACGACCACCACTGAACAAGACACACAAGCTGAAACGTCAAGACTGGGCCAAGAAATATCTCAAGACTGATTTTTCTAAGGTTTTATGGACTGATGAAATGAGAGTGAGTCTTGATGGGCCAGATGGATGGGCCCGTGGCTGGATTGGTAAAGGGCAGAGAGCTCCAGTCCGACTCAGACGCCAGCAAGGTGGAGGTGGAGTACTGGTTTGGGCTGGTATTATCAAAGATGAGCTTATGGGGCCTTTTCGGGTTGAGGATGGAGTCAGGCTCAACTCCCAGTCCTACTGCCAGTTCCTGGAAGACACCTTCTTCAAGCAGTGGTACAGGAAGAAGTCTGCATCCTTCAAGAAAAACATGATTTTCATGCAGGACAATGCTCCATCACACGCGTCCAAGTACTCCACAGCGTGGCTGGCAAGAAAGGGTATAAAAGAAGAAAATCTAATGACATGGCCTCCTTGTTCACCTGATCTGAACCCCATTGAGAACCTGTGGTCCGTCATCAAATGTGAGATTTACAAGGAGGGAAAACAGTACACCTCTCTGAACAGTGTCTGGGAGGCTGTGGTTGCTGCTGCACGCAATGTTGATGATGAACAGATCAAAACACTGACAGAATCCATGGATGGCAGGCTTTTGAGTGTCCTTGCAAAGAAAGGTGGCTATATTGGTCACTGATTTGTTTTTGTTTTGTTTTTAAATGTCAGAAATGTATATTTGTGAATGTTGAGATGTTATATTGGTTTCACTGGTAAAAATAAATAATTGAAATGGGTATATATTTGTTTTTTGTTAAGTTGCCTAATAATTATGCACAGTAATAGTCACCTGCACACACAGATATCCCCCTAAAATAGCTAAAACTAAAAACAAACTAAAAACTACTTCCAAAAATATTCAGCTTTGATATTAATGAGTTTTTTGGGTTCATTGAGAACATGGTTGTTGTTCAATAATAAAATTAATCCTCAAAAATACAACTTGCCTAATAATTCTGCACTCCCTGTATATATATATTATTTATGTATTGTACATGTAATGGTAATATGGTATTAATTCAAACACAACGCATTCATATTATTAACATTATATGTTTTATTGTTTGACTAGCTTGTGCTTCTGTCTGTGGACCTCGCAAAATTTACGGGCTTACGAGAAACAAATCCGAGACGCTGGACAAAAAAAAAGTGACAACCTCGCAAAAATACGACCTTACCGCCCGAACCGCGCGGACATGAAAACATTAAAAACACAATAAATACTCACTGCAAATACATAAAAAGCTTACCCACAGCAAGGGGGGGGGCACCCAGGACATCGAAAACTAAAGTTACACCTCAATTTCACTCGAAATAAAAGAGTTTAGACACGCGAAAATCCCCTAAGCGAGAGAAAAAATGTCCGCCGAGAAAAACGAAAACAAGGCTACAGGACTCTAAAGATGCATAACACCACCAAACACCTACGGATTTTCTGAAAAAGACGGACGCGATCCAAGAACAAGCACGCCAAATCAGCCACAGATGCGAACCACACATTAGGCGCCATTTTACAACACTAACTTACACAATGCGGAAGTACACAGCTACCCTAACATTAAAGTATTTTGATGTATTATTTTATTCATTATTTCAATAGCATTAGCTACAAAAAAAAACAATGCTCATAGCACACAAACAATCAACAACCTCGCAATGAGCACCAAAGGCGCTCAGTGCAAGGCTTGCAATGAGCGCTGAAGCATCTTGGAACACCAACAAAATTTACCGCCCTTTCAATCTTATTGTTGTCATTTTTTGACGGGCAAGTCGATAGTCCTCATATAGTAGATAACACTACCTTGTTCCTATGATTTATTTCTATACCAAGGTGCTCTTTGGGAATCTGTGACAATGTCCCATTAAGAACTGGACATCTACGAGTAACCTGCTCAAGTACAACCAAACATGGGAAAAGCAGTGGGACTGCCACTAAAGCTACAAAACCCCAATATGTGGCTTTGTGGGAGACTTGTCTCATTTCAATTATCTCAGGAACCAATCAATGATGTGGTTAACCTCCATGGTACATTGGAGGGGATCTCAGATTCCATCAATTAAAATGTTTCTCTTGGTAATAAAGTAGAAGTTCCTTGACGTATGTTTGCGTATATGAGGGTTTCTTGGTAATATGGACAGTGTGGGGTGGAATATAATATACAGTTGCAAGCAAAAGTATGTGAACCCTTTGGAATGATATGGATTTCTGCACAAATTGGTCATAAAATGTGATCTGATCTTCATCTAAGTCACAACAATAGACAATCACACTCTGCTTAAACAAATAACACACAAAGTATTAAATGTTGCCATGTTTTTATTCAACACACCATGTAAACATTCACAGTGCAGGTGGAAAAAGTATGTGAACCCTTGGATTTAATAACTGGTTGAACCTCCTTTGGCAGCAATAAATACAACCAAACGTTTCCTGTAGTTGCAGATCAGATGTGCACAACGGTCAGGAGTAATTCTTGACCATTCCTCTTTACAGAACTGTTTCAGTTCAGCAATATTCTTGGGATGTCTGGTGTGAATCGCTTTCTTGAGGTCATGCCACAGCATCTCAATCGGGTTGAGGTCAGGACTCTGACTGGGCCACTTCAGAAGGCGTATTTTCTTCTGTTTAACCCATTCTGTTGTTGATTTACTTCTATGCTTTGGGTCGTTGTCCTGTTGTAACACCCATCTTCTGTTGAGCTTCAGCTGGTGGACAGATGGCCTTAAGTTCTCCTGCAAAATGTCTTCATAAACTTGGGAATTCATTTTCCCTTCAATGATAGCAATCCGTCCAGGCCCTGACGCAGCAAAGCAGCCCCAAACCATGATGCCCCCACCACCGTACTTCACAGTTGGGATGAGGTTTTGATGTTGGTGTGCTGTGCCTCTTTTTCTCCACACATAGTGTTGTGTGTTTCTTCCAAACAACTCATCTTTAGTTTCATCTGTCCACAGAATATTTTGCCAGTACTGCTGTGGAACATCCAGGTGCTCTTGTGCAAACTGTAAACGTGCAGCAATGTTTTGTTTGGACAGCAGTGGCTTCCTCTGTGGTATCCTCCCATGAAATCCATTCTTGTTTAGTGTTTTACATATCGTAGATTCGCTAACAGGGATGTTAGCATATGCCAGAGACTTTTGTAAGTCTTTAGCTGACACTCTAGGATTCTTCTCCACCTCATTGAGCAGTCTGCGCCGTGCTCTTGCAGTCATCTTTACAGGACGGCCACTCCTAGTCAGAGTAGCAGCAGTGCTGAACTTTCTCCATTTATAGACAATTTGTCTTACCGTGGACTGATGAACAGCAAGGCTTTTGGAGATACTTTTATAACCCTTTCCAGCTTTATGCAAGTCAACAATTCTTAATCATAGGTCTTCTGAGAGCTCTTTTGTGTGAGGCATCATTTACATCAGGCAATCCTTCTTGTGAAAAATAAACCCTGAACTGGTGTGTGTTTTTTAAAGGACAGGGCAGCTGTAACCAACACCTCCAATCATTGATTGGACTCCAGTTGGCTGACACCTCACTCCAATTAGCTTTTGGAGATGTCATTAGTCTAGGGGTTCACATACTTTTTCCACCTGCACTGTGAATGTTTACATGGTGTGTTCAATAACAACATGGTAACATTTAATTCTCTGTGTGTTATTAGTTTAAGCAGACTGTGATTGTCTATTGTTGTGACTTAGATGAAGATCAGATCACATTTTATGACCAATTTGTGCAGAAATCCATATCGTTCCAAAGGGTTCACATACTTTTGCTTGCAACTGTATGTTAACACTAAACTTGACATGGGGACATAGGGAATCTCAGGGTTAACTTTAATACAGTTCAGGCGCAGGTTAATGACCAAACCTCACCATAACTCAGGCCATATAGCTCTTGGACTTCATAGGAACCACTCTTAGGCCCCTATTCCATTGAGCAATTGTTGGTTACTGGAGCCCATAATGTAGCCCGTAAACTAATTTGCTATTTAATTGGTGTCTTTTTGCTGGCACACCGACTTTAGGGTGCGTTGGCAATAGGCGCCGACGTAAGCACAGCGACAAATGAGGAAGCCGGGTAATGCTTGCAGGAATACAGCTCGCACACCACAAATGCGTGCGCCCCACAACAAATGATGATCCCTTTACCCCCTTGCCTACAAGTGGCCCCCACTCTTCCCGAATGCCGCTATGTCACCCCAGACTCACCTGCCCACTCTTACACAGTTACCCTGTTGCTCCCTCCAGCTCCTGGCCTCCCTCCTGCCCAGGGTGGCTCCCCGCCAGCGGGTGGTCCTGGCATGCCCTGGGGGTGGTCATTCTCATGGGAAGCGGGGACACATACAGGGATACTATGGGGGGCTGGGAATCATTGATGGAGTCGGTGAAGGCTCCTTTTGGACAGGCAGGGGTCCTGGTACCCAGGCTAGGGGTGGGGTGGCTGGCGTTAACGGGCTGGGGATCCTGGTCTCTGCCTCCGTTTGGTTCCTCCTCCAGGCCCGTCCTAGTCTCACAACCTCCCGCATCTCTGTCCCACCTGCAGGAACCTCAGTATGCAGGCGGCGCGCAGTTGTAGGGCGCACGCTTTTGTTGGGCGCTCAGTTGTGGGCGCGCGCATTTTGTACATTTCCAGATTGCGAGTCTGATTGTATATCGGACATCTAAAAGCTAATTGATGACATGTGACCGCCATGTTTTACTGACGTCATGATGATGGTCTAATGTACTATTGGATGTTACTAAATTAGTAGTTCCTCACAGAAGAATGTGACTGACTGCGGTCACGTCTTAGGCAGCTCCCTCCTGATAAAGGCTCTTAGTAGTCGACAAGACGTGACCCCAGCTAGTCACATCCTTCTGTTATGGTCACATAAGGCTGGGCCAGCCCAAGTGAATCACTGATTGGCCAAAACCAATGAATAAATCACCGCCATTTCTACCCCAGCCATTGGCTGTCCAGAAGGAGGGAGGTTCACGTTGTGTATCCTCCAGTTAATCCTTTCCCGTCTCCTTGTTGAAATAAATAGAAAACGGACTTAGGTTTTTATAAATAACATGTTTGGAAACCAAGCAGATGAGCCGTTATCCTTTATTTCCTTGAATAATACTGCTTGGGGAAACCTGTACTCCTAAAGTAGACAAGGTGACTCTCCAAGACTCATTTGAGAGACAATACCCTCTTAGAGGTCACCAGGTCAGTAGGGGATTAGTCCTCTTCCTATTTAGTCTGGTCTAATTGACTCTGTTCATTGACATGTATATAAGTGTGTGAGCGTGTTTTGTATTGTTGTTGTTCAGTCATATCCGACTCTCCATGAGGCTATGGACACCAGACCCGTCTGTCAGCCACTGCCTCCTGATCTCCATCAAGCTCATGCTCAATGCTTCAATTACCTCATCTATCCATCTCCGCCTCTGTCACCCTCTTCTTCGTGAGCCTTCAATCTCTCCCAGCATCAGAATCCTGTCTTCTCATGATATGACCAAAATATCTGAGCATTAACCTTATGATCAAACCTTCCAGTGAACAGTTTTTCTTCCTTTCTTGGAGTATTGATTAATTCAATCTTCTTGCAGTCCAAGGAACTCTAAGCAGTTTTCTCCAACACCACAATCCAGACGCGTCAATTATTTTTTTCTTGAACTTCAGTGGTTCTTTAGTAGAAACAAAATACACACATAAATAGATAGAATTGCAATAGGTTGTTATTACATGTGTCTCTTTCCCCCTCTCCCTCCCCTGTGTCTTTCCCCCCCCTCCCTCACCTGTGTCTCTTCCCCTCTTCCCTGCGTTTCTTTCCCCCCCTTCTCCCTTCCCTCCCACCCCTGTGTCTCTTTCCCCCTCCCCTGTGTCTCTTTCACCCCTTCTCCCTCTCCTGTGTCTCTTCCCCCCTCCCCTGGCTCTCTTTCCCCCCTCTCCCCAGTGTCTCTTAACTCCCCCACTCCATCCCCTGTGTCACTTTTCACCATATCCCTCGCATGTGTCTCTTTTCCCCCTCTCCCTTCTCCTGTGACTCCACCTTCCCTCGCCTGTGTCTCCTTCCCCCTCCCTCCCCTGTGTTTATTTTCAGCCCTCTCCCTCCATATCTCTCTTTCCCCCCTCTCCCTCCCCTGTGTCTCTTCCCCCTTTCCCACTTATCCTCCACCTTTATCCCCCTTGTCCTCCTCCTCCCTTTCCCCCTTATCCTCCCTCCTTCTCTATCATGCTCCTCCCTCTCCTCCTCCCTCATCTTCCTGCTCATCCTCCCTTTCCCCTTATCCTCCTCCTTTCCCCCCTTATCCTCCTCCCTCCCTTTCCCTAGCTCCTTCCCCCCTTATACTCCTCCTCTCTCCTTCCCCCTTATCCTCCTCCTTCTCCTTTCATTCCCCCTCTACAATTACCTCCCTTTCCCCTCTCTCCTTACTATCATGCGATTAGCTCCTGCTCCTCTCTCCCCTGCAGCGCCGGCTTCTGGCTGCGTCCCAACTTGCATATGCTAATGACGTGAATCCGGAGCTGCAGGGGAGAGAGCAGCAGGAGCTGATCGCCTGATAGTAAGAGAGGGGGAAAGGGAGGAGGATGATAAGGGGGAAAGGAGGGAGGAGACACGGGAGGCACAGAGGTGCTAAGTACTGCGCCGCTGGCTGCAATGAGTGCCTTTGGCACCCATTGCAGCCTAAGTGCTCCGCGGCTGCTTTGCCTCGCTTTGCGAGGCTCTCATGTGTGACGGCACCGATGCTCTACCAACATTGACAACTACATATGTGATAAGAAGGGAGATAAGACAGGACATATGTACATACGCAGTATTACATGAGGAAATAATTGGAAATAGATATTTTATTCTTAAAATGCCAAACTTTCAAGCTCAATTATCTAACATTTCCATTCACAAATTGCGTGTGTTTGCATCATTCAGTCATGTCCGACTCTCCGTGACCTCATGTACCATAAGACACCATGCTGATTCACTTGGTATTCATGGCAGAGATACTGTAGTGGGTTGCCAGTTCCTTCTTCTCAGTGTATGCTGGTATTCATGGGTGATCTCCTGTCCAAGTACTGACCAGGCCCAACCCTGCTTGGCTTCAGGGTGATGTGACTTCTTGGTTTTCTGACTGGAATCAAACCCAGGTCGCAGCGGTGAAAGCACCAGATCCTAACCACTGGACCACCAGGGAACACCCAAATACAATTATATTCATTAAAGGGACTCTGTCACCCCAAAATCAAGTTGTTTTTTAGGTTATTTTTAAGAGCTAGAAAAACTAGCTCTATGTTGCTATTGCTGCTGCAATTATATATGCAAATGAGCAGTTCATGCATATTAATTAGCTAATTAGGACCAAAGTCTGCTAGTCTAATTGCCAAAATAAAGACCCCCAATGTCATCTGGCACACTGAGCCTCACGTTCGTGTGCAGGGGGCACAAAATCAACTCTAAATATTTCAGGAATGCTTTACCTTAGAGAAAAACTGCTAGTACAATGAATAGCCAGTATTTAATGACTAGTAAAATAAAATCAACTGCCTGTTGGGGTGTCTTTTAACTGTATTTTATTTCTTTTCTGTGACCTTTGCCGTGTCCCTCTGAGCTGAAAATAAAACAAAATTCCAAATTGCTATAATATTGATTTTATTAAAGAAAAAAACATATGTATTTCTATTGGATTTACTAAACATCTCATTTTATTCTCTATTGAAATTGGCGCTGGGGTGAAAACCAGCGATTATTGTTCTTCGCTTGTAGAAACATTTGTCTAAACCCTAATAAATCTTCCCAGGATATAAATGTGTAATGGAGTTTATGTGTGAGTTTTCGAGCTCGTTTTGTCTCCCACTGGCTGGCCTATCATTGCGAGCAGATTCAATCATAGATAGAGAATTTGTGAGATCAGCTTCCAGTCTGCGTCTGATACTCATCTCAAATCACCACGTGCGGAGGCGCAGAATAAATAATATATCAGCCCCCCACTCCATTTCTTATCAAATCAGACCAAGTGGGGTCCGTGTTAATAAATCTGCGTGCGGTTTTCTACAGCAATTTGGCGCTAATCCCCCACTTAACAACATAATTACAGCCTCTTGGGCAGATCTCTCACCTTTACACAATGTGGTTTCTGTAACATTGTAACAAAGATATCGATACATTAATCCCAACATTCCGAGGGGGGTATACATGTTACTAGGTGTATAATATACCTGGGGAGCTATTTACTGTTACTGGTACTTTTTATATTCTGAAGTGTTTATAAGCTATGCCTAAATAGTCCCTGTATGGGTCTGCCCGCTGAAGCGTATTCACAGGCTGGATGTGCAGTTTAGTTTCCTAGCCTATCAGGGACCACGTCTCCATAGTTCTCTGAGGTCTCGAACTTCATGAGCTAGTACACTGCACTGCACAGCCATACATACAGAGACTGTGCCTGCCTACGCTGCATTATGTAGAAACATACAGGGACTATTTGATGGATTTTAGGCAGAGCCTTCACTTCTTAATAAAATAAAGTACGGAAATGTAAATAAATACACAAGGATATTATATACTGGATCTTTCCTGTTAGCTGACTCGGTGGCTTGGCCACAATTTTAGTGAGATCCTAGGGTTAGGGTTAGGCTTAAGGTTAGGGCTTACGTTTAGGGTTAGGGGTTAGAGATAGGGTTTAGGGTTAGGGACTATGGTTAAGATTAGGGTTTAGGGGTAGGAGTTAGACTTATGGTTTAGGGTTAGGGCTGGGGTTAGTTAGGGATTAGGCGTGAGGGTTTAGTTTAGGAGTTAGGGTTAGGGGTTAGTGCTAGGGGTTAGAGCTAGGGTTTAGGGTTAGTTAGGGGTTAGGAGTTAGGGTTAGGGCTTGGGGTTTAGTTAGGTATTTGGAGTTAGGGTTAAGATTAGGAGTTAGGATTAGGGGTTAGGTTTAGGGGGTAGATGTTAGGCCTTATGGTTTAGTGGTAGGGGTTAGGGCTAGGGGTTAGAATTCTGGTTTATGTTTAGTTAGGGGTTAGGAGCTAGGGTTAGGGGTTAGGGTTTAGGGGTTAGGTTTAGGGGTTAGGGTTAATGTTTGGGATTAGGATACTGGCAGATAATAAGCTTTACACTGACGAGAAATTCACTAAAATCTCGGCCGCATCGCCTAGTGGCCAATGGCTGTCACTGCGTGGGTCAGTTAACAGGAAAGATTCTATATATACCTAGTAAAATCTAAAAATAAAAATAAAAAATTTAAGAAAAAAAAAGTCAATGTTGCCTTTAAAAAATACACTTGAAATGATCAGAGATGAGAGGATATCTGCCCAGGAGGCTGTCCTAAATTGTTTCTGACCAGTATAACTCATTTATATATATATATATATTAATTACTGTAAATGATCTACACTATGAATTAATTATTTCTCGCACAAAAAAATAAACAACCTGATTTTTTTAAATGCCTGTTACGACAAAATAACCATAAGAAAGTATCTGAAGCGAAGGCTAGTAAATATTAGTCTTGGCCGCCACATTACCTGAACCAGTTTGGAGGCCGAGTGACTTCGCGTCCTCTCAGAACACGGCAGACAGTCTGTACTCTGCAAATTTCTTGGTAATTTATCTTCCGGTTCCTTAAGACATCTGAATTCCAGGAACGTCTTGTTACATTAGATGAGCTTTAGGGCAAGTTCCAGCTGAACGTTGGCAGCACCTGCAGCACCTGTGACATTTTCAGTTACTTCTATGCTAAATGAGGGTAAATAACTAATACCCCGGATAAGGATGCCCCCGGGTCTTGAACCATCGGCTGCGTGCAGCTTCTAGATATTTCCATGGATTTCATTGCAGATTTATCATTCTCTAAATAACTAAATTTGATAATATAAAAAAAAGTAAAAAAACGGTATATAAACCCAATCTTTACATTTTGTACTTCTTCTGTACCGCACGTTCTATTTTTTCCTGAGCTAATTTTATCTGGTATTTCTCAGGAGGGTGTACCATTGTAAACTAATGAACTTTCTAGTTTCTAGCTTTCCAGTTGTCATGTTCCAATCATGTATTCAAAGTCTCCGCCCGCCTTAGGAAGCTGATGAGCACAAACCAAAATGGTAGATTCCAGAACAGCATAACTGTATATAAACGGATGTAAAGTAATTCACAATAGTGTATTATCTATATAGGGATGCAGTGGCCCTTTAAAATTATGCCTGAAGTCTTCTGGAAATATAGGTGGCCTATTAAGATTATCGCTACCTTGTCGTGGTGAAGGGGCTGGTCTACTTCAATGAAGCTGTGAGCTATACCATTTAGGGTCACCCAAGATTGGCGGGTCATAGCAGAGAGGTCAGACAAACTGAAGAAACTGGTAACCCACTTTGGTATCTTTGCCAAGGAATCCTTATGGATAGGCACAACCAGAGACATGATAATATATATATATATATGCCTGGCATTCTTCTGTCCTAAGGTCACAGATAGTCGGACACAACTGAATTACAGTGCCTTGTATTCACCCCCGTGACTTTTTACCTATTTTGTTACATTACAGCCTTAAAGTCAATGTTTTGTTAATCTGAATTCTATGTGGTGGATCAGAACACAATAGTCTAAGTTGGTGAAGTGAAATGAGAAAAATATATACATAAAACTATTTTTTAGAAATAGAAAACTGAAAATTGGCATGTGCGTATGTATTCACCCCCTTTGTTATGAAGCCCATAAAAAGCTCTGGTGTAACCAATTACCTTCAGACGTCACATAATTAGTGACATGATGTCCACCTGTGTGCAATCTAAGTGTCACATGATCTGTCATGACATATACACACCTTTTATAAAAGGCCCCAGAGGCTGCAACACCTAAGCAAGAGGCACCACTAACCAAACACTGCCATGAAGACCAAGGAACTCACCAATCAAGTAAGGGACAATGTATAGAAGTACAAGTCAGGGTTAGGTTATAAAAAAATATCCAAATCTTTGATGATCCCCAGGAGCACCATCAAATCTATCATAACCAAATGGAAAGAACATGGCACAACCGCAAACCTGCCAAGAGACGGCCGGCCACCAAAACTCATGGACCGGGCAATGAGGGCATTAATCAGAGAGGCCGCACAGAGACCTAAGGTAACCCTGGAGGAGATGCAGAGATCCACAGCAGAGACTGGAGTATCTGTACATAGGACGACAATAAGCCGTACGCTCCATAGAGTTGGGCTTTATGGCAGAGTGGCCAGAAGAAAGCCATTACTTTCAGCAAAAAACAAAATGGCACGTTTTGAGATTGCGAAAAGGCATGTGGGAGACTCCCAAAATGTATGGAGGAAGGTGCTCTGGTCTGATTAGACTAAAATTGAACTTTTCGGCCATCAAAAAAAAAACGCTATGTCTGGCGCAAACCCAAGGGCATCACATCCCCCAAAGAGCACCATCCCCACAGTGAAACATGGCGGTGGCAGCATCATGCTGTGGGGATGTTTTTCAGCGGCCGGGACTGGGAAACTGGTCAGAGTTGAGGGAAAGATGGATGGTGCTAAATACAGGGATATTCATGAGCAAAACCTGTACCACTCTGTGCGTGATTTGAGGCTAGGACGGAGGGTCACCTACCAGCAGGACAATGACCCCAAACACACGGCTAAAGCAACACTTGTGGGGTTTAAGGGGAAACATGTAAATGTGTTGGAATGGCCGAGTCACAGACCAGACCTCAATCCATCAATAGAAAATCTGTGGTTAGACTTAAAGATTGCTGCTCACAAGCGCAAACCATCCAACTTGAAGGAGCTTTGCAAGAAGGAATGGGCAAAAATCCCAGTGGTAAGATGTGGCAAGCTCATAGAGACTTATCCAAAGCGACTTGGAGCTGTGATTGCCACAAAAGGTGGCTCTACAAAGTATTGACTTTAGGGGGGTGAATCGTTATGCACAGTGACTTTTTTTGTTATTTTGTCCTATTTGTTGTTTGCATCACAATAAAAAAAAAAAAAACATCTTCAAAGTTGTGTCATGTTCTGTAAATGAAATGATGCAAATCCTCAAACAATCCATGTTACTTCCAGGTTGTGAGGCAACAAAACACGAAAAATGCCAAGAGGAGAAGATTATAGCCAGACAATTAATGGCGCCTTTTATCATTATACATTAAATAATCAACTAATTTTGCGTATTTACAATATCTAGTTTGGATAATAGTCACCAGGACTAAAGTATAATTACACATAATAATATATATATATATTTATATATATGTTTTTGTTACTTTCTAACACTTTCTGGACACGGTTGTCCAAAAATAATTTAAGATCTTTTATAAGTGCGTAAATACAAAAATGGAGAAATTGGAGAAATGGATATTTAAAAACACAGATTTGACAGCATATAGACTTCCTATTCTGTTATTACACCTCGGGATATCTTTATGCCTAGCCGGCCATGATTGAGTAACTTAACTGGTTTTGACTCGACCATCTTTACTGGAGGTCTCCACCTAAAGTGTCCACCTTACAATTTTAAATTGAATCAATTAACTTGTACCTTGGTAACAATACAGTCTCAATTATGGTAAACACAGGGTTAATAAAAAGTAATTAATTATGGGATCTGGAAGGCTTTCCATGTTGATGCTTTCTGGTGCCACACAGTTGGACGCCATGTTCCTCTTCCACAGATCGTTGATATATTGAACATTTCTGGACAGTAGAGGCTCCTTCCTCAAGACATAGAGATGGAAGACCAGCTTGTTCTGGGTAAACTCGATGCCAATGATATGCCCAATCGCTTAGTCTTATAGTCTACCCCCATCCACCCAGATCTCTTGAACCGTCATGCAATGACATCAATGAGCTTTGTCCGTCATTGGGTATATTGGGCTGGTTCTGTCTTAAGATATAGTTCTTGTAGTCTAAGAATCATCTTTGGCACATGTATATCATAGAGTGAAGTCTTGACAATTTCCAGCGAATGAAGTTTCTTGTTTGAATACCTCTTAATTTCTCTTGTAGATACATAGATGAGCTACACACTATGGAGAGAACATAAAACAGATGTAATACTTTATTGTTAGCATTAAAGTAACTGGCATATCCATCTCAAACTCAACTTGGTCCAGACTCGGAAAACTTAAGATCATCAGGTCAATGATATGCCCAATCTCATAGTCTCGGTTGATGGTGCCTCCAAATCTACCCTCAGCCATCCCGTACCCCTCAAATCATCATACAATGACATCATGGGATTGGCCCATCATTGGGTATTTGGTGGTGGTTCTGTCTTAAGATGTAAGAATTCTGGAAGCTGAAGCACCATGTTTGGCCACAGTGTGAAACCTTGAGATTGCCTCCTGGAAGACGTAGTGACTTCAGAGTTGGCTCAAAATCAAATTAAGATTGCAAAATAGGACATGTTATTGAATTGAGGATTATGTTTCCATAAAATCCTTCCATCAGACCATCTTAAAAGGATATTGTTCTATTACATCTTTCCTGATTTGGTTATTATAATAAATCACAAGTCTTAGATCTTCGGGTAGTATCATTTGTCACAACACCTTGATAATGGTCTCTGGTTTCATACAAACAGATAAAATCATGGTTGACACTCCATGTACAAGTTGCTCATATACTACAATGTCAAGCCTTACAATATGGTGCCAACTCTTTAATGCTCAGAGGCACTTGGCACCAGACCTCAGAAATATCTGTTTTTTAGGTTACACAATAAATTATCTATATTGGCATTAAAAATACATAAAAGCATAAAATGTGAGAGAGTTTATGGCGCAAAGTTGGGTGTTTTTGGTGACGTTGTATATAAATGGGCCATAAGAAGTTATCATGGAAAGGTTGAGTAGGAGGCAATATCCAGCCATGGGGAAGAATTAACACAGTTTCATGGAACGATGGGACATATACAAGTTGATGGGGATTAGAAGGTGGAAATGGTTTAGATGCCATATCCACCTTCTAAGTCTTTTTCCAGAGCAATGTGATCTAGAGAGGTGACTTTTTTTAAATGAACAATGGATGGTTACCCTCCAATTCTCATTGGGTGTGTCATTGAGATCCAGGAACAGGATGGTATTACATCATATGCTATATCTCCATCTAGTTGTGCATTGATTTAACTGCAGATACATTCATTATGAGCCCATATATATCTTTGATTAATGATTGGGAAGTATTTAAGGTGTTATGGTTTCCTTATCCATCGTAGTCCCTGTCTCTGAGCCCTATGATCGACTGTTGGGGGCCACTGATCTAGCTTATATAATGGTAAAGGTATTACTTTAAGGGTGTAGGCTATTAAATAGATCACCAATTGGTAGATAAATGTAATCTAAATATAATAGGTATGCCCATAAACTAAATAGTAAGTGTTAGACAAAAAAGGAACACCAAACAAGACCATTGGGTATAAGTCCCACTATATATAACAATAGTCTCACTGTGGGGGTTATACTCAGTGGTCTTGTTTGGTGTTCTTTCTCTGTCTTATGAACCACTGATCTAGGCCATAGGTGACCGCCTCTTTTACTACAGTCAATTACCTGTAGACTTTGGCTACAACTTCCATAACTCTATCACCAATCTGTTTTACCCAGTCATCCACCATCAACGTCCACCATCAACGTCCACCATCAACGTCCACCATCAACGTCCACCATCAACGTCCACCATCAACGTCCACCATCAACGTCCACCATCAACGTCCACCATCAACGTCCACCATCAACGACCACCATCAACGACCACCATCAACGACCACCATCAACGACCACCATCAACGACCACCATCAATGTCCACTATGGATGAGCCTTCATCTGCATGACACAGTCCAACGTTAACCAACATTTCCTACCACACTCACAAAAATATATAATGAATTATTTATTATAAAATGTGGCAGTTATAAAATATGGTGACCAGTCACCAACCCTTGGAAATGCTCTTCACTTTACTTTCCTGTTAAACCTTCCTGTACTCACACTTTATACTAAGGCTTTACAACAACACTAGTACATTAGGTTAGGAACGCCATCTTGGGTATCACATAAAACATTTACACATTTAGTCACATTCATAGAAAAGGCAAACTGATTTGCCTGATTTCTCTGTTTTATGCAAAGAAATAGAGTAATACAAGGGAATAATAATTGCTTGTTACATTTCACAGAGCTACTACTATAAATGCGGTTGTGGTCGGGTCCCCCTCATGTGGTAGCTGACGGTGGACGTATGGAAAGCCAGATAGTTTAGTAGACAAGGGCCAGAATATGCATGAAAGGCGCATGGAAAGCTGCATGGTTTAGTAGAGAGGGGCCACAATATACATGAAAGGCTAATGGAAAGACCCATAGTTTAGTAGATAGGGGGCCACAATATGCATGAAAGGCTAATGGAAAGCTGCATGGTTTAGTAGATAGAGGCCACAATATGCATGAAAGGCTCATGGAAAGCTGCATGGTTTAGTAGATAGGGGGCCACAATATGCATGAAAGGCTAATGGAAAGCTGCATGGTTTAGTACATAGAGGCCACAATATACATGAAAGGCTAATGGAAAGCCGCATGGTTTAGTAGATAGGGGGCCACAATATGCATGAAAGGCTCATGGAAAGCTGCATGGTTTAGTAGATAGGGGCCACAATATGCATGAAAGGCTTGTGGAAAGCCGCACTGGTTTAGTAGATAGGGGCCACAATGGGCATGAAAGGCACGTGGAAAGGTGCATGGTTTAGTAGATAGGGGCCCCAATGGGCATGAAAGGCTTGTGGAAAGCCGCATGGTTTAGTAGATAGGGGCCACAGCATGCATGAATGGCTTGTGGAAAGCTGCATGGTTTAGTAGATAGGGTCCACAGTATGCATGAATGGCTTGTGGAAAGCTGCATGATTTAGTAGATAGGGGCCACAATATGCATGAATGGCTTGTGGAAAGCTGCATGGTTTAGTAGATAGGGGCCACAGTATGCATGAAAGGCACGTGGAAAGCTGCATGGTTTAGTAGATAGGGGCCACAGTATGCATGAAAGGCACGTGGAAAGCTGCATGATTTAGTAGATAGGGGCCACAATATGCATGAATGGCTTGTGGAAAGCCGCATGGTTTAGTAGATAGGGGCCACAGCATGCATGAATGGCTTGTGGAAAGCTGCATGGTTTAGTAGATAGGGGCCACAGTATGCATGAATGGCTTGTGGAAAGCTGCATGGTTTAGTAGATAGGGGCCACAGTATGCATGAATGGCTTGTGGAAAGCCGCATGGTTTAGTAGATAGGGGCCACAGTATGCATGAATGGCTTGTGGAAAGCTGCATGGTTTAGTAGATAGGGGCCACAGTATGCATGAAAGGCTTGTGGAAAGCTGCATGGTTTAGTAGATAGGGGCCACAGTATGCATGAAAGGCTTGTGGTTTAGTAGATAGGGGCCACAGTATGCATGGAAGGCTTATTGAAAGCTGCCTGGTTTAGTAGATAGTGGCCACAATATGCATGAAAGGCTAATGGAAAGCTGAATGGTTTAGTAGATAGGGGCCACAATATGCATGAAAGGCTAATGGAAAGCTGCATGGTTTAGTAGATAGAGGCCACAATATGCATGAAAGGCACGTGGAAAGCTGCATGGTTTAGTAGATAGGGGCCACAATATGCATGAAAGGCTTGTGGAAAGCTGCATGGTTTAGTAGATAGGGGCCACAATATGCATGAAAGACTCAAGGAAAGCTGCAATGTTTAGTAGATAGGGGCCACAATATGCATGAAAGGCTAATGGAAAGCTGCATGGTTTAGTAGATAGAGGCCACAATATGCATGAAAGACTCATGGAAAGCTGCATGGTTTAGTAGATAGGGGCCACAATATGCATGAAAGGCTTGTGGAAAGTCACATGGTTTAGTAGATAGGGGCCACAATATGAATGAATGGCTTGTGGAAAGCCGCACTGGTTTAGTAGATAGGGGCCACAATAAGCATGAATGGCTTGTGGAAAGCTGCATGGTTTAGTAGATAGGGGCCACAGTATTCATGAATGGCTTGGGGAAAGCCGCATGGTTTAGTAGATAGGGGCCACAATATGCATGAATGGCTTGTGGAAAGCCGTATGGTTTAGTAGATAGGGGCCACAATATCCATGAATGGCTTGTGGAAAGCTGCATGATTTAGTAGATAGGGGCCACAATATGCATGAATGGCTTGTGGAAAGCTGCATGGTTTAGTAGATAGGGGCCACAATATGCATGAATGGCTTGTGGAAAGCTGCATGATTTAGTAGATAGGGGCCACAATATGCATGAAAGGCTTGTGGAAAGCCGCCTGGTTTAGTAGATAGGGGCCACAGTATGCATGAAAGGCTTGTGGAAAGCTGCATGATTTAGTAGATAGGGGCCACAATATGCATGAAAGGCTTGTGGAAAGCCGCATGGTTTAGTAGATAGGGGCCACAATATACATGAAAGGCTAATGGAAAGACCCATAGTTTAGTAGATAGGGGCCACAATATGCATGAAAGGCTTGTGGAAATTCACATGGCTTAGTAGATAGGGGCCACAATATGCTCATGGAAAGTACAATCTAGGGATCTAAAAGTGGTACTTACTTAGTAGATATGGGCCAAAATCACAATGCAGCGCTAGGTGAAAGCTAAAAACATCACCTGGTATGAGTGCGATGCAGACATGGCCCGCCCTTACGGACATCAGGAATGGGATAGGAGGATCCCTCTCTGGATCGGTAGCTGGAGGTTGGCTGGTGCTACTTAACCCCTCGTTAGCCTGTTTGTGGGCTATGGAGATCCAGAGAAGGGGACTGGTTAGCGGATAGGGCCTAACTTCTACAAATGAAGGGCTTGTTGAAAGCCAAAGCACAGGGGATGGTCGAGGAGCAACCTCCAGACACACACTCACAAGTGAACTAAGGTGTGCCAGGAAGAGGCGTGGCCGGAAGTGCGTATGAAGGGTAGGAGCTCCTCCCACAAACTCCAAGCTATATGATGTAAAGAAACGGCACAGCCAATCAAAGCTGAGAGCTATCACCATCAATTAGGGACAAGATGGCCCCGGAGGTGGGGAACATTCAGTTGGCTTGTTGGCGGACCATTGTTGGGTCACTATTCTAGTATCAATTTGTGAGTTTTAATTAAACATTGTTGATTAATTAATAAAATAAAATGTACCATGTCTAGTAAGAGAAGTGCAGGTGAGAAACAAGATGGTGGTGATGAGTCAGTATCAGGTAGTAAGCCATGGCTCATGGGACTCAGCCTTTCCTACCGAAGGTTTTAATGCCATTGTTCTGGCCTTTTTTATGTTTCATTTCATTTTATATATTTTTTTCTTTTTTTAAGTATTTTTACCCTCATATCATTCATTTTGGGGGCTTTGCCTATTCTAATATTATATTATTTATGTCGATCTTAAGTGGGGCCTGGTATACCTCTCAATCCCTTCCCATTGAATTACATTATAGGATTTTGGTTCATTTGACACCAATTAATTTTTTCACCAGTTCCTTCAAGAATGAAAACCCGAGGGCCGCCAGTACTGGGATATAAGTTTCTTTTTTCGGTATGAAACGGGCCATATATCTTATATTCTTCAATAACATACAACTCAAAAATCCCGAGTATGTCTTAAGATTGATGTCTTGGTGTCACGCTGAACTAAAACCGCCCCTATTCTATCACTGCCCGACCCTATCATCCCCACATTTGTCCTTTCCTCACCCAATAAATAATTTCTGAGCCACTAATTCTTAGTGCTTAACATTACTTACGTATTCTTTTTAATTTTATAAAAAACGCCACTTTCAAAGATTCCTGCTAATATCTAGTACAAAAAAGAATATTTTAGGTAGAGACGGGTCTGTGAGATGCCTCCTTCCTGGAAGACACAGTTAGTCTGTTGCCCCAAATCTAACTCAATTACCTATAAGGGAAGACAGAGTGGTGGGGTGCAAGAGGGAAGCAAAACATAGGGGAGGGAGAGAGGGAAAGAGACAAAGAGGAGGGAGGAGGGGGGAGAGACACAGGAGAGGGAGAGAGAAGGGGAAAGAAGGGAGGAGGGGGGAAAGAGACACAGGGGAGGGAGGAGGGGGGAGACACAGGGGAGGGAGAGAGAAGGGGAAAGAGACAAGGGAGAGGGCGAAAGAGACAAAGGGGAGGGAGAGATAAGGGGAAAGAGAGAAGGGAGAGGGCAAAAGAGACAAAGGGGAGAAAGAAGGGAAATGAGACAAAGAGGACGGGGGAGAGGAAAGAGACACGGGGGAGGGGGAAGGGGGAAAGAGACAAAGGGCAGGAAGAGAGTAGGGGAAAGAAACAAGGGAGAGGGGGAAGGAGACAAAGGGGAGGGAGAGAGGGAAAGAGACAAAAGCAGGAGGAGGGGGAAGAGACACAGGGGAGGAAGGAGAGGGGGAAGAGACAAAGGGCAGGGAGAAGAGACATAGTGGAGGGGGAAAGAGACATGGGGAAAGGGACACAGGGGAGGGGGGAGAGACACAGGGGAGGGAGGAGGTAGACACGGGGGAAAGAGACATGGGGGGAGAAACACAGGGGTGGTAGGAGGGGGTTAAAGAGACACAGAGGAGGGGGTAGAGATACAGGGGAAGAAGAGAAAGGGAAGAGACACTGAACGGAGAGGGAAGAGACACAGGGAGGGAGGGGGAAGAGACACGGGGGAGAGACACAGGAGAGGGAGGAAAGAGAAAGGAGGGAAGAGAGACAGGAGAAGAAGAGGGAGGAAAGAGACAAAGGGGAGGGAGAGGGTGGAAGACACACATCAACTATTATCCAGGCATTTTTGACGGACAAGTTACTAGTCAAATATAAATTTCAAAAACCTAACCCTAGTTATAAAGCCCTAAAAAAAACACTTTACCTCCCTACGTCTCAAATTGAATGTCTCCAAATACATTCCATATTGCCTTCTCCGCTCACGATGTGAGACCCTCCACCTCCACCATTACCTCCTCTCATGCTCCCAACAGGACTTCTCAAGAGTCTCCACCATTCTTTGGTATTCTCTATTAGTCATTCCCTTAGTCTTCAAATATTCAAACTTTTTCTGAAAACCCACCTGTACACAGAAGCATGGCATCTACCTCCATTCAGGTTGTCCATGATTGTTATCATCCTTCTCCTTCATGAACCCATAACAACAAGCACCTCATGTTTCTATCCCCCATTATGTCTTAGATTTTAACCTCTCCTCATGTACCACTAAGTATATACAACGTGCCATCTTGTCTTATGTGCCTTTTAATGTATGTAAATAATTTATACGCATTGTAACGGAACCCATCACTGTTTTACCCTGTTTTATGGTTATTTAATTCTTGGTTAAAATATGATCCTACTGTTATACTGTATGTATGTTGGTTTATGCTCTGCAGAATATTAGCCCAGACTATTGCAGACCTTGGCATAATAGATAATCCTATTACAGAGACTCCTCATAAAATAAGGAAGTCTATTGTATAAAGTGTTTTCATTCTCAGACATAAGAACAAAGAAGTTTAATCTAATCAATGTCTGATTGTATCAAAGTTGCCAGGTAGCCTCAGGGAGGTGTGACGCACCGATTGTCCCTCTATGTGTATTGTGTGGCCAACTATGGGGGATGTGGATTGCCTGTGGGAAAAGATGGGTATATATAGTTCTGCACATAACAAAATAAAGCTAGTATTCATTTGACTCCCAAATTGTGTGTCGTCCAATATGGGACGTCGGGAAAGGTGAGACTGTAGTACTTCTTGGATATTTTACCGTATACCAGCGGAGATATTGGATTTGTGTTCCAACACCGTTACACGCATTATTTATTATCCGAGCGCCATAGAATTTACGCATTTGAATTGTGGTGTTTGAGTCTATTGGACTGCAAGAAGATCCTACAGGAAATGAAGACAAACTGTTCACTGGAAGGTTTGATCATGAGGATGAATATACAAATATTTTGGTCATATCATGAGAAGACAGGATTCACTAGAGAAGAATCTGATGGTGGGAAAGATTGATGGCATACGAAGAAGGATGAACATGAGCTTGAGTGAGCTCAGAGGGGCAGTGGCTGGTGTGCTGCGGTCTGTAAGGTCATGGAGCATTGGACCTGACTGAGCAACTAAATAACGATAAAAATGGTTACATAAGCTGCTGGAGCCGTAAAAATTAAATATATTAATAATAATTAGTGTGTATTTTCTCTTTACATCCTATATAATCAGATTCTTCTTACATTCCCCCCCCAAAAAAACAATATATATATATGTATAATCTCGCATGACAATTTATAAACAATTCTTAAAAAATCATTGTTACAAGTGAAACTTTTCCGAGGCTCCGTCTATATAAAGTTTAACATATGAAAAATAGATATGTAAAAAAAATCCGCAAAAAAAAACTTTGAATAATTTAATAGGAGATATACAGTAGAAATGTAAGACGGTCCTGCCAAGACATTTGTATTAAAATGTATGAACATTGTGATAATGCTGAAACAGAACCGGCTCCAGTCCTTTGAACATTTTCTTTCAAAGATAATCCATTATTTTCTTAGCCTGAATAGACTTTTCGAGCTTGCGGTACTTACTATCAAAGTGGTTTTAACATTGTTAGGATACCATTAAGATTCATTATATTTTATGTGAAAATCTGAGAACGAATCATTTTCAATACATTTCTTCCAAAATTAAAATCACAAGTTGTAAAACTAATCTAGAAAGTGTCAGATCTAATGAAAAGTCGTTTCAGTCTTCATAGAGTCGCTCGTTATTAGTCCGGGGAGTACGAGGGCTATTCATGGGCTGGAATTAAACATATATCACAGAGAATACAGATTGGGCTTCCTACAGGAGATTAAATCATTTAACGATTTGTACCCTGGGATGGGGGGAAGATCGTGCAATTACTTAGACTGTAAGCACTATGGTTTAGTTTTATATATACAGTAGCGACTTGGCCGTCAAAAAATGACGGTCAATAAAAGAAAGTGTGAGTGTACTGTGTGCCTCAACTATATAGACCCCTATAACACACTAATGAACGCATGTAATAACACTATAAGTGCCATGAGGGTCATCCAGGATCCTCATGACACAAAGTGTAAGCACTACACCATTTTAACCCTGTCACTTATGGCGGTCTATCCAGACCCTCATAAGCCTCTATTTAACCCCATCAGTCCCATAAGGGTATATTATGACCATTATGGGCCTGTTACAACCCAACATTAACCACATAAGTGCCATGACGGTCCTCAAGGACTATCATGACACTAAGTATAAACACTACACTGCACTATGCCCCCCCAATAAAACATTAAATATCAACTAAACACCCTCTACACTAACCTATTAACACCTACACTATCTACCTACCTACCCCCTAATAACCCCCTCCCCACCACTGTAATTACAGAAATCAAAAACTAAAGTCCATCTTGCATGTGTCACTCTCTTGTATCACACCTAAACCCTTAGATTGTAAGTTTGCAAGTTTTCAATTGTGTGTCAGTGTCTTGGAAACAAGCACTATGTGCATTTGATTATATGCTCAAAAACAGGGCCCTCCATTCTTTATAAGGTGTTAAGTTTGTTTTTTGCCATGTACTAAACCCCTGTACAGCGCTACGGAATATGTTGGCGCGATATAAATAAAGACAATAATAATAAAGTCCTCAAAAATCAAAAATCTACATTACATAAAATAAAAAATAAAAAAATCACCAAAAATAAAAAATGTGCATTACAGAAAGAAAAAAAAAACTAAGTCACAAAAATTAAAAAAAGGAACATTACAGAAAATAAAAAATACATTACAACCCCCCCCCCACTACAGAAAAAAAAATACACACCTGAAAAGGAAATACATATAATACATACAATACAATACAATTAAATACAATACAATTAAATAAAATACATTTAAATAAAATACAATTAAATAAAATACAATACAATTAAATACAATACAATTAAATACAATACAATACACCCCTATCTAATATACATCCCCCTATCTAATATACATCCTCCTATCTAATATACAATACTATCTATCTAATATACATCCCCCTATCTAATATACATCCCCCTATCTAATATACATTCCCCTATCTAATATACAATACTATCTATCTAATATACATCCCCCATCTAATATACAATAAATACTATCTATGTACTATACATCACCCTATCTATCTAATATACAATACATGCTATCCCTATATAGCAACCCTAATTCTAAGCTACAATAAAATAATTAAGACCACTTACCTTTGAGATGTTTCTTCAAATCACCAACCTAGGGTAAAAAAGATTAATTTTTTTTTACATAAAATAAATAAACATTCTAAACATTTCTAATATTATACTCACCTTTCCAGCATGTCACGTTCCAGCATGTCACGTCCATCTTTGCTTCTGCGGCGCGGCCCCTGTTAAAAAAAACCATTACATTAGAACACATACATAAATATGAAACCAAGTCAAATTAACACAATCTACATTGTCCTTACCTCCCCGCGATGTCTCCGGCCTCCTGGTGTTCTGCCGCGGATGGGCCCTGTAAGCATCCGCGCTGTTTAAAAAAAAACAAAAAAAACAACAACACACATCCGCCCTGGCGGATGTTCACGACACTAATGAGCTTCCTACGGAGTGTTCCAGAATAAAATTGGCAATGGAGGCTTCTGATTGGCTGAAAACGCTGTATATCAAATTCAGCAAATGAGAAGACGCCAATTGTGAACCAATGAGAAAGGGATACACCCCAAAATCCCACGCTGACTGGATAACGCACCTGTCAATCTTTATTGGCTGTAATACTGATTGACATTGACAATAGCCAATGAGAAGGCGCAAATCCTTCACCAATCAGTATGTGGGGGTGTATTCCATTGTGATTGGCTATTGTCAGTGCAACCAATCAGAATGCGCAGATGCCTCCAGCCAATCACCCTGTGGGGGTGTATTCCATTGTGATTGGCTGAAGGCGTATGAGCCTTGTGATTGATTTAAATAAAGATTGACAGATGCATTATCCAATCAGAGTGGGATTTTAGGGTGTATCCCTTTCTGATTGGCTCACACATTGGCACCTCCTGATTGGGTGAATTTGATAGACAGCGATTTCAACCAATCAGAAGGCGCCATTGTTTATTTTCTTCCGGAAAAGTATCCGGGAGCCTCATTAGCGTCGGGGATGTCCGTGAGTGCGGATGTGATTTTTTTTTTTTTTTTACAGGGCGTGGCAGAAGAGGAGGAGTAGGCCGGAGACATCGCGGGTAGGTAAGTACAATGTAGATTATGTTTATTTTATTTTGTTTTTTATGTTTATGTATGTGTATTAATGTTATGTTTTTTTTTAACAGGTGCCGTGCCGGAGAAGGGTAAAAGTAGAAGGACGGGACATGCCGGAAAGGTGAGTATAATATTTAGAATGTTTAGAATATTTAGAATATTTATTTATTTACTGTAAATGTGATGCACTAATTATTATTTTTATTTTTTTTCCCTAGGTGGCTGATCTGAATGGACATCTGCAAAGATAGATTGTGTGATGTATATTATATAGATAGGATGTATATTAGATGATGGTATTTATTATGATAGATTGGGGGATGTATATTAGATAGATAGAATGTATTGTATATTAGATTGGGGTGTATTGTATTATATTGTATGTATTATAAGTATTTCCTATTCAGGTGTGTCACTTTTTTTTTCTGTAGTGGGGGGGGGGTTGTAATGTTTTTTTTTTTTTTTCTCTAATGTTCCTTTTTTTTTTTTTGTGACAGGTTTTTTATTTTCTGTAATGTAGATTTTTTATTTTTTGTGACTTTAGGCTTTTTTATTTTATGTAATTAGAGTGGTGGGGGTTATTAGGGGGTAGGTAGGTAGTGTAGGTGTTAATAGGTTAGTGTAGAGGGTATTTAGTAGATATTTAATGTTTTATTGGGGGGGTATAGTGCAGTGTAGTGTTTATACTTAGTGTCATGATGGTCCTTGAGGACAGTCATGGCACTTATGTGGTTAATGTTGGGTTGTAACAGGCCCATAATGGTCTTAATATACCCTTATGGGACTGATGTGGTTAAATAGAGGCTTATGAGGGTCTGTATGGACCCCCATAAGTGACAGGGTTAATTAGCAGTTTATGGGGGTCTGTATTGACCCTCATGAGTGAGGGGGTTAATTAAGTGCTTATTGGGGTCTGTATTAACCCCCATGAGTGAAAGGGTTAATAAAGGGCTTATGGGGGTCTATATTGACCCCCATGAATGACAGGGTTAATTAGTGGTTTATGGGGGTCTGTATTGACCCCCATGAGTGACAGGGTTAATGAATGGCTTATGGGGGTCTTTATTGACCCCCATGAGTGACAGGGTAAAGAAGTGCTTATGGGGGCCTGTATTGACCCCCATGAGTGTCAGGGTTAATGAAGGGCTTATGGGGGTCTGTATTGACCCCCATGTGTGACAGGGTAAATGAAGGGCTTATGGGGGTCTAAATTGACCCCACTGAGTGAGCGGTTTAATGAAGTGCTTATGGGGGTCTGTATTGACCCCCATGAGTGACACAGTTAATGAAGTGCTTATGGGGGTCTGTATTGACACACATGAGTGACAGGGTTAATGAATGGCTTATAGGGGTCTATATTGACCCCCATGAGTGACAGGGTTAATGAAGTGCTTATGGGGGCCTGTATTGACCCCCATGAGTGACAGGGTTAATGAAGGGCCTATTGGGGTCTGTATTGACCCCCATGAGTGACAGGGTTAATTAGGGGTTTATGGGGGTCTGTATTGATCCCCATGAGTGACAGGGTTACTGAAGGACTTATGGGGGTCTATATTGACCCCCATGAGTAACAGGGTGGTAGTGTATATTTTATTTTTTTATAACGGGTCCTTTTTTTATAACGGGTCTGCGATGGTTAATGTGGGGTTAATGCAGGTCTCCGAGCTTATCTCGGATCCAGTGGGGTTAATGCGGGTTTCCAAGCGTATCTCGGATCCCTTCTTGGGTAAGTTGTTGGTGGCTGGGCGGTCCTGGGTCTTTGAGCCTCGTTTTCGTTTTTTCGGCGGCTATTTTTTCTCTCGCTTTGGGGATTTTCGTGTGTCTGAACTCGGGAATTTGGACTTAAATGGAGGTGTAACTTCACTTTCTGAGGTCCTGGGTGCCCCCCTTGCTATGGGTAAGCTTTTTATGTATATTTTGTGAGTATTTGGTGTGTTTTGACTGTTTGTAGGTGCGCGCGGATCCGCCGTTATGGTCGTATTTTTCGTGTGTGTGTTTGTTATGTTAAGGTTGGTTCCGAGGTTGTTTTTTTTTTTCTAAGTCGTGCGTGCGTGTGTGTTTTTAACCGCGTGAGGCGCCTTTGAGCCTCCACAGCCGCAAATGCGGCCCCTCTCTTCACGAGGGTCCGCATTTGCGGACAAACACAGCCGACGTTGGAGCCTCCACCTTCGAGGGTCTGCATTTGTGGAGTGAACTGCGTCCCTCGCTTTGCGAGGGACGCACTTCTTGCTGCCTCGCTGCGTGAGCCCGCAAGCGTGAGCAACGGCTTGTATGCTCATAACTATATATGTGATATATATATATATTATAAATTTATATCCCTACATATACATAAATATATATATAAATAAACTAGTCATTTGTCCTTTATAAATTACAGGATAATATATTTTTTCACCACCCCCTTTCAACTGTATCTCTTCCCCCCCATCTCCCTCCCCTGTATCTCTCCCCCTCTCACTCACCCGGGGTCCCTTTCCCGCTGTGTCTCTTTCCCCCTCTGCCTCTTTCCCCCTATGTCTCTTTGCCCTTTCCTCTTCTGTCTCTTCCCTCTTTCCAGCTCTCTGTCCCTATCCCCCTGTGTCTCTTTCCCTCCTCCCTCCCCTGTGTCTCTTTCCCCCTGTGTCTTTCCCTCTCCCTCCCCTGTGTCTCTTTCCCCCTGTGCCTCTTTCCCTCCTCCCTCCCCTGTGTCTCTTTCCCTCTGTGTCTCTTTCCCCCTTTCCCCTTCTGTCACTTACCCCCTCTCTGTCCCTTCCCCCTGTGTCTCTTCCCCCCTCATCCCTCCCCTATGTCTCTTTCCACTTTCCTTTTCTGTCTCTTTCCCCCTCTCTGTCCCTTTCCCCCTGTGTCTCTTTCCCATCTCCATCCCGTGTCTCTTCCCCACCTGTGTCTCTTTCCCCCTGTGTTTTTTCCCCCTGTGTCTCTGTCCCCCTTTCCCCTGTGTCACTTTCCCACTCCTCCCTTCCCGGTGTCTTTTTCCCCCTTTCCCCCTCTGTATCTTTCCCCCTTTCCCCCTCTCTGTCCTTTCCCCCTCTGTCTCTTCCCCCTTCCCCCCTGTGTCTCTTTCCCCTTTCACCTGTGTCTCATTCCCCCCCCCTCCTTCCCCTGTGTCCTTTCCCCCCTGTGTCTCTTTCCCCCTTTGCCCTGTGTCTCTGTCCCACTCCACCCTCCACTGTGTCCCTTTCCCCCTGTGTCTCTTTCACCCTTTGCCCTGTATCTCTGTCCCACTCCACCCTCCCCTCTGTTACTTTCCCCCTGTGTCTCTTTCACCCTTTGCCCTGTGTCCCTGTCCCACTCCACCCTCCCCTGTGTCCCTTTCCCCCTGTGTCTCTTTCCCCCTTTGCCCTGTGTCTCTGTCCCACTCCACCCTCCCCTGTGTCCCTTTCCCCCTGTGTCTCTTTCACCCTTTGCCCTGTGTCTCTGTCCCACTCCACCCTCCCCTGTGTCACTTTCCCCCTGTGTCTCTTTCACCCTTTGCCCTGTGTCCCTGTCCCACGCCACCCTCCCCTGTGTCCCTTTCCCCCTGTGTCTCTTTCCCCCTTTGCCCTGTGTCTCTGTCCCACTCCACCCTCCCCTGTGTCCCTTTCCCCCTGTGTCTCTTTCCCCCTTTGCCCTCTGTCCCTGTCCCACGCCACCCTCCCCTGTGTCCCTTTCCCCCTGTGTCTCTTTCACCCTTTGCCCTGTGTCTCTGTCCCACTCCACCCTCCCCTGTGTCCCTTTCCCCCTGTGTCTCTTTCACCCTTTGCCCTGTGTCTCTGTCCCACTCCACCCTCCCCTGTGTCCCTATCTCCCTGTGTCTCTTTCCCCCTTTGCCCTGTGTCTCTGTCCCACTCCACCCTCCCCTGTGTCCCTTTCCCCCTGTGTCTCTTTCCCCCTTTGCCCTGTGTCTCTGTCCCACTCCACCCTCCCCTGTGTCCCTTTCCCCCTGTGTCTCTTTCACCCTTTGCCCTGTGTCTCTGTCCCACTCCACCCTCCCCTGTGTCTCTTTCCCCCTTTGCCCTGTGTCTCTGTCCCATTCCACCCTCCCCTGTATCTCTTTCCCCCTCTCTGCCCCCCCCCCCCCCCCTCTGTTGCACTTGCGCACTGGCGCCTCTGTACACGCTCTCCTGGAGCATTACGCACACTTTACAAACTATTATAGTGATACATATACATAAATAAACCTGGGCAGATGTGTCCACAACGGCTTGGCTCTTTAATCCAAATACTATTTCAAATTTTTTGAAAAGAGCCAAGCCTTTGTGTGCACATTTGCATGGCTCTGCCCAGGTTCCCAGAATGCAGTGCGATAACTGTATTTCTTGGAATTCTGGGCAGCTCCAATGTACTATTTATTTACTGTATGGTTGTGGCTTCTATCGCTCTTCTACACACCATAAATGAAATAATTGTTGTTGTAAACTACCTCCTCACAAAATCTATTACACAAGCTAAGGAACCGGTCTGACGCCGATGAGTGGCAATAACCTTGAAACAGCTGTCTGTGGGTAGGTTTCCTGGCTTGTGCATAATCCATCTTGGGATTTGCAGTGTATTGAGTTTATGGGGAAGTTCTCAAAGCTTCAGAAAGGACCATACCTTACAATCTCTCTCTAAATACTTAGATATTCTGTTCATTGCAATAAAAAAAAATTTTTCATTTGAGATCATAATAAATTGACATTTTGTAGTTGCGGTAGGGAGAATTTATTACGATTTCTAGGGTGTTATTTTTGGTCCTTGCAGAACCTGCTGAGTAGAGGAAGCTGAACATGCTATTAAAGGGCCAATGAAGACACTAAATGTGGAAAATCATTTGGAAAAAGTGCTTTCCTTTTTAAAATTGCTGTTTACAAAACTGATTCATAAGTGCTGACGCTGCGCTTCTACCATGTGCTGCATTGTCAGATTATTGATTAGCTTCTGTAGTTTGCTCATGGGGCCTCCAGCTCGGGAAGGTCACTCACCTGGATCTCATGCTCCTGTAGTACTTTGCATGGTCAACCCTGGTTGGTCTTCTGGCTCATATGTCCATTTTAGCATTGAAAGATCTCTATTCATTTTCTGCCACCTGGTAAACTGTGTTCTTAATCTTGATATCCACTTCTCTGAAAATCCAAGGGAATAATAGCTACTGTAAATAGATGGGGAAGAAGTGGAGGCAGTGACAGATTTTATTTTCCTGGGATCCAAGATCTCTTCAGATGGTGACTGCAGTCATGAAATTAAAAGACTTTTGCATCTGTGGAGGAAAGCTATGGCAAGCATGGATAAGATAGAAAATAGTTAAGATATATTACTACTAGCAAAGGTCTGCATATGGTATTCCCAGTAGTAAGATACGGATGTGAGAGCTGGACCATAAAGAAGTCTGAGCGCCGGAGATTTGACGACTTTGAATAGTGGTGTTGGAGAAAACTGCTTAGAGTCCCGTGGACTGCAAGAAGATCCAATCCAATCAATACTACCAGAAATGAAGGCAAACTGTTCACTAGAAGGTTTGATCATGAGACGGAAGTTCACATATTTTTACCATATCCTTAGATGGCAGGATTCCCTAGAGAAGACTCTGATGTTGGGGGGAGTGAAGGCACACAAGGAAGGAGATGACAGAGGCGGAGATGCTTAGATAAGGTTATTGAAGCAATAAACAAGAGCTTGATGGAGCTCAAATGGGCAGTGGCTAGTAGACATAAGAAAATACGAGTGACAGGAGGCAAGCTGGGTACTCTAGGTAAAGAGTCAAGGCAGGCGTCAAGCCTTGTAGGCCGGGGCAGACTGGAAAATAGACCAGATCACTAGTAGAGATTATACACAACGAATAAGAATAGTTTTAAAATAGGAATGGCGTCCGGGAAGTAGCGTTAGATTGTTTTGGGAAAAAAACAATAGCGAGGCACTGCCTGGTTCAGTTGCATTTTTGGAAGCGGAAAGCTAAAGTGGCCATCTTGGTTGAGGCAAATGAGACAGAATAAGTAGAGATGGACATCTGCTGGTGGGAGTAGGAACTGCACACAATCTTTTAATGGGAAATAGGGCTGCAAAAGCCAACATCACAGCCTTTTTGTAGGTATTTGGTGAGTTTGTCTTTATTGTCAACAAATATAAGGCATCGAAAATCTAAATCAGTGTCCAGGATATAACACACTCACTTTCTGGGTCATTCTGAATGTAAAATATATATAATTTCATTTTATTTTCACATATTCCACTGAAAAAGATCAGTTTTATTTGACTGAAAAACATGATAATCTGCAGTATTGGGTGCGTGGAAAAGAGCAGTGCTTAATACTGTCAGATTTCATTAGTTCAGCTTCATAATTACAAAATAAACTTGCCTAACATGCAGCTGTAATTTGGTTTCTAACTTGATTAACATAATTTGTTTAGAAATCCATGTCAGAAGCAAACTCTTATCAAAGGCAAATGCTTCAAATTATTTAATATGGATGGTAATTTTTTAAATTGGTAATTTTGTAAATGTATTTTATTCTGCAAAAATATAGAAGAGAAGGGTTAGGGAAGAAGAGTGAACTTAAGTCAAAGTATTCAGGGTGAAGCATATTTCAAAGATGGAGAAGATCTGGATACAGGTTGGTGTGAGGCCGAGGGAAAATATAACACGGGCACAGAGTGATGGATAATTCTAATTCCCACTCCCCTTGCTCCCACTGAGTAAGGTTAAGTATTACTAGGTTTACTTAACTCAACACGTTTCATCTAGATAGTACTTCTTCAGGGATAATGTTTCAGAGCACATGAAATGTATGGTACGGGGGCAGGGGGTACTGGGGGGTGTTGCACAAATTCATTTTTGTGTTGGCCCAGACCAAATATATATACACACATATGTCTAAATGTGTATATATGTTTTCTATAATATGTTGTGTTGATCCTCCCTATATGCATTTACCTGATGATGTCAGATGCTGCCTCCACTCTCTCTGCATCGCTGTTTACGTCCATCTCATATCAGTGTTTTTGTTCTCTTTGTGCCTTATCCGTTTATCTGTCATTTATGGATTATTTAAACTACCTTTCCTTGGTATAGATGTATACTTTTGGTGGTGGGAGTGTCATGGTCTGGGCCTGCATGAGTGCTGCCAGCACTGGGGAGCTACAGTTCATTGAGGGAACCATGAATGCCAACATGTACTGTGACATACTGAAGCAGAGCATGATCCCCTCCCATCGGAGACTGGGCCACAGGGCAGTATTCCAATATGATAATGACCCCAAACACACCTCCAAGACGACCACTGCCTTGCTAAAGATGCTGAAGGTAAAGGTGATGGACTGGCCAAGCATGTCACCAGACCTAAACCCTACTGAGCATCTTTCGGACATCATCAAACGGAAGGTGGGGGAGTGCAAGGTCTCTAACATCCACCAGATCTGTGATGTCATTATGGAGGAGTGGAAGAGGACTCCAGTGGCAACCTGTGACGCTCTGTGGAACTCCATGTCCATGAGGGTTAAGGCAGTGCTGGAAATAATGGTGGCCACACAAAATATTGACACTTTGAAGCCCAATTTGGACATTTCCACTTAGGGGTGTACTCACGTTTGTTGCCCGCGGTTTAGACATTAATGGCTGTGTGTTGGGTTATTTTGAGGGGACAGCACATTTACACTGTTATCCAGGCCGTACACTTACTACTTCACATTGTAGCAGAGCGCCATGTTTTCTGTGTTGTCACATGAAAAGATATAATAACATATTTACATGTGTGGGGTGTACTTACTTTTGTGAGATACTATATATATGGGACTAGCGACTTGCCCATCAAAAAATTATGGCAATAAAATTGTAAGGCAGGTAATGCTGTTTGCCACACAACGGAAGACTTTTAGTCCTCTGAGTACCTTCGGCGCTCATTGCGAACCTCTCCCCTGCTCTTTTTTTTTAACATAAATATTTATTTTTATAATAATTAATTAATTAATTAGACAATAAATAAACATACTTTACCTATTTTTAATTTATATATCCATCAATCAATATCCTGAAGAGCTAACAATCTGTTTTGCTGCAGCATACAATGTACATTTGGACTGGTGGTGACCTGAGGTGTAAGTGTCAGCAATGTGTGCAGTGTAAATAGGCTGCGTGCGCGAGGGGAAACTGTTTGTTTAGTTCAGTAAAGCGCCATTTTAGATTCGTAATATTATTAGTTGCAAGTTAGTGTTGTAAAATGGCGGCGAGTGTGTATGTGTTACGCGGGTGTGGAGCATTTTCCGTCCTTCCTAATAGTGTATTTTGTACCTCGTACGTTCCTGGGTAAAAGTCTTATGTGCCTGGCGGTGTTTTGCGTGGTTAGGGGTCATGTAGCCTCGTTTTCGTTTTTTTCAGCCGCCATTTTTTTGATTTCTAAGGCGATTTTCAAGTGGCGAAACTGGGCAAATTTTTTTAAATTCTCGTGCAACCTCACTCCCAGACGTCCTGCACCCCCCGTGCTGTGTGTGATGTTTTTTTTTTATTTTATTTTTTTATTTTATTTGTGTTTTTGTTGTTTTTGTATTGTGTTTTCCACATTATCCCGTGATTGGCTGAGAGCTGGAAGGGGGAGGAGTCACTGCTGCATAGAATATATATTTATGTTTTTATGTTTTCTATATGTTGTCTTTTACGTGTTCTTAAAGAGCATACTGTAATTATGGGGTTTTACGTCTTTAGGTTTATTTGTTTTTTTCCCTTCAAAAAACAGTTATAATCTGGGGAAAGACGACCAAATAATGAGTCTTGTGGTTATTGGATTTACTAATTTTTCTTATATGTGACATAAAACGTCCTCATTGTGTGCTCTACGTTCATTAAAATGCCCAGTGATTAAATAGCCCAGAAGGATCTTTGTTATAACTAATTAGAACAGAGTTCATTTCTTAATTAAATGCTAATTAGAGAAATCCTAAAACCCCACTGATTGCTCTCTAATGGAGAGCTGTCTAACATATGGTAAATGTACCCGCTGAATCCCATCATTAGTTCCAATGGATAATTAGGTTGTGAACAGAAAACAATTCTAAAAGGATACACTTTATTCAAAAAAATATATATATATTGTTATTGTTGTTGTTCAGTCCTTTAGTCGTGTCCGACTCTTGGTGACCAAATGGACGCAGCATGCCAGGCACATCTGTGTTTCTGCTTGTGCTTAACCATATATTTTTTTTTGTGGCAAAAGTACTATAGTGGGTGCCAATACTTTCTCCAGTGGACTTCAATTTGTCTGACCTCTCTGTTATGACCTGCCCATCGTAGGTAACCCTACATGTTATAGCTCACAGCTTCATTGAGGTACACAAGCCCCTTCCCCACATCACCACAACAAGGTAGTGATCCAGAAAGGGTATATATATGTATAAATATATACATATAAATAAACATATTTATATATTTGTTTATATTTATAGATTTAAATATGTATATATATATTTTTTTTTAATTTATTTATTTATTTTATTTACATAGGTATATATATATACATTTTTTGTAAAAAATGTTAAGTATATGCTATTTTTTTGTAGTTTTTTTCTTGGAAAATCTAATAAATATAAACGGGGCCTTTTCAGCTGAGGAACATAAAACCTCTGTTGGCACCAAAGACATCACTTTGAGGGATCTGATTCAGACCAAGACAGATGTTAGGATAAGGAGAAATACATGGAAAATAAAGGAAAGAAAATTCAGAGCAGATGTTGTCACGTTGTGTTTTTTTTTTATGTTAAACTGTGGAATTGCTTAGTTGTGAAGACTTTCGCTTCTGGAGAGTTGACTCTACATTGTGGACATTAAATTTAATTGATAAAAACATAAAGATTCCCAGTGTATAAAATAATCTGCAGACTTGTAAAGTACCAGATTGCTTCTGATATCCACACAGACACTAATGCAACAGACCAGGGGTGTAGGATCTGGGGGGTGAACAACCCCCCCGAGATTATATGAATAGGGAACACAAAAAATTGCAAAATAAAACTTAATCATTCATTACCAGATTTTGCAACTAGAAAGCGAGGTGTGTCTTTCCCATGAAAGCTTTGACCCATAATTTATATATATATATTATCTATATACTGTATATAATTTTTATCTCAAATCAGTTTTTTGTTTTTGAGGGGCACTACAGCACTGCCCCTCCCCAGAGCAGGGCCCCAGTGCACCTGTGCTGCCTGTCCTGGGAGTAGAGTTTATCCCTCTAGATTTCTGGGGGCTTCTACGCCCATGCAACAGATACTAAAACAAGTATCGCAGAGTGACTCTCCATCAAATATCATCAGCAAAACTAGTAGTGTTATATTTAAGGGAAAGGGACTTTAGTCTATGGGCCTGTGGTTAGAACGCTAACTGGCTTAGACGTTTAGAAATGACGTCATCAACCTGTGAAGGCGTTCCTACGTCAACCCGACGCACATTTCTTGAATTTCATCAAGGGCCTTAGCACCATTAGCACTTCAAATATTTTTTTTGTCACTAGCACTCTACGCAACGTTGTTTAATTGTCACTTTAGCACTTTATTATAGATTGCCTAAGAAGGGTAGAATATTTGACTTTTTATTACTTAGGTTCTACATCAGCTAATTTAATAATCTCTAATCCTTGCATCCTATGTTCACATATTTAAGTATGGATTTCACCGTTTAATAAAAGTTAAATTTTATAATTTAGTTTTCTTCTCTTTTTTGAGATTAGGATAATCAGCTGAAACCAGATTGACTGGATTGGCTAATTTCATAACATACAAAAAGCGCAATCACGCACCTACTCACAGTTAATAGCTAACTTTACTGGCATAAAACGGGAACAGGCTTCTCCATATGAATGGGGCACACTATCTTAATGCGCGATCACAGACCTCCTACAGACATCTGGATCAATGGAACATGCAACCATAGTGCAGGCTTCCTCAGAAAAAGCCATGTATTTGGCGAAACGGCTGTCAGGCTGGATCATTTTTAACATGTAAAACCCTTTTTATTTTGCATATTAAACTAGAGAACTTCTGATATAATTGTCTCCTTATGTTACAGCCTATAAACAGATCTACTGGAAATGTAAAATAGGGTCCATTTTTATTTATGATTTATTACACAGTAGTCATCATTCACATTCATTACTGGGGTATTGAGCTGTAATTTCAGATAAAAAAAAAAGATAAAAAAAACATAGGAAGTCAAACAATATGGGACTTTTTGTACATGAAGAGTCTCCCATAACATTTTTCTCAATCACTTTTATACCTGTGTAATGTTGTTAGTCTGTTACTATAATGGCTCTTAAACCAATACTAAACTCTATTCAAATTATGAATATTTTCTATTATAAATTGTAATTTTTTATATATTGCTGGAAAACACTATTACGGTACAATAACAATTCAGATAAATAACGTTTATGCTCTGTAAACCTCTTACCCTCAGATAGTATTTCATGATTAAAATAATTCACCCCACCACCACCAAAGATACATCTTTTTGAAGGACCTTCCGGGTTTCAACCGGGAAATTTTCTTGAATAGATGACAAAGTTGGTACAAAGTGCACAAAATATTTGATTAAAAATCTCTTTCCTGCGTGTAGGGAAAATATCGACCTTTCTCATCTTTCTGAATTATGTACAGTGCAAACAGGGATATATTTAGTGTATGTTTATGGTCAATGTCAACTTTGATTAGTGTACCATGTCACCGATTCTTTCTCTACAAAACAAAATAGTCTTTCAAGTCGTATTTCAGCTCCGTACTAGAGAGATTTATCACAGCTCGAGGGGATTCATCAATTTATTAGAACAAGCAAAGAATGCTCAAGTACACCAGATAAAAATGTAACTAAAGTTGCCAATTTTTCGTATTTATTTTTTATTTTTTTGCCAAGGGAGAGAAATGTCCATATTATCTCGAAGCCAAGTGACTCAGAAAGATAAATGATGCTCTATGAGTAGAATCAATTTTATCTCTAGGTATCTATAGAACTGTTTGTCTAGTTAGAAATGAGACTGCCTATGTTTGACTTTTATTCCTATTCATTACACTTTTTTTTTTTTTAGAAAATATGTGCAGCTTTGAGCAATGTGATTTCTGTAACAATTACTTGCAGCTATGAAAAATGTGAAAAATTTACAATTTTTGACATGTAAGACGTCTAAGGAATGAAGGGCCAATGTGTTAATAAAATATTTTCTTCCTTATTATACTCATTTTTTTACTTGGGAAAATGAGAAAACATTTGTTTTAGAGTCCAGATATCCATTGTGTGTTAATCTTGGTGTGTTTCCTATACAAATAAAATGTGTCTTCTATTTTAAATATAAGTTGTATTTTTTCCATTGGTTTGACCCAATATAGTTAGGTGTGTCTTGGATTCTTTGGTTTCTTCCAAGGTTTATATCCTATAAAATTAGGTGAATCATATATTTTAAATATACATTATGTTACGTTAACAATATTAGATTTTATTTGTAGAGTACTGTAGCTCTAGACATATTTCAAGACGGTAAAAACTGGACATTTGGTTTAGGAGAAGATGAGGTCCCTGATCTTGTCAGTGCATACAGTCTAGTAGGGGTGGTAGAGCCATGAGGTTTGGGGACTGCTGGGATGTTGTTGAGAGAAAGAGGTGCAGGATCCAGAATGGACGGCCTTGTTTGAATGTATTAGTGGAGCTAAGGAGGTAAGTGATATTCTTCTCTGAACAGGTGGGGTTTCAGAGAATGTCTGCTTATGAGAAGACTATACATGTGAGATGGGAATTCCTTAAGAGTGGGAGCTGCCATTGGGAAATCCTGTGAGCATGGGAGGAGGTAATGATAAGGGATGAAAGTTGGAGATCAGGAACAGTTGGTAAGTGTACTTGGAGACAAGTGTTGAGATATATGAAGGTGGGGCACAGCTGAAGACTTTATAGGTTTGGATTTTGAATTGTATCCTTGATAAGAAATGGATCCAGTGTAGGGACTGGGTGAGGAGGGAAGTAGATGAGATAAGGTGGTTGAGCCTGATTTAAATATACAGGATAGTTTGCAGTAGGAGGCTAATTAAGATGGAGTTGCAGTAGTCAAGTTGGGACATGATACCAGCTTGGATTGGGATATTTGTATTATTATCGTTATCATCGTTTATTTATAACGCGCCAACATATTCCGTAGCGCTGATATGGAATATGTCGTACATTAGGAAGCAATGAGTACTGGAGATATTCAGGAGGTGAATACAGCAGGACATGGTGAGTGATGAGATGTGAGGGAAAGAGACAACAGATATGAGATATAGTGATCATTGTGGAGTTATCTACATGTAGGAAAATGTCAGGTGTAGTAATTACTAAAAACTCTTGTCTTGAAGATGTTCATCTTTGGATAGTGGTAGACCATATAGAAGCAGATGTTAGAAGACATGTTGTGACACAGCTTGCTTGGGAGGGAGAGGACAGAAGAGACAGATTTGGGTATCATTAACATACAAATATAAGGTTACCAAAAAAGAGCTGATTCAATTGCCAAGAGAGGAGATGTAGATTGATACAAGGAAGGGACCCATGTCAGAGTCTTAAGGTTTGGTGCCACAACAAAGAGCAATTAAAGTGATCCACTTAAATTAATTGCGAGAGGACTGAAACATGGAAGCCTAGTAGGTGGAGAGTTGGCAGTGGGGGGTCTACTTTGGTAGTAGCAGTAGGAAAGTGAAGGAGTATTATTAAGTGTCCCTTTTATTTGGCAGTGAATGGGTCATTAGTTAAAGGAGAGTGCAGTTTCAGTAAAGTGTTGGGGACAGAAGTCAGATGGCAGTGGGTCAAGTAAGAACTTGTTGGTTAGGAAGTTGGTTACCTACTTGGATTTGTTATGGAGGTAAGACATCTTGTCAGCTTATTCTTATTAATTGGTCATTTGTTCAGTTTATTACCAGTTGCCTTTATCTTTAAATCTTTAAAAAAAACTGATAATGTATTTGTTTTATTTTTATATGAGGCTTTAATATTTATTTTCTATATAAATAACTAATACATAGCATTGTGGGAAATGTAGTCATTTGGCTGCAGTTCATCAAAATGAAAATAGCCATTTTGGTTAAACATATTTACTTAAATTAGACAGTTGTAAGTGGTATACCATAACAAAAATAAATAACAGGTTAGCATATAATATCTTATACTCCTATGTATAAGTTGCAACTTATACATAGGAGTATAAGATATCATATGCTAACTAAGGAAGCCGTGAAAATAACGACGAAACACGTTTTAGTCTTCTATATCTTATATTTTTTCATTTTATTGATTATCTATCTATATCAATAACAAAATTTTTTTTACACTTACTCAGAGAATCCTATTCATCTTTTGGTGGAATGGAGTGAAATATGTTGTGGGAGGAGGACTGTACCACTATACCATTGTCCATGTGTATTATATACCTAAGAATTTTTGAGGATGTCCTAGGTGAGAGTTTGAACGAATATTGGGACATACTGATTGTCTGTCAACATATATGAAGTGACCGGCACTAGGAATTTGGCTATCTCTTTCCCTTCCCTCTTCTTATATAAATTTTACAGTTTTCCTTTAAAACATTGATTCCAAGCCCCTGTATAGGACCACTTTGACCAAAGTTTTCTATATGATCTTTTGATGAGGGGCAATTTTCCATACTCATGTAGAAAGCAAGGGCAATTTTAGCTGCCTTTGTTACCACCTCTGCAGTCAAATTCCTCCCACCTCAGGAAGTAGATCAGCAGAAATTAATTTTTATTAATTAATATATTTTTTTAAATTAAAATGATTTTTTTTACACATTTTTCTGGACTTCTCCAAAAAGAGTGTATTATAAAAAGGGTCTTGATATTTTTATACAGGGATCATAATCAATTTTATCCTCCATCAGTATAACGCTTTGTGTCCGCAGCATTGCACTGCTAGTGTCAAGCTCTGCTCTCAATGGGAATGGACTTATGTCATAGGTGTGCACCCTTTATGAGAGAGAACAGGAAGACGGGGGGAGCTGAGAGTTTATCTAGGGCAGTAATATGATTGTTTTTAAGAGAATTTAGTTGAAATTGATACAATTAATTAAAACAAAAGCAAAGAGTTCCTTTAAGTACGGGACTATCGGGCCGCCATCGATTCTCATAAGCAGCCAAATTAACCCTGCGTGGTATCTCTCCTCGTGCCGGTATTTAGCACCAGTCTCAGTGATTTGTTTAAACTCCAGAGGTTAGAAAGGTGCATTGATCATTTTTAAGACCAGCTCTGCGGTAGAAAAGCCGAATTGATTTATTAAGTCTACAAGTTACAAATGTATTAAATCACCTGCGGCGGACATGGATCCTGACACTCGGGAGTAATCTACTGCCAGAGGATCTCATTAGGTGCGCACGCTGCCAATTTGTTGACCCTATTATATAGATTATTATCAGAACAAGAGCTGAATTAGTAATATGGACAACTTACCTACGGGACCACTATGGTGACCGAACAACAGGAGCTAGGTGGTTAATTAGGCACGGATCATTAATAAAACTCATATTTAATCATTTAAAATGCAATATTCCAAATTAAACTGGTATCCACCCATTATAAGGTCAATGGAGGACATGGCTTAGTCTTGATATATTTTCAGATACAAAGTATCACAACACAGAGATCTATGTTAGAGGTTTATGTTGGCAATGAGCTTTTATGGTTGGTGCAACCTTTCAGTTTCAGAAAACATCCCCCCCGTTCATGACCTTTCCAGGGTGGAGACAAACACTCAGCTGGAACCTGATACTGTAATCTTTGAAAGTGAATTTAACATGAACATTGCAATTATAAATGAACTAGCGACTTGCCCGTCGAAAAGTGACAGTCAATAAAAGAAAGTGTTGAAATGCTGTTTGTCACACAATGTGAGTGTATTGTGTGCCTCAAGTAACTAAATTCCTCAAAAAGCAGAAATCTACATGACATAAAATAAGAAAAACTAAAATAACCCCCCCAAAAAAATGTACATTACAGAACAAAAAAAACAAAACCTAAGTGACCAAAAATCAGAAAAGGAACATTACAGAAACTAAAAAAATACATTACAACCTCCCGTCACAACAACATTTTTAAAAAAATTACACACCTGAAAATGAAATACATATAATAAATACATATAATACAATACAACACAATTAAATAAAATACAATACACCCCTATGTAATATACATGCCACTATCTTATATACATGCCACTATCTAATATACAATACTATCTAATAATACATCCCCCTATCTATGTAATATACAATACATGCTATCTATATATATATATATAGCAACCCTAATTGTAAGCTACAATAAAATAATTAAGACCACTTACCTTTGAGATGTTTCTTCAGATCACCAACCTATGGTAAAAAAGATATAAAAAAATTAATACAACACGTTTACATGAAATACCTAAACATTCTAAACATTGTAAATATTCTAAACATTATTCTCACCTTTCCAGCATGTCACGTCCCAGCATGTCACGTCCTCCATGTTCCGTCGTCTATCTTTGCGTCTTGTCCGGCGATACTCCTGTAAAAAAACATTACATTAGTAAACATAAACCAAATTTAAATAAACACAATCTACATTATACTTACCTTTCCGCGATGTCTCCGGCCTCGTCGCATGGCCTCGACACTAATGACCTTCCTATGGAGTGTTCCAGAATAAAATTGGCAATGGCGGCTTCTGATTTGCTGAAAAGGCTGTCTATCAAATTCAGCCAATGAGAAGACCCCATTTGTGAACCAATGAAAAAAGTAAACACCCCAAAATACAACGGTGATTGGATAACACACCTATCCATCTTTATTTGAACCAATCCTAAGCCTTTATTGACATCAGCCAATCACAATGGAATATACCCCCACATACTGATTGGTGAAGACATCTGCGCCTTCCCATTGGCTGTAATATTGATTGATATTAACAATAGCCAATGAGAATGCGCAAATCCTTCACCAATCAGTACGTGAGGGTGTATTCCATTGTGATTGGCTATTGTCAGTGCAACCAATTAGAATGCACAGAGGCTCCAACCAATCACCCTGTGGGGGTGTATTCCATTGTGATTGGCTGAAGGCATCTGCGCCTTGTGATTGGTTTATATAAAGATTGACAGGTGCATTATCCAATCAGAGTGGGATTTTAAGGTGTATCCGTTTGTGATTGGTGCACACATTGGTGCCTCCTGATTGGGTGAATTTGATAGATAGCGTTTTCAACCAATCAGAAGGCGCCATTGCTTCTTTTCTTCTGGAAAATTCTCCTGGAGCCTCATTAGCGCCGGGGATGTCCGGGAGTGCGGATGTAAGTATACTTTTTTTTTTTTTTTTTTACAGGGCTTGGCAGAAGAGGATCCGGAGGAGGCCGGAGACATCGCGGGGAGGTAAGTATAATGTAGATTATGTTTATTTTATTTTGATGCATGTCTATTAATGTTGTTTTTTTTTTAACAGGTGCCGCGCCGGAGAAGGATTTAAAGAATGCCGGACGGGACATGGCGGAAAGGTGAGTAGAATATTGAGAATGTATAGAATGTATAGAATGTCTGGAATGTATAGAATGTATAGAATGTCTGGAATGTATAGAATGTATAGAATGTATAGAATGTATAGAATGTTTATTTTATAACTGTAAACATTTTGCACTATTTTTTTTTTTTTTTTTCCGTAGGTGGCTGATCCCAATGGACATCTGCAAAGGTAAGTGGCCTTAATTATTTGATTTTAGCTTAGAATTAGATTATTTTATATATAGATAGCATTTATTGTATGTTAGCTAGGGGTATGCGTTTTATATAGATAGCATAGGATGTATTGTATATTAAATTGTGTTATTTATTTAGATAGATTGGGAATGTATTATTAAATAGATAGGATGTATATTAGATCATGGTATTTATTTAGATAGATTGGGAATATATTATTATATAGATAGCATGTATATTAGATTATGGTATTTATTTAGATAGATTGTGTAATGTATATTAGATAGTGGTGTATTGTATTGTAATTGTATGTAATTGTATTGTAATTGTATGTATTTGTATTGTATGTATTTGTATTATATGTATTTCCTTTTCAGGTGTGTATTTTTTTTTCTGTAGTGAGGGGGGGTTGTAATGTTTTTTTTTTTTCTGTAATGTTCCTTTTTTTATTTTTTGTGACTTAGGTTTTTTTATTTTGTGTAATGTAGTTTATTTTTTTTTGTGAGTTAGGTTTTTTATTTCATGTAATGTAGATATTTTTTTGTGTGACTTTAGGCTTTTTTATTTTCTGTAATTAGAGCGGCGGGGCTTAATAGGGGGTAGGTAGTGTAGATGTTAATAGGTTAGTGTAGAGGGTGTTTAGTTGATCTTTAATGTTTTATTGGCAGTAGTATAGTGCAGTATAGTGTTTATACTTAGTGTCATGATGGTCCTTGAGGACTTATGTGGTTAATGTAGTGTTGTAACAGGCCCATAATGGTGTTAATATACCCTTATGGGACTGATGGGGTTAAATAGAGGCTTATGGGGGTCTGTATTGACCCCCATGAGTGACAGGGTTAATGAAGGGCTTATGGGGGTCTCTATTGACACCCATGATTGACAGGGTGACAGTGTTAATGTTTTTTTCTTTTACAACGGGTCCTTTAAGCACCTTTACGGTCCTTTAAGGACCTGTAATGCTGGAATTTTGAGTTTTGATTGCAGCGAGGGTCCCTGAACGCGTGCAATCGGGACCCCCACTGCGATGGGTAATGTGGGGTTAATGCAGGGCTCGGAGCTTATCTCGGATCCCTTCTTGGGTAAGTTGTAGGTGGCTGGGCGGTCCTGGGTCTTTGAGCCTCGTTTTCATTTTTTCCGGCGGCCATTTTTTCTCTCGCTTAGGGGATTTTCGTGTGTCTGAACTCGTGAAATTGGACTTAAATGGAGGTGTAACTTCACTTTCAGAGGACCTGGGTGCCCCACTTTGCTATGGGTAAGCTTTTTATGTCGTTTTTGTGAGTATTTGGTGTGTTTTCCCTGTTTTTAGTTGCGCGCGGGTATAGTGGGATTCTTAGTGCGTGTGGGTGTCTGTTACGTCAGGTTGCCTCATTCCCTAAGTGCTTCGCGAGGACCCGCATTTGCGGAAGCGAGGGCCTCAGTTGCTGGCATGGAGCGCCTTTGGCGCTCCATGCCAGCAACTGAGGCCCTCGGCCGTGGTGTGTGTGTGTGTAACCGGGTGTGAGGCGCCTTTGAGATTTGTGTGTGTGTGTGTGTGTTTGTTAACACAGCCGACGTTGGAGCCTCCACCTCCGCAAATGCGGACCCTCGCTTCACTTAGCAACAACTCGCATGCTCACAACTATGTATGTGATGATTAAGATGTTATGATCCATGCATAATTAAACCAACTAGCTCTTCTTCCTAGGGTATTTCAGTACTTCTTTAAAGGGACACTGCAGACACAAATGCTTTAATAATGACTGGTTTTAAATATAACAAAATATTTTGGGTTTAAATGGGTTAAAAAATCTCTTTAGAAACTATTTACAAATATTCTTATGAAGGCCCTACATGACTATTTCAGGGCGTGGCAGCACTGCACCAGCTGAGTCATGAGGCTCTATGGAAAAATCAGCTACTCCATCTAGTGGCTGAAAGGGATACGGCTAAAAAAGATTTAGGGACAGGATAATAATTTGTTCCAAAAGCAGTTTCATAAAACCATTACAGAAATTATATTTCATGCAAACGTAAACTTTTGTAACATTAAAAGAAAGTGTTTTCCTTCTTAAAATGACTGTTACACTGATTGAAATGACGTGTGGTCAGTGGTTTTATATTCCTGCATCGTCAGAATAAAAAATGACCCGCACTGTCTGGTCATACTAATTAGTATCAGGTGTGCAGGGTGAGGAAGGAGCTGATACAGTTCCAACTTGAACTCTATATTAGATATGTTGTTCTTTTTTACCCACCGGAAAGCATATAAAAGCTTGAGACGGCTCTAAACATGACAATTCAATTCTTGATCAATTTAAAAAAATGTAAACATCTTTTCCACTTGCTTTTCAACCCTTTATCTGATGGCGTAGAGCACATATGGTGAGGTTAGTGTCCCTTTAAGGATTCTGGCACCATGCCCGAGAAAGTGATATTATTAAAAAGATTCATTTTGCAGATGCATTAACAGACATTGCTGAACTGGTCCTTCCACCATGTTAAGCATGTTAAAGGGACACTGTTGCAGAAGAGGAAGTTGCTTTAGTCTTTGCATTGTATTAGCCATTTTCTCTACAGTAAATCATTCTTGAAATATTTAGCATTGATTGCGTGACACTCTTTAATGCTATTATACAGCCTAATTACCACCACATAAACAGATATGCAGATTGTAGACCTAATTAATGCATAAAATCAGCTAATAGGTATTTGGGAACTTTGTTTGCATAAGAATACAGCAGGAAAAAATGATTGTCTCAGGAATGAGTCACTTTAGAATCAAATGGTGAAATATTTTTTTTGGGGTTGCAGAGTCCCTTTAAGATCAAGACTATGCTAGGCTGGACAACTTTTTTTTGAACTGTGGGAGAATCTTGGTGAACCTTCTGGTATTTTGACCTTGCCTCACCCCTGGCTTATCTTGACCTCATCTATCTATCTCCACCTTTGTTGGTCTATTGTGTCCGACTCTCCGTGACCTTATGGATCACAGCAATCTATGTACATTGGTCAGCCATTGGCCCTCTGACCTCCCTCCCCCCCCCCCCACATTGCTTCAATGACCTCATCTATCCATCTCCACCTCTGTTGGTCTATTTTGTCCGACTCTCCGTGACCTCATGGACCACAGAAATCAACGTACATCGGTCAGCCATTGCCCCTCTGACCCCCCCCCCCCCCCCCCCCCCCACATTGCTTCAAGAACCTCATCTATCCATCTCCACCTTGGTTGGTCTATTATATCCGACTCTCCGTGACCTTATGGACAACAACAATCTACACACATTGGTCAGCCATTGCCTCTCTGAGCCCTCTCCCATTGCTTCAATGACCTCATCTATCCATCTCCACCTTTGTTGGTCTATTTTGTCCGACTCTCTGTGACCTTATGGACAACAACAATCTACACACATTGGTCAGCCATTGCCCCTCTGAGCTCTCTCCCATTGCTTCAATGACCTCATCTATCCATCTCCACCTCTGTTGGTCTATTTTGTCCGACTCTCTGTGACCTTATGGACCACAGAAATCTACGTACATCGGTCAGCCATTGCCCCTCTGGCCTCCCTCTCCTCCCCCCCACATAGCTTCAAGAACTTTATCTATCCTTCTCCACTTTGGTTGGTCTATTATTTCCGACTCTCCATGACCTTATCGACCACAGAAATCCACATACATTGGTCAGCCATTGCCCCTCTGAGCTCCCTGCCATTGCTTCAATGACCTCATCTATCCATCTCCACCTCTGTTGGTCTATTTTGTCCGACTCTCCATGACCTTATGGACCACAGAAATCTACGTACATCGGTCAGCCATTGCCCCTCTGACCTCCCTCTCTCTCCCCCCCCCCCCCCACATTGCTTCAAGAACCTCATCTATTCATCTCCACCTTGGTTGGTCTATTATTTCCGACTCTC
>JAPZIH010000023.1:427460-452460 GCA_027410445.1 Discoglossus pictus | reverse complement strand
GCTGAATGGAATCCCAGTACGCTAAACTGAAAAGACCCACACTAAAGGATCTCTTGGAAACCAGATGAAGGAGTGCCAGCAACCGACCACGGAGAGAGCTGATAGCTGACCTACTGGAGCTGGACGAGATGGATCCATCCATGGAGGTCGTGGACCAACCTACCCCTGTCAGCGAGGAGGAGGAAGTTACAAACCTGGTTCAGCGGAGATTATCCATGTACCCAGCAACATCCGTGGAGCTAATAGATCAGCTGTTCCGGGAAGCAAGAACGGAGATACAAAATAGGAGGGGGCACGAACTTGAACTGGCAAGAGCTAGACAACCCCTGGCACATACAGTTCATACTCCCCCACCCGCTGCTACAGGGCAGAAAATACCCTTCACTGCCTAAAAAGCGTTTGTGGAAAGTGAGGAAGAAATTGATGGATATTTGGCTGGCTTCGAGAGGCAGTGCTCACTACACCAAATACCACCAGACCAATGGGTCACTATTTTGGCTGGAAAGCTATCAGGAAAAGCAAATGAGGCTTATCGGGCGCTTACTGAGGAAGATATTGCGCAGTATCGCCGGGTGAAGGTTGCACTGCTCACCAGATATGCTGTCACCCCGGAAACATATCGCCGTCGCTTCAGGGAGTCTAAAAAGAAGGCTGCAGTCTCCCACATGGAATGGGCCAGCAAGATACAAAGGGTGGCATCACATTGGGTGCGAGGGTGCAATGCCAACACAGGAGAGGAAGTACTACAGCTATTCCTGATGGAACATTTCTTCCAAGATCTGGCGGCAGACATACAGGATTGGTCGAGAGATCGTCACCCTGCTAACTTAATCGAGGCAGCACGGCTAGCGGACGAATACGCAGAGTCCAGAAAGGTGAGCCAAGGGTCCACACGACCAACTTCTAGAGCAGAGCCACGCACTTCAATACCCGCTGCACGCACAGAATTTCGGGCCCCAGTACCCCCAGGACCGCCACGGCCTCAGGGGTCTAACCACCAACCCCGGGATTCTTACAAAAGGACGTGACATCGCTGCGGCAACCCGGGGCATATTGATTGTTATTGCCCCTTGGGATCAGCCAATCACAACTGGAGGCGCCCGACCAATAACCCAGAGATCCCTTTATCACGTACCTCTGCTGCTCACTGCCTGGAAACCGAAGGGAGCCCTGAGGAGTGTTTGGGCATCCTGTACGAGGCAAACCCCATACAAGCTGCATCCCCAGATAACCGCCAGCATCACCGCCAGGAGGTGCGTGTAAATGGACAGGTAGCACAAGGCCTAAGGGACACTGGCGCTACCATCACGTTGGTGCAGAAACATCTTGTGAAACCGGAGCATGTATCTACCCGTACTGTTGCTGTCCGTGTCGCAGGGGGGGCCTGTTTTTCGCTTACCCACTGCCCGGGTACACTTGGATTGGGGAGTCGGGTCGGGAAAGACCACAGTCGGGATCATGGACAATTTACCTGCTGAAGTCGTTTTGGGCAAAGACATTGGCCCTCTGGCTTCAGCTTATCTACCCACGACTGCTGCTGCTTGTCCCGTGACCACCCGCTCACAGACTTGTATCGAGAACGATCCTCCAGCAGAACGGGAGACCCGGGTAAGCCACAAACCGACACACAGCCCTAACACGGTAGACAGACCCATAGCTTGGGACACCCCAGAGGAGTTTGGGAGGGAAACTAGACAGGACCCCACCCTCCAAAGGTATCGGGAATTAGCCGACAGTGGGGGGGATGAGCGGGAGCAGTTTGTATGGGAGGGTGACAGATTATACAGGTTGACTCAAGGTAGGAGGAGAGGCTGTATCCCTTCGCAGAAGCGCCAACTAGTGGTACCCAGAAAATACCGGTTGGAACTTCTCCGAATAGGACATGACATTCCGTTGGCAGGGCACTTAGGAGGTAACCGCACCGCCTATAGGATCACACAGACCTTTTTCTGGCCTGGGATCTCGAAAGACGTGCGGCGGTACTGCAGTACCTGTGACATATGCCAAAGAGTAGGGAAGAGAGGGGACCACCCTAAAGCTCGGCTGTCACCCATGCCTGTGATTGAAGAACCGTTTAGCAGGGTTGCAGTCGACCTAGTGGGACCCCTACCTAACCCCAGTCCCTCGGGTAAGAAATATATTCTTACAGTAGTGGACTATGCTACCCGCTACCCAGAGGCTGTCGCCCTGATGAATATCCAGGCTGACACTGTCGCCAGTGCCTTAGTCGGGATATTCACCAGAGTGGGATTCCCTCAGGAAATCCTATCTGACCGAGGGACCCAGTTCACCGCAGATCTAACCCAGAAGTTATGGAAGGTCTGTGGTGTCAAGACCCTGCTCAGCTCCCCGTACCACCCCCAGACTAACGGTCTCTCTGAACGCTTTAATGGTACCCTAAAACAATTGCTACGGACCTTTACAGTGGAATAAAGAGACTGGGAGCGATTCTTGCCGCACCTCTTGTTCGCATATCGAGAGGTGCCCCAGGAATCCACAGGGTTCTCTCCCTTCGAGCTGCTCTATGGACGGTGAGTGCGAGGCCCCCTCGACCTCATCCGAGAGCACTGGGAGGGAGAGATAGAGCATGAAGGCGTTCCTATCGTACCTTATGTGCTGGAGATGCGGGACCGCATGGGGCACTTAGCCAGAATGGCCCGAGAACATCTCCAGGCAGCCCAGGGACGTCAGAAACACTGGTACGATCAGGGCGCCCGACTGCGAACGTTCCAAGTAGGGCAGAAAGTTCTGGTACTTAGACCTGTCAAGGGAAACAAGCTACAGACCTCCTGGCAAGGCCCTTACAAGGTAGTGGCCCAGGTATGTGACACCACCTATGTAATTGCCAGTAGCCAAGACGAAAGGGTCCAGAAGTCGTTCCATGTTAATTTGTTAAAGGAATACCAAGAAAGGCCCGACGATATAGCAGCCATATGTATCCCGGCCACTGAAGACCCTGACAGTCTTCCCATCCCAGATTTGTTAGCTGACACCGAGCCGAAAACTCTGCTTAACACAGTGCAGCTAGGGGAGTGGTTAAACCCCACAGAAAGGGAACAACTCCAAAAATTACTAGCTGAGAAAGGATTGACATTTTCTCAACAGCCAGGTTACACACCCCTAGCGACACATTATGTGGAGACACCAGGACAGACCCCTCTCAGGCAGACCCCCTATAGAATCCCTGAAGCTGTAAAAGAGGAAATGAGAAAAGAGATTCAGGAGATGCTAAGACTAGGAGTCATAGAACCGTCCGACAGCCCCTGGGCCTCCCCAGTTGTCCTAGTCCCCAAAAAGGACGGAACAACACGATTTTGTGTCGATTATCGACGCCTCAATGACAGGACCGTGACAGACGCCTACCCCATGCCCAGAGTAGATGAACTATTAGATTGTATTGCCAGGGGACGCTATCTGACCACCATTGATCTGTGCAAAGGGTACTGGCAGATCCCCCTGGCCAAGGAAGCTATCCCTAAGTCGACGTTTGTCACCCCGTTTGGCTTGTACCAATTTAAGGTCATGCCATTCGGTATAAAAAACGCCCCCGCTACATTCCAGCGCTTAGTGGATCGCCTCCTTGATGGCTTCCAGGAATTCGCATGCGCATATCTGGACATTGCGGTCTATTGTGAGACTTGGGAAGAGCATTTAAGACATGTAGAGGCTGTGCTGGATCAGATTAGGGCCGCAGGCCTAACTCTGAAACCTGAGAAATGTAATTTCGGAATGGCCGAAGTACAGTACTTGGCACACAGAGTGGGGCGTGGGAAACAGCAACCAGAACCTGCTAAAGTGGAAGCTGTAGCCAATTGGCCCACACCCCACACCAAGACCCAAGTACTGGCATTCTTAGGGACTGCGGGGCATTACAGGAAATTTGTCCCTGACTACAGCACCATCGCTAAACCCCTGACAGATTTGACAAAGAAAAATTTGCCGAGAATAGTCCTGTGGTCTCCCGCCTGCGAAACAGCGTTCCAAACCCTGAAACAAGCTCTGATCAACGCACCAGTTTTTTGTCTGCCCCTGTCCCTAACAAAAGATTTGTTGTCCATACAGATGCGTCGGACTGGGGGCAGTGCTGAGCCAGGTCGGGGAAGATGGAGGGGAACACCCTGTCGCGTACCTGAGTAGAAAACTATTACCCAGGGAAGTGAGCTACGCGGCAGTGGAAAAGGAATGCCTCGCCCTGGTCTGGGCCCTAAAGAAGCTCACCCCATACCTCTACGGGCAGGAATTCACGTTGATCACGGACCATAACCCCCTAGTATGGCTGAACCGAGTGGCTGGGGACAATGGACGATTACTAAGATGGAGCCTGGCATTACAACATTACAACTTCTCCATCCAGTATCGCCCTGGCCGGTTCAATGGGAATGCAGACGGACTGTCCAGGCAAACGGAACTTTTACCTTGACTAAAGACCGGACAGCCCCAAGTTGACCCGAAAAAGATCAATCCGGGTCTGCCGGAGTGTTCCACAAAAGGGGAGCAGTGTAACAGAACTATGATGATGCCTGTATTTTTTGCCTGAACCGAACCAACTATACTGCTGGAGGGGTTAAACAGAACCGAATGGCTGGTGTTCATGTGACTATTGCATACAACTCATACACTTGGTCAGGAGTTGCCATCTGCCTCTTGATAGTATCGGCTAAAACACACAAGAGATAGCAGAACAAAAGGGTTTTAGCAGACAAGAGGGCACCATGAACAATGGGGGTAGGGGTTGACCAAAGGTAGTCACTGCCCCTACTGTGTATGTGAAGTGTTTAAAAATGTTTTTTTGTTTCAATAAAAAGAAGAGTTCTACTTGACCCTTCAAAACGTAGCATTGTCTCGTTCTTGGGGGGGATTTAGGGTACCGTTACTCTGCCGCATTTTACAGCACTCCTGGATTATACAATGGGATATCGTGGAGGGGAATAAGCATTTCATTACTGCACAGCACCCTGATTAAGAAAAGGACGTCTCCAACGGCTGATACCCTCTCACTACTGGGGTAGACGTTACAGGGATACAGGAGAGGAAGAGATGGGATACAGGAGGGGAAGAGATGGGATACAGGAGGGGAAGAGATGGGGATACAAGAGAGAAAGAGATGGGGATATAGGAGAGGACAAGATGGGGATACAGGAGAGGAAGAGATGGGGATACAGGAGAAGAAGAGATGGTGATACAGGAGAGGAAGAGATGGGGATACAGGAGAGGAAGAGATGAGGATACAGGAGAGGAAGAGATGGAGGATACAGGAGAGGAAGAGATGGGGATAAAGGAGAGGAAGAGATGGGGAAACAGGAGAGGAAGAGATGGGGTTACAGGAGAGGAAGAGATGGGATACAGTAGAAGAAGAAATGGGGATACAGGAGAGGAAGAGATGGGGATATGGGAGAGGAAGAGATGGAGGATACAGGAGAGGACGAGATGGGATACAGGAGAAGAAGAAATGGGGATACTGGAGAGGAAGAGATGAGGATACAGGAGAGGAAGAGATGGAGGATACAGGAGAGGAAGAGATGGGGATACAGGAGAGGAAGAGATGGGGAAACAGGAGAGGAAGAGATGGGGTACAGGAGAGGAAAAGTTGGGGAATACAGGAGAGAAAGAGATGGAGGATAGAGGAGAGGAAGAGATGGGGGATACAGGAGAGGAAGAAATGGGGGATACAGGAGAGGGAGAGATGGCGATACAGGAGAAGAATAGATGGGGATACAGGAGAGGAAGAGATGGGGATACAGGAGAGGAAGAAATGGGGAAACAGGAGAGGAAGAGATGGAGGATACAGGAGAAGAAGAGATGGGGGATACAGGGGAAGAAGAGATGGGGATACAGGAGAGGAAGAGATGGTGATACAGGAGAGGAAGAGATGGAATACAGGAGAGGAAGAGATGGGGATACAGGAGAGGAAGAGATGGGGATACAGGAGAGGAAGAGATGGGGATACAGGAGAGGAAGAGATAGAGATACAGGAGAGGAAGAAATGGGGAAACAGGAGAGGAAGAGATGGGGATACAGGAGAGGAAGAGATGGGAGATACAGGAGAGGAAGAGATGGGGATACAGGAGAGGAAGAGATGGGGGATACAGGAGAGGAAGAGATGAGAGATACAGGAGAGGAAGAGATGGGGATACAGGAGAGGAAGAGATGGTGATACAGGGGAGGAAAAGATGGGATACAGGAGAGAAAGAGATGGGAGATACAGGAGAGGAAGAGATGGGGATACAGGAGAGAAAGAGATGGGGATACAGGAGAGGAAGAAATGGGGAAACAGGAGAGTAAGAGATGGGGATACAGGAGAGGAAGAAATGGGGAAACAGGAGAGGAAGAGATGGGAATACAGGAGAGGAAGAAATGGGGAAACAGGAGAGGAAGATATGGGGATACAGGAGAGGAAGAGATGGGGATACAGGAGAGGACAAGATGGGCATAAAGGAGAGGAAGAGATGGGATACAGGAGAGGAATAGATGGGATACAGGAGAGAAAGAGATGGGGAGACAGGAGAGGAAGAAATGGGGAAACAGGAGAGTAAGAGATGGGGATACAGGAGAGGAAGAAATGGGGAAACAGGAGAGGAAGAGATGGGAATACAGGAGAGGAAGAAATGGGGAAACAGGAGAGGAAGATATGGGGATACAGGAGAGGAAGAGATGGGGATACAGGAGAGGACAAGATGGGCATAAAGGAGAGGAAGAGATGGGATACAGGAGAGGAATAGATGGGATACAGGAGAGGAAGAGATGGGGGATACAGGGGAAGAAGAGATGGGGATACAGGAGAAGAAGAGATGGGGGTACAGGGAAAGAAGAGATGGGGATACAGGAGAGGAAGAGATGGGATACAGGAGAGGAAGAGATGGGGAATACAGGAGAGGAAGAGATGGGGATACAGGAGAGGAAGAGATGAGGATACAGTAGAGGAAGAGATGGGGATACAGGAGAGGAAGAGAGGGGGATACAGGAGAGAAAGAGATGGGGGATACAGGAGAGGAAGAGATGGGGATACAGGAGAGAAAGAGATGGGGATACAGGCGAGGAAGAGATGGGGAAACAGGAGAGGAAGAGATGGTGATACAGGAGAGGAAGAGATGGAGATACAGGAGAGGAAGAGATGGAGATACAGGAGAGGAAGAAATGGGGAAACAGGAGAGGAAGAGATGGGGATACAGGAGAGGAAGAGATGGGACATATATGAGAGGAAGAGATGGGGAAACAGGAGAGGAAGAGATGGGGATACAGGAGAGGAAGAGATGGGGATACAGGAGAGGAAGAGATGGGGAAACAGGAGAGGAAGAGGTGGGGATACAGCAGAGGAAGAGATGGGGATACAGGAGAGGAAGAGATTGGGAAACAGGAGAGGAAGAGATAGGGAAACAGGAGAGGAAGAAATGGGGAAACAGGAAAGGAAGTGATGGGGAAACCGGAGAGGAAGAAATGGGGAAACAGGAGAGGAAGAGATGGGGAAACAGTAGAGGAAGAGATGGGGATACAGGAGAGGAAGAGATGAGGATTCACGAGAGGAAGAGGTGGAGGATACAGAAAAGGACAAGATGAGGATACAAGAGATGAAGAGACGGGTGGTACAGGAGAGGAAGAGAGAGGGATACAGGAGAGGAAGAGAGAGGGATACAGGAGAGGAAGAGATGGGGATACAGGATAGGAAGAGATGGGGGATGCAGGAGAGGAAGACATGGGGATACAGGAGAGGAAGAGATGGGGATACAGGAGAGGAAGAGATGGGGATACAGGAGAGGAAGTGATGGGAAACAGGAGAGGAAGAGATGGGGATACAGGAGAGGGAGTGATGGGATACAGGAGAGGAAGTGATGGAGGATACAAAAGAGGAAGAGATGGGGGATACATGAGAGAAAGAGATGGGAGATACAGGAGAGGAAGAGATGGGAGATACAGAGATCTATCTATCATCTCTTTGGTGCACTAGTTCATCTATCTGTAGATGTTCTTGAAGATGTATTGTTCTAAACACAATATGTGAATTATTGACTTATTTTATTTAGCACATTTAATGTTTTATTCCTTTGACCTATTGATTAATTTGATATTGTTTATTGTGCACATCTAAATATGTATTTCGATATTTTCTTCCATGATCAATGTACATATTTAACAATGTTTTGCGGTATAGATTTATTCAGAAATGTGACATTTCAGATATCCAGCAGGAAATTCCCATTTGTGTTTGTGTATTTATAATCAATTCTGAGTGACAAGTGGGTCCCAGGCAACCTCATTACCGTAGATATAAATGCTATTGGGTCTTGGTCACATGACATTTATGATTAATATGGTTTTTTCTAATGATGCTATTAGTCATTAGTAGTGTGGTGTTCAATAAATATTCTACTAAATAACATACAATGCTGGACTGAGATGGTCTTCCAAACGTCTTTAGACTTTATATGAAAGGAAGGTGATCACAAAGGACCCAGTGCTGTAGTAAATGAATACAAATATATTAAGAAATGAGGAGATTTTCCTTACAATCAAACAACAACCAACAAGAAGAGGGTCTGTCAAAATAGACAATTCAAGCCACCTAAAAACTGTAGTGGAAAAAATAAGTATCTGACATGTTTTGTCTGTTGAGGACTTCTTCAGGGATAATACTGTATATCAACTGCTTTGACCAGTATTATGTCCAGCCATTCTTATAGTTGGGAACAAATAATTAACATTATCCACGATATTAATAAAAATCGAATCAAATACTATAGTATCCTAATGTCGAACTGAAATAATAATTAGGCCCCTTAGTCAATCAGAGGAAAGAAGCATCTGGGCCAGTTTGTTAGGGGCCAGTTTTAAAAAAAAAACTTTTTTGATGTATGAGTTTTTCAGCATTCATTGGATTTATGGGCGTGGGACATTTACATATAGTCATTAAGAAGACCTGTCCGCGATGCGGAAGTGCAATAAAATTGCAACAGTGCAGGAAGTGCGCAAGTCGCTGTGCCTGTAAGAGCCCTAATCAAGCCTGTGCCTAAGCCTGTGCCTGAGCCTGTGCCTGAGCCTGTGCCTGAGCCTGTGCTTGTGCTGGAATGCTAATGGGGATTTAAAAGTCAAGCCTCAACTAGTCCATCACCCCAGAGTGTTTAAAAGAGAAAATGTGATCAAAAGCAATTTAAGTGTCATATGGGGGGCCAACAGCAAAGCCGGGGTAACCAGAAAGTGTCAAAAATATTTGGAGGAGAAAGAACTGCCTCTGATGGCCCTGTTGATAATAGACAATGCTCCAGGCTTGAAGGACAACTTGCTGGAGGACTTTCTTGCCCCCTAACACATCTCCTCTGATCCAGCCCATGGACCAACAGCTCATCTCAAACTTTAAGAAACTGTATACCAATGCCCTCTTCCAGAGGTGCTTTGAGGTGACACTGGGAAAGTTCTGGAAGGACCATTTCAATCTCCTCTTCTGTGTCACTCTGATAGATAAGGCCTGGCGTGTTCTCTCTCTCAAGATCATGAAATTGTGGCGAGAAGCCCCCCGAAGAATTCAGAGGCTGAACCTAGACCAGTAGTGGAGGACATTGTGTCCATGGGCAAGTCCATCAGCTTGCAGGTCCATACAGACAAGAGCACAGACAACAGCTCAGCACTGAGGAGCTGCAGGAACTTCAGAAGCAGCAACAGATAGTGGCTAAGGAATGGTCTTCTTCACCTACTGCACTCATTAAAGACATGTGAGCTAAATGGGCTGAATTACAACATTTTGTTGAACACTATCACCCTGACAAAGCTCAAGCGAGCCGCATTGTGTGATCAAGCAATGTCTAACTTCAGAAATATTTTGAGGCAGAAGCAGATTTTCCTTGATAGATTTATGATGAAACTGCGTGCATCATAGTCTCCAACCGAGTCTCCAGCAGGGTGCAGTGATGTTAAGAGACAGAATGGTCAAATATCCCCTATGCAAGTGCCTGATGTTGTAATGGAAGAGAATTCGCCTTCCAAGCATTAACCTGTCTCCTCCTTCTCCTCCTCTACATTGCCACCATCCCATTGGCCCATCAAGTCCTCTCAGTACTGTACAGTTAAAGTGAAGTTAAATTCTGTTATTTGATGTAATTATTGTTTTTTATTGACACCTGCTTAGTTTAAAGGTTTTGTATCCAAAAACAAGACCATCCGTTCTAAATAAAATGTGAAAAATCAGGGATTATTTACATTTTCATTGATTCCTACGGGAAACGGGCCGGATTAAGGATTTGAACCAAGGTCTCACTGCGGGTCTCAGGCAGATCTCGGGTAATCCAATGGCTTTCTGCAGATAGCCATTAACAGTTTAAGAGCTTATTTAAGAACCAGATTCTGGACTTTATTCATTACATTAGTGGCTAAAGGTCAACCAACAGGTCCTCAATATAAGATAATTTATAATCCAGCATTATATTATCTTTCATTACAGTTCATGATTTATGTGGCTCCATATTCCTCCATATAACACTGAGAGAAATTCCTCCCTCCCGTTACATCTGCTCGACCGAGGGCTTTTCTGCCGACTCTGCATTTCTGATACAATCTTAGGAGTTCAGTTTTCCAATATTTGTGTCTTGTATCTGTTATTACTTCACATTATTATAAATGTTCTTGCCAAGTGCTACAATCTCAGCTGTAATTTAAATGCTGCAATAAGTCACATGTGAGATCAAATACTCTCTGTAGTCTGGAAGCTTTGAATCTGCTGCTATAGAGGAGTACTCGAGTACCGGACACTGCTAACGGATTAGATATAATGTTCATATGGGAAGCAGGGACATGTCCATCATTCTCCTTCTTCACTTCTTTCTGTTCTCTCTCTATATATTTGCTATGCTCCCCTCTTTGCTCTCTCTCTCTCTCTCCATTTCCCCCTCTCTCTATCTAGCTCTCTCTCTTTCTCTCTCTCTTTCTACTCTCTCTCACCTTCTACCCTCCCCTCTCTGTTCTCTCTCTCCTCACTCTCCCTCCCTCTCTCTATCTAGCTCTCTCTTTCTCTGTCCCTCTCTATCTTTCCATCTCTCTATCTCACTCTCTCTCATTCCCTCTCTCTCTCTATCTTTACATCACTATCTATCTATCCATCATCCATCTATCTATCTATCTATCTATCTATCTATCTATCTATCTATCTATCTATCTATCTATCTATCTATCTATCTATCCCTCTATCTATCTATCTATCTATCTATCTATCTATCTATCTATCTATCTATCTATCTATCTATCTATCTATCTATCTATCTATCTATCCATCCATCCATCTATCTATCTATCTATCTATCTATCTATCTATCTATCTATCTATCTATCTGTAACGGAGCAGGAACACGCAGTCCAAAATCTCCGCTGGTATACAGTAAAATATCCAAGAGGCACTACAGTTTCACCATTCCCGACCTCCCATATTGGACGACACACAATTTGGGAGTCAAATGAGTACTGACTTTATTTTGTTATTGCAGAAATATTTATACATCTCTTTGGCCACAGGTAATACCCATGCCCATATTTGGCCACACACAATACACATAAAGAGAACAATAGGGGGGTCACACCTCCCTGGCAACTTTGATACAATCAGACATTGATTCAATTACACTTCTTTGTTCTTATCTGAGAATGAAAACACTGTATACAATAGACTTCCTTTATCTTATGCAGAGTCGCTGTAATAAGATTATCTCCCATGCCAAGTAGCTGTAAATGTCTGGGACAATATTCTGCAGAGCATCAACCAACATACATATAGTAGGATCATATTTTAACCATAATAATCATAAAACAGGGTAAAACAGTGATGGGTTCCGCTACACACCTCCCCCGTGACCATAAGCCGGCATACACGGTCTGATCCCAACGGATCGGCCTGGGGATGTCCGGACAAAAGTATTTGTTGGTCAATTCTCTAGTTTGACAACCCATCAGCATTACTGCAATTCACATTTACTCACATTTCCCATATCCCCAGATAGCTGGGATCTGAGCGCACAAAACCACCGAATAGCGCTCAGATCCTCTTCACACAGTTCAATTGCCAAGTAGCTAAAGTCTTTCCCATAGTCTTTCATTATATGAATGGGCTTCATGGCACAGTTATCTGGGGTATCATGGTTCACACAGGGCAAGTACAGAATGACCCCCCTGTATGTAAAGGGCCAGAATGAGTGACTTACACTCTGGTATGGCCGAACACTGGTTCCAAAGGGCAATATGTACCAGGGCCATAGTCGCAGGGCAGGAGGCTGGCAAACAGTCCTCTCCAAGCCAAAGTGGCGAAGGGCACTTCGTCACACATCTCTCCTTTGGGGGGAAGTCTAACCAGGTACCTGGATATTTTGCTGTGGTGATGGGGCAACACGCTGAGGGGACTTGAGGGGCAGAGGCCAGTGGCACTCTGCCCTGATGCCAGCTCTTCTGCTGGTATAACCTGCAGGACATCCTGCTCTGTACAAGGGACAAAGGGAGGGCAGAGGCCGACTGCACTCTGCCCCGCTGTCAGCTCTTCTGCTGGGGTACTTGGGACATATTCCGGCTCAATAGCCAGGGAAACGTGGGGGTCAGTGGGGGTTAACATTTCCTCTGTTAACCCTGGGGCCACATTAGAAGTTAGCTGGGGAGGGGAATTTGTACATACCCCCTCCTCCGGTTGTCCCAGTGACGGTAGTTGGGGATCTGGACAGGCTGTGGGCGCAGAGACCACGGTCCCATCTGCGCTGTCTGGGAGATTGGTGTCTCCCCTGGTTAGGGTAAACTGTCGCTGGGGGGAAAGGACGACACCTTCTGCCCCCTGTGTTTCACACTGCCGCTGGGGGGGAAGGACGACACCTTTGGCCCCCTGGGGTACCCACTGCCGCTGTGGAGGAAGGTCGACACCTTCTGCTCCCTGGGGTACACACTGCCGCTTGGGGGGAAGGACGACACCTTCTGCCCCCTGGGGTTCACACTGCCGCTGAGGGGGAAGGACGACACCTTCTGCCCCCTGGGGTTCACACTGCCGCTGGGGGGAAAGGACGACACCTTCTGCCCCCTGGGGTTCACAGTGCCGCTGGGAAGGAAGGACGACACCTTCTGCCTTCTGGGGTTCACACTGCCGCTGGGGGGGAAGGACGACACCTTCTGCCCTCTGGGGTTCACACTGCCGCTGAGGGGGAAGGACGACACCTTCTGCCCCCTGGGGTTCACACTGCCGCTGGGGAGGAAGGATGGCCCCTTCTGCTCCCTGGGGTACACACTGCCGCTGGGGGGGAAGGACGACACCTTCGGCCCCCTGGGGTACACACTGTCGCTGGGGAGGAAGGACGACACCTTCAGCTCCCTGGGGTACACACTGCCACTGGGGAGGAAGGACGACACCTTCGGCCCCCTGGGGTACACACTGCTGCTGGGGAGGAAGGACGACACCTTCAGCTCCCTGGGGTACACACTGCCGCTGGGAAGGAAGGACGACACCTTCGGCTCCCTGGGGAACACACTGCCGCTGGGGGGGAAGGCCGACACCTTCAGCTCCCTGGGGTACACACTGCCGCTGGGGAGGAAGGACCACACCTTCAGCTCCCTGGGGTACACACTGCCGCTGGGGGGAAAGGACGACACCTTCTGCCCCCTGGGGTTCACACTGCCGCTGGGGAGGAAGGACGGCCCCTTCTGCTCCCTGGGGTACACACTGCCGCTGGGGAGGAAGGACAACACCTTCGGCTCCCTGGGGTACACACTGGCGCTGGGGGGGAAGGACGACACCTTCGGCCCCCTGGGGTACACACTGCTGCTGGGGAGGAAGGACGAGACCTTCAGCTCCCTGGGGTACACACTGTCGCTGGGGAGGGGAATTAGTTGGAGTAATCCACGTGGAGCGGTTTCTGTTTCTGGGACAGTCTCTCTGCATGTGACCCTGCTGGTTACACGTGTGGCACCTGATGTACCGTGGAGGGGTTTGGTAGTTCCCACCACCCGGACGCAGTGCTGGGGGCGGGTTAATGGTGGGAGGTGGGTTAGCAGCTCCCAAGATGGACCGCTCCCGTGCCCGCTGCTTTTCCATTATGGATTTGTGGACATCTGTCATTAACCATTCCAAGGTTTTCATGGGAAGCGTACCTGGGAAAAAGGCCAGTCTGCTTTGGAGTTCTCTTTGAAACTCAGTCTGTGGGGTAATAAGAGGTACTGTAACCATGAGTTCCTTTCTGTCTGCATCCCTGTAGTCCGCGGCCGCCTCCTCCTCCTCATGATGGAACGCTGTCTGAAAACTAGCCGGTTCCATCCTGCTGTAGCCAGGGGTGCTGTGAGGATACCAGCGTTGCCCTCAATTTGTACTCCACGGAATGGTGTCTCCTGTAGCTGTCCTTCTGACCGTGGGAACAATCCCGCCACTTGCCAACAAATGTAACGGAGCAGGAACACGCAGTCCAAAATCTCCGCTGGTATACGGTAAAATATCCAAGAGGCACTACAGTTTCACCATTCCCGACCTCCCATATTGGACGACACACAATTTGGGAGTCAAATGAGTACTGACTTTATTTTGTTATTGCAGAAATATTTATACATCTCTTTGGCCACAGGTAATACCCATGCCCATATTTGGCCACACACAATACACGTAAAGAGAACAATAGGGGGGTCACACCTCCCTGGCAACTTTGATACAATCAGACATTGATTCAATTACACTTCTTTGTTCTTATCTGAGAATGAAAACACTGTATACAATAGACTTCCTTTATCTTATGCAGAGTCGCTGTAACAAGATTATCTCCCATGCCAAGTAGCTGTAAATGTCTGGGACAATATTCTGCAGAGCATCAACCAACATACATATAGTAGGATCATATTTTAACCATAATAATCATAAAACAGGGTAAAACAGTGATGGGTTCCGCTACACTATCTATCTATCCATCTATCCATCCATCCATCCATCCATTTATCCATCTGTCCATCCATCTGTCCATCCGTCCATCCATCCATCCATCTATCTATCTATCTATCTATCTATCTATCTATCTATCTATCTATCTATCTATCTATCTATCTATCTCCTCTCTCTCTGTAGAGGGGACTCCATGACATTAATATGTATACATTAGAGGGTAATATCATCCAGAAAACGAAGAGCAAGATCAAGAGGTCCTGATATGAAGTTGGAGGTTGGAAAATTTAGGGGTAATGTGAGAGTCCTACTGTACATATGGCGTAGTAGAAAGAAGAGTTGAACAGCCATCCAGTGGAAGTGGTGGAGTCAAACACAATTAAAGGGAATGGCAGGTTCCTGGGTGTTACTAGGTGTATTATACCCCTGGGTATCTATTTACTTGTACATGTACTTTATTTTATTAAGAAGTGCTTATAAGCTCTGTTTATACTGAACAAACAACCAATCAGTGATCATCTCTCTGAAACATGTTGCTGCGATGTGGTCCCTGGTAGGCGAAGACACTACACTGCACATCCAGCTCTACAGAGTCTGTGTCTGCATGAGCTGCAAAGGGCAGACCCATACAGGGACTATTTGTTTGATTTTGCTGCTTATAAGCACTTCTTAATGAAGTACATGTCAGTAAATAGATACCCGGTGATATTATATACCCAGTAACATCCAGGTACTTTCCATAGTGTAACGTTCCCAATACTTTGGCCCATTATGTCGCTTTATTAGCCCCACAGTGGCCACTTCAATTAGATAAATATGTGTATCTGCTATTTAAATGGAGACACGTTTTAAAGCAGGGTCTGATGTTTTTAATTGGATCAGACTATGCAGCCATTGCCCCCCCCCCCACCCCAGCCATTTCTATCTGCAATAAAATTAATTGCTTAACATATAAAAGGTTTGATGTAGAAATCTAGTCCGGGCTCTTAGAGCACCAGGTTATGTCCAATAACCTTAAGTTTATTACAAGATTTTCTGGGTGTAATCACTTACAGATGTGCCCTAATTCTACATGAGCCGTTGTTTTATTTCTATGTGTATGAGTTAGCAGTGGTGCAGGTGGGGCGGGTAGTTTTGTGTCATTTATTTTTGCATTATTTTTTTCTGTAGTGTAGGAACACCCCAAATCCAACATAACAATGACCCTCTGGAGCTTCCTGCCCTCCTCCCCAGGCCTCTTTGCTGGCACACACCCCTGGCAAGAAATTGGTGTGTGCATTTCTACTGAAGCTCCAAGAGGGGTCAGTGTGGTGCAGTTGAGCACAGTGGGGATGTGTATCAGGGAAGAGGTGAGAGAGCAAGGGCTGCAAAATGACAGCAAAGTACAGGGGGATTGGGTTCTGTAGGTAAAAAAAGGAGACTGTGGTGGGTGCTATATGAGGTGGGTCCTGTAAGGGAATGGCTGCTGAAAAGACTGGGTGCTATGTAGGGATAAATGTCAAGAGGGATGGGTGCTGTGTGGGGGTGTTTCCTGACAAGGATTGTGTGCTATGTAGGGATAGGTGCCAAGGGGGATGGGTGCTGTGTGGGGACAATTGCTGACAAGGACTGGGTGATATGTAAGGATGGATGCCAAGAGGGATGGGTGCTGTGTGGGGGTGATTGCTGACAAGGACTGGGTGCTATGTAGGGATGGGTGCCAAGAGGGATGGGTGCTGTGTGGGGGTGATTGCTGACAAGGACTGGGTGCTATGTAGGGATGGGTGCCAAGAGGGATGGGAGCTGTGTGGGGGTTATTGCTGACAAGGACTGGGTGCCAAGAGGTATGGTTATGTGTGGGTGTGATTGCTGGTAAGAACTGGGTGCTATGTAGGAATAGGTGCCAAGGGGAATGGGTGCCAAGGGGGATGGCTGCTGACAAGGATTGGGTGCTATGTAGGGATGGGTGCAAAGATGGATGGGTGCTGTGTGGGGATGGCTGTTGACAAGGACTTGGTGGTATATAGGGATGGTTGCCAAGAGGGATGGGTGCTGTGTGGGGGTGGATGATCAGAGGGTTGAGTGCTTTGTGGAGGTGGCTGCTGACAAGGACTGGGTGCTATGTAGGGATGGGTGTCAAGAGGGATGGGTGCTGTGTGGGTGTGATTGCTGACAAGGACTGGGTGCTATGTAGGGATGGGTGCCAAGGGGGATGGTTCTGTGTGGGTGTGATTGCTGACATGGACTGGGTGCTATGTAGGGATGGGTGCCAAGAAGGATGGGTGCTGTGTGGGAGTGGATGATCAGAGGGACTGGGTGCTATGTAGGGATGGATGCTGAGAGGGTTGGGTGCTGTGTGGGGATGGCTGCTGACAAGGACTGGTTGCTATGTAGGGATAGGTGCCAAGGGGGATGGGTACTGTGTGGGGGTAATTGCTGACAAGGATTGGGTGCTATGTAGTGATAGGTGCCAAGAAGGATTGGTGCTGTGTGGGGGTGATTGCTGACAATGACTGGGTGCTATGTAGGGATGGGTGCCAAGAGGGTTGGGTGCTGTGTGGGGATGGCTGCTGACAAGGACTGGGTGCTATGCAAGGATGGGTGCCAAGAGGAATGGGAGCTGTGTGGGAGTTATTGCTGACAAGGACTGGGTGCTATGTAGGGATGGGTGCCAAGACGGATGGGAGCTGTGTGGGAGTTATTGCTGACAAGGACTGGGTGCCAAGAGGTATGGTTATGTGTGGGTGTGATTGCTGGCAAGAACTGGGTGCTATGTAGGGATAGGTGCCAAGGGGAATGGGTGCCAAGGGGGATGGCTGCTGACAAGGATTGGGTGCTATGTAGGGATGGGTGCCAAGAGGGATGGGTGCTGTGTGGAGGTGATTGCTGACAAGGACTGGGTGCTATGTAGGGATAGGTGCCAAGAGGGATGGTTCTGTGTGCGTATGATTGCTGACAAGGACTGGGTGCTATGTAGGGATAGGTGCCAAGCGGGATGGGTGCCAAGGGGGATGGCTGCTGACAAGGGCTGGGTGCTAGGTAGGGATGGGTGCCAAGAGGGATGATGCTGTGTGGCTGTGGCTGCTGACAAGGATTGGGTGCTATATAGGGATAGGTGCCAAGAGGGATGGGTACTGTGTGGGGGTGGCTGCTGACAAGGACTGGGTGCTATGTAAGGATAGGTGCCAAGAAGGATGGGTACTGTGTGGGGGTGGCTGCTGACAAGGACTGGGTGCTATGTAGAGATAGGTGCCAAGAAGGAAGGGTGCTGTGTGGGGATGGCTTCTGACAAGGACTTGGTGCTATGTAGGGATGGGTGCCAAGAGGGATGGGTACTGTGTGGGGTTGATTGCTGACAAGGACTGGGTGCTATGTAGGGATGGGTGCCAAGAGGGATGGGTGCTGTGTGGGGTGTGATTGCTGACATGGACTTGGTGCTATGTAGGGATGGGTGCCAAGAGGGATGGGTACTGTGTGGGGGTGAATGTAAAGAGGGATGGATGCTGAGAGGGAATGGCTGCTGACAAGGATTGGGTGCTATGAAGGAATGGGTGCCAAGAGGGATGGGTACTGTGTGGGGGTGGCTGTTGACAAGAACTTGGTGGAATGTAGGGATGGGTGCCAAGAAAGTTGGGTGCTGTGTGGGGGTGGATGGTCAGAGGGACTGGGTGCTATGTAGGGGTGGATGCTGAGAGGGTTGGGTGCTGTGTGGGGGTGGCTGCTGACAAGGACTGGGTGCTATGTAGGGATGGATGCCAGGAGGGATGGGTGCTGTGTGTGGGTGATTGCTGACAAGGGCTGGGTGCTAGGTAGGGATGGGTGCCAAGAGGGATGGGTGCTGCGTGGGGGTGATTGCTGACAAGGGCTGGGTGCTAGGTAGGGATTGGTGCCTAGATTGGATGGGTGATGTGTAGGAATGGGTGCCAAGGTAAATAAGTGCTGTGTGGGGGTGATTGCTGACAAGGGCTGGGTGCTAGGTAGGGATGGGTGCCTAGATGGGATGGGTGCTGTGTGGAGGTGGATGTTTTGAGGGACTGGGATAGTATATGTGTATGTGTGTACAGCAAAACCATGCAACAAGTGGGCGGGGCAGGGAGGGTTGCAAATGTAATTTTTTTTGCACCAGGGCCCTCCATTCTCTAACTGCTCTACGTGAATTTATCTATAACTCATCCTGTTAAAGAACTGCTATAATGTCTTAGCAAGAGAAGCAAATCATTTTATTAATGCATTGATCCATTTAACAAGATTCAATATGAAATACATTTTCAAAGCGTGTGTTTGCTGAGTGTTTGCCTCCACCCTAGTATGGGGATTAGCTGAGAGACAGGTCTTAATTGTGTTAAGAACAATTAGATTTGATAAGACAATAAGCAATCATGGATAGGCTGCCCCCTCAACAAAAGCTCACTGACAAGGAAAACCAGTTATTCAGCCAATGGAGATCAATTGTGTTAATACACTTTGTATCTGAAAATTTAACAGCACATGCCCCTCTTCCATTGTCCTTATGGATGTTTTTTACCAGCTGCATCTGAGTCTGAACTGCATGTAGCAGAATGTCCATACCCTGTTTTGTCTGTGCAGGGAAGGGGGAGGTGTCAAATACCAAAAGCTGAATAAGGTAGGGGATTGGAGGCTTAGTTAGTTGTTAGTTTGCTTCATATTTCACAAATGTGTTTTTTCCCGACAGTAGCCATTTAAATGGTCGTTTTAAAAGCAGCTACCAAATATCTTCCATTAGGGGTTTGTTCCCAGCTCCTAATCAATATGATTGTGATGACAGCTTTGATGGGGGAGAATCTTGAAGTGAAGTGCTGTGGTGTTGCATGTTGTCATGCCAACAGTGACAGATGCAAAGTGAACATGAGCTTTCTTCATGAGACTAAGTTCTGTTTGGCTCATGAGAGGAATGGGAGTAAAACTTTATCCTAACATTAACCTAATACTTCTTTTCTATTTATTGCTGTGTGCTTGAGACATAGCGAGGGACTTAACATTGAGACCATTCCCTATTCCGTGCTTGGGACAGACTCACTTACTAACTGACCTCTTGTCCAGTTCCTGAAGCAGGCCTCCTTCCAGGGAATCCCTAGGACCTGCAGAGGAGAGGACCTAAAGGGTGGGATCCATTCATTGGTCCATCCCCTTGACTAAAATGGTGGAATCATACATTGGCCAATCCAGCTATACTGTTCTTGTGACCAAACTAGTGGGATCAATTTATTGGCCGGTCTGGTTTGGCCACTCTTGACCTAACTAGTGGGATCCATTCATTAGCTGGTCCAGCTGTTCCCTCCCCTTGACGTAACTGGTGGGATCCATTCATTGGCCAGCCCAGCTGTTCGCTCCTCTTTATTTAACCATTGAGATCCATTTATTGGCCTATGCAGCTTGTCCCTCCTTTTGACAATTATTTATCATTATTTATCCAGAATGAAAAACACATTAATATCTATCAACAATTTTAATGGATAAGTAAACTACCAGATTTACTTATCAACAGTTTGATACATTTATTACTAATTTTACTGATTATTTTTATTTTAAAATCTTAGTATTACAAAGTCTTCCAACAATTCAGTTTTTTAACGGATATGTTTTAATGTAAAGCTGGTGTAGCAAACATAGCAGTTAATGATGAATTAATCTAATGGCACTAATATAATCAATCACATAAAGAACCTCAGTACTTTTATATTCATAATAACTTAGTTTTATAATGGGATTTTTTAGAACAAAAATACAATGTACTAATTAATTTATTAACTTTTTATGGGACTTCCATAGCTTTTTCCTATAGAACTCATAAATGAGACGAGACAAACTGAACTGCCCATTTTTCTTGTCAACAGTTGATTTGATAATTTTCCTACTTTTAATGGTTGTTTTAACTCTAAATCTTAGTATTACAAAATCTTTCAACAATTCAGTATTTTAATGGTGAAGTTTTAATGTGGAGCTGTGACAAACATAGCAGTTAATGCTCCTGGTAGATACATTAATCTAATGGTGCTAATGTAACCAATACAATACAATAACTTAACTTTATAATGGGATTTTTTCTAGAACCAATAAAAAAAATAACTTACTAATGAATTTATTAACTTTTTACGGTAGTCTCCTGTATTTTAAAGAATTCTGAAATAAACATCTTGTTCAAAGAAACCAAACCCAGACATGAAATTAAACATTAAATGTAAAATCTTTAGTGACATGTGTTTTTTGTCAAAAAGTATTTGCAGCAGAATTTGATTTAAACTCGGAGCAGATGTTAACACTTACAAAAACTATCTTTGTATCTCGCAAAGTTGATACATATCAGTGACAGTATTTATGGATCTGTCAGAGAGAAATTGTCAGAACATATTGTTCCAATCCTCTGCATCATTATTGGATTTTTAGCAACTATTTATATTCTGCCGGCTGGAAGGCTGGTGAAAAAAAAAGGAAACAATTCATGCAACATTTAACAATTAAAATATATGAAGTTAGTCAGACTCAGTTTTCAAAAATATATAGTTTTTTTTATTTTACAGGGGCCATTAAAATTTTTAGCATGAAAAAAATGTTCCTTATTTGTAAAATAATTTCTCTTTGTATAACTGTTATATATCTGTATTTATTTCTATATATAAATCTATCTGTATGTCTTTATAGAGCCTCTGAGGATGGTGTTAATAATTAGATGCCATGGGGGTCCTTCTAGGACCCCTGTGATATTTGTGTTAACCTATTGGTGCAATGGGTGTCTGTTTGGGACCCTGTTGTGAGGGTTAACATTTATGGGTCCTTTAAGGTCCTTTAAAAACCTCCAAGTCTGGATTAATAGTTTAGATGCCATGGGGGTCTTAATGGACTCCCATGGTTATATAGATTGGGGATCATGGCACATGGGGGAAGGGGATTGTCATTGGTGAATGTAGAGATTGAGTAATCTAATTATGATCAATCTCCGCATTTTGCGAAATCCTGTGCTATGTGCTTTACTAACAAATCTTGGTTTACAAGTTGCGGGTGGGATCAGTAATGTTACATCTGAGGATCATTGAATACACCTCTAACACTACTGAAAAAAGTTCCAGCAGCCAAAATTATGTATAAAATTAACTTCACTTGAATTGAATGAAGCTTCTGCTGGACCGTGGAGGAATCCATGATACTTTGGTGGAAGGTGTCTCCGGGAGAGGGGTGTTAATATTTGTTTTGAAGTCGTTGGAAGCTGTATGGTGTCAATGTTATTCTGTTCCAATTATCTCACAAATCCTCATAACAACACCCCTCCCTCCACTGATAAAATCACACCCTCATGATCCAGCTCTTGGGAAGTTATGCAACAAACACTAAATTAATTCATCAGATTTATTCTTAAAATGTTTTTATTGGCCTATTAAAGGGCCTATAACCCCAAAAAGTAGTGTTATGATGCAGATAAATCTCCTTGCCTCTTTTACCAAGCACTCTAATAATATTACATAATATAACAAGGACATTACAACATGGCAGACTATGTACAGGATGGAAGTGAACAAGTTAAACTCTGGGATAGGAGAATTTGCTCAGGCACCAGGACGCCCGGGTGGATATTTATTTCTATTGTTGTAGTATTTGTTCTGTTTCAACCATAGGGTTGACTTGTATTGCTTGTTTACTGTACTTTCATTGTTCCATTGTTTGTAATGAAATCTGCCATAGGGTTGAGTATGTTTGCTATGTATAAAAGGACTGGATCTAGGGCCAATAAAGTGTGTGCTCCTGGGGATTGATCATAGACTTACTAAAAATTGGTTTCTTCCCATCTCTTTCTAGAAACCTTCATATCTCTTTATTTCATTATTCCCCATCTTATTCAACCTGTTATGGTGCCTACAACCAATTCAATGATCACGGATGACCTATTTCACAGCTCATTTTCCTGCCTTGACCACTGGCCCTGGCAGTGAGCTTTTATGTAAGCACCACAGGTCTTGGTTTCTCGCGAACCAACATCAGGTCCACTATCCACTCCAAATAACCAACAGGATTGTCCTCAGTGCCATTAAAGGGTGAGTATTACTTAAACTTAAGCTTGGTTTATGTAAAGAGAGAATATTAATTATCCATGTAAAACTATAACCACTAGTGGTTGTAAAAATGTGATGGACTCTGGGGGTAGAGGACAGCAGAGAGTACCTAGATTCAGCGCCAGGTCCAGTTGGCAGAGAATGTCCAATAAATAATCTAAGGTCAAGTCTGGAGGCTGGTATCATTGTGAAGTGCAGGCATTAGGTCAGGGGCTAATGGTAAACAGGAAAGATCAAAGTCGAGCAGAGGTCAAAGGCTGGTGGCAATCAAGAACAGCATGGGTCATAGTTCAAGTCAAATCCATAAAATCAGTCCAATAAGCAGAGAACAATCAGGCAAAGCAAACCCATGGATTGAGTTATTAATGAGTAGCAGAGAGTGCCAGGTCCAGAGAATGTCCAATAAATAATGCAGGGTCAAGTCTGGAGGCTGGTATAGTAGTGAAGTGCAGGGAGGAGGTCAGGGGCTTACTGTAAAGAGGAATGGTCAATATCAAACAGAGATCAGAGGCTGGTGGCAATCAGGAACAATATGGGTCATGGTCCAAGTCAAATCCAGAAAATGCACCCAATAGGCAGAGAACTGTCAGGAGGAGCAACCCCATGGATGAAGTTCTTAATTCAATGAGCTGCATTCCTTTATGGCTGCTTGCACTCCAATATAGGTGCAGCATTCTTGTTTGCGTCACAGATGTCCCTATGGAATTACACATAGAGCACCACAGCACCCAACAGGCATGTGACCAGTATTCCCAAACATGACTCGGGTAGGTACAGGTCTTATAAAACATCACGGATCTTGCCTAGTTTGCCACCTACTCTTCCATGGAAGTGGAAGCTACCATTAGAAATTCAATTTCTGTCACTGATACTTAGATTACTAAACTGATTGGGTTAACATTTCAAGAGCCAATTCAAGAGTTACAACCACAGTTATGTACTATAACAATTACATTCATGTTCATATCACTAAAAGACATGGGCTGAAGTTTTTTTTACAAATAATTGGAACTTCTATAACTAACTATTTTATATAAGAACAATGTATGTTTAGCTGAGACTTTCCCTTTAATAAAACAACAAAATTAAACAAAATCAGTAAAAATAAAGAAAATAGAAAGTTGTTTGGTTTGGGTTTGGGCCCGGGTTTCCGGCACTATGATGGAGGATATTGGACACAATACAAGAGGCTGTTTTACTAAAATGTATCCAGAGATACAAAGATAACAAACAAAACAAATCAGTGACAATAATAGGCCAAATGTAGCGGAGATGCAATATGACGCTCCATATCTCCGCTGTTATACTGTAAAATATCCAAGAGAAGCACTGTACAGTCTCATAATCCCAATCTCCTCATACTGGACGATACGCAGGATCCACGACCAGGAACTTGCTTCAGCAAACCAGAATATCAGGAACACCATATAATCCCTTAGAATTAGGACTAATGCACAGAATGACACTTACACCTTGTCTATGTAAGTTCAGATACTACTGTATACCTTTATTAATTGACAGATTTTATACAATTTTCTGGCACACAGACTGGCCAATCAGTAAGCCCCATGCTTACTGGTAAAACCCTGTACCTCGTACGAGATCAGATCTCATCCGGTGATTATATTAACTTTAAACAATTGTTCTAACCACTCAAACTATCTGCTTATCGGCTCAATGCTAATGTTATGCAGAGCATACATAGAGTATAACAGTATAATCATATTTAACCATTAGCACTAATAAATACATAACCATAATAATAAAACAGGGTAACTCTGGCCAGTAAGGCCCAGGCCATAGTGTAAAACAGTCCAGTCAGGCCCCACATGCCACACCTACTTTCCACCAAAGCACTACCTTAACTGATATACAGTCCTACTTGCTCTCATCCAGCTATACCTGGATGGAGCAAAACAAACAGTGCAATAGTTTTTAATATTCCGGGCCTGTGTTTTTTTCAGATTACCAGGTTTCCACTCTGCTCCAAGTGGCCATAATCTTCAAGCTGCTATCTCACTGTGTGTGTCTTTCTCCAGGTCAGACAAACTACAAACAATCAGTCCATAAGGAGCCCCTCCCATAACCTATGAAC
>JAPZIH010000023.1:304960-422460 GCA_027410445.1 Discoglossus pictus | reverse complement strand
TAAGTAAATATAAATAAACGTTAGAACAATATTTTCCAGGTATGCCAGCTGTGAAATTAACAGTGCAAAAAAAGCAGAAAAAAAATATTTTTAATAAAAATATATATTCTTAATTAAAGTGGCTCTTTTTTATATTAGCATTAGAAAGTACAGATAGATATTTTTGTTTAGAACTGATTATAAAAAGAAAATAAAAGTTAAGTTTTATATATTTTTGGTGAGCTCTAGAAAATATAACTGAAAAAAAAAAACAGACAAACAAAGGGACGGTACCAAATATTAGAGATTTTTTTTGTCCTAAAAGTATTTTGTGTGCAATAAAAGTCTTAGATGGGTGTATATGTTAACCAAAGGACAACATATCCAAGCTATCAACAAAAACAAACCCATTTAATTGTCACGTACATCACAAAGAATTATAATATAAGACATTTGACAGCAAAGTCGTTTTTAAGATATAGCAATCTATGAGAACTATATGGTTGCCAAAATAAGTATAATTGGTGTACATTTTTATTTAGTTCAGCTGATTATTATTAATAAATAATTATAAAATAATAATATATTAATAAAACAGAGATAAAAAAAATATAAAGGTCTATAACTCATGTATAGTCGCAATGATGAGACCCTGTAAGTGAGGTTGCAAGCTAATTTGCTAATCAACTGGCATCTTTTTCGGGCTCGGAACGGCTTTTGAGTTACGGGCTTGAGAAAATGGCGATAGCTAAAGTCGTAACTTACAGCCTCCCGAAGCCTTTAATCGGTCACTTTCGCAAGGCTAAAATTGCAAATCGCTATTCAATTGCTCAATTTCCCCAAGCCCGCAAATGTTTTCACACCCGTAAACAGCAAATGAGGGAGAAAATCCTATGAGTACTAGAGAGGACCCGCAAGGGGGTTAACCCGTGTCCACAGCACTGTAAATGCTAATAAAAAATCACTATGCGCTGTAAATAACGGGGAAAGCGATGACAGATATTAGAATTAATTGCACAACAGTCTCAAGCCCGCAAATCAGCAGGAAATTAAAATGATATTTATGTCATTTCGGGGTTAAACCGATCACGGGTATCAATGAGGCCACCCACATGGATTAGAACAGTACTGACATTCATTTTCATAATTCTTTATTTTGCGGGTTTGCGAGTCTGATCACATATCGGACCCCGAAACTAATTGATTGACACGTAACCTTCATGTTTTACTGCTGTAATAATGACATTTTAGTCTCATTTTCTATTGGCTGTTTTAAAATGGGCAGTTACGGGCTTGCTGAACTGATCATGTTCCCGCCCTTAACTGCCCAGACCCAGTGCATGGTTTACGGTTTTGGCTTCAGGCCCATAACTTGCGGGCTTGAGCAATTGAATAGCATGGCAATCAGTGACAAATGGGAGCCTGTTTGAAATCGAGTTACGGGCTTCAAATTGCATCTCATCCGTGGAGATATTAAAGAACAGGTACATTCACAGACTTTTTTGTCATTATTTTTTTATATATTATTAGACGATAACTCATGGGTGCCCAATAGAGATGTGATAGTTGACGTAACTTTTTGTAAGCGATTGTGCAATTGGCACCTCTCGCCATCAGGTGTCACCTTCTGTTCATTTTGTCTCATCTGCCTTGATGAAGAAGGTAACTAGAGATGGTCATCATTCCACGACCAAGATGGAACCCTCCAAGATGGAACCCAATCGCGAAGTTCACCTAAATTTATAAGGAGCACCTTAGTGCTCGCTAAAGAATACTCAGGCACTCTGTATAAGCTCTATATTTCTCCACCTTCTCAATAACTCTGGAGTGGGAGCTGCCCAGGGAGAAGTACCAGATTGAAAACCTTTTGAAACTACTGTGTACAGCAGACTTTGGTAGCAGGCAGTAGAGTAACATGAGCTGCTAGCAATGTGCCCAAATACACTTTATAGTCACCTCCCACAATCATACTGCAAGTACAGTATGTCTGAATGGAGGCACTCCCCTCTGGGCGGCTCCCAGTATCATACTGCAAGTATGGCATGTCTGATTGGAGAGCATTCCCCTCTAGCAATCTCCCAATATCATTTTGCAAGTGTGGTATGTCTGATTGGAGGCTCTTGGTGGCAAGTGTGACATGCCTAATTTAGTGTTTAAATGCTCAGTAAAAGTTCAATAAAGAGAGACCAGACAAATCACTGTCCACTGGAGAAGGAGCTGGCAATTCACTCCAGTATATTTGCCAAGAAAACCTTATGAATAAACATAACCAGACACAAGGTGTGTATGGGGTGCTGCAGTCCATATGGTCATGGAGAGTCAGACACAACTGAATGACTAAAAAACAACAATAGCTCTTGGGACTCCACAATGGTTTAGTTCACGGGATGAATGCACCTGAGACAGTGGCTACATATCAAAAGGATTATAAACCTATGCCAAATGTTTTTTTAGGCAGCTTCCTTCGTTTTCTTAGCACGGATGCTGAACATCATGTTAATTGCCCTTGTTGTGTTGGGGCTTGTAACGGAGCTGGAACACGCAGTCCAAAATCTCCGCTGGTATACGATAAAATACCCACGAGGCACTACAGTTTCACCATCCCCGACCTCCCATATTGGACGACACACAATTTGGGAGTCAAATGAATACTGACTTTATTTTGTTATTGCAGAACTATATATACATCTCTTTGGCCACAGGCAATACACATGCCCATATTTGGCTACACACAATACACACAAAGAGAACAATAGGGGGGGTCACACCTCCCTGGCAACTTTGATACAATCAGACACTGATTCAATTACACCTCTTTGTTCTTATCAGAGAATTAAAACACTTTGGAAAATGCAAGGATCCTTTACAACTTTCTTATCTCTTGAATCTCTGTAACAGGATTATCTATTAGCCTAGGTCTGCAAAAGTCTGGCTAATATTCTGCAGAGCATCAACCAGCATACATATTGTAGGATCATATTTTAACCAAGAATAATCATAAAACAGGGTAAAACAGTGATGGGTTCCGCTACACACCTCCCCCGTGACCATAAGCCGGCATACACGGTCTGATCCCAACGGATCGGCCTGGGGATGTCCGGACAAAAGTATTTGTTGGTCAATTCTCTAGTTTGACAACCCATCAGCATTACTGCAATTCACATTTACTCACATTTCCCATATCCCCAGATAGCTGGGATCTGAGCGCACAAAACCACCGAATAGAGCTCAGATCCTCTTCACACAGTTCAATTGCCATGTAGCTAAAGTCTTTCCCATAGTCTTTCATTATATGAATGGGCTTCATGGCACAGTTATCTGGGGTATCATGGTTCACACAGGGCAAGTACAGAATGACCCCCCTGTATGTAAAGGGCCAGAATGAGTGACTTATACTCTGGTATGGCCGAACACTGGTTCCAAAGGGCAATATGTACCAGGGCCATAGTCGCAGGGCAGGAGGCTGGCAAACAGTCCCCTCCAAGCCAAGGTGGCGAAGGGCACTTCGTCACACATCTCTCCTTTGGGGGGAAGTCTAACCAGGTACCTGGATATTTTGCTGTGGTGAGGGGGCAACACGCTGAGGGGACTTGAGGGGCAGAGGCCAGCGGCACTCTGCCCTGATGCCAGCTCTTCTGCTGGTATAACCTGCAGGACATCCTGCTCTGTACAAGGGACAAAGGGAGGGCAGAGGCCGACTGCACTCTGCCCCGCTGTCAGCTCTTCTGCTGGGGTACTTGGGACATATTTCGGCTCAGTAGCCAGGGAAACGTGGGGGTCAGTGGGGGTTAACATTTCCTCTGTTAACCCTGGGGCCACATTAGAAGTTAGCTGGGGAGGGGAATTTGTACTTACCCCCTCCTCCGGTTGTCCCAGTGACGGTAGTTGGGGATCTGGACAAGCTGTGGGCGCAGAGACCACGGTCCCATCTGCGCCGTCTGGGAGATTGGTGTCTCCCCTGGTTAGGGTAAACTGTTGCTGGGGGGGAAGGATGACACCTTCTGCCCCCTGTGTTTCACACTGCCGCTGGGGGGGGAAGGAAAACACCTTTGGCCCCCTGGGGTACCCACTGCCGCTGTGGAGGAAGGTCGACACCTTCTGCTCCCTGGGGTACACACTGCCGCTGGGGGGGAAGGACGACACCTTCTGCCCCCTGGGGTTCACACTGCCGCTGGGGGGAAAGGACGACACCTTCTGCCCCCTGGGGTTCACACTGCCGCTGGGGAGGAAGGACGGCCCCTTCTGCTCCCTGGGGTACACACTGACGCTGGGGGGGAAGGCCGACACCTTCAGCTCCCTGGGGTACACACTGCCGCTGGGAAGGAAGGACGACACCTTCAGCTCCCTGGGGTACACACTGCCGCTGAGGGGGAAGGACGACACCTTCTGCCCCCTGGGGTTCACACTGCCGCTGGGGAGGAAGGACGGCCCCTTCTGCTCCCTGGGGTACACACTGCCGCTGGGGGGGAAGGACGACACCTTCGGCCCCCTGGGGTACACACTGACGCTGGGGGGGAAGGCCGACACCTTCAGCTCCCTGGGGTACACACTGCCGCTGGGAAGGAAGGACGACACCTTCAGCTCCCTGGGGTACACACTGCCGCTGAGGGGGAAGGATGACACCTTCGGCCCCCTGGGGTACACACTGCCGCTGAGGGGGAAGGACGACACCTTCTGCCCCCTGGGGTTCACACTGCCGCTGGGGGGAAAGGACGACACCTTCTGCCCCCTGGGGTTCACACTGCCGCTGAGGGGGAAGGACGACACCTTCTGCTCCCTGGGGTACACACTGCTGCTGGGGGGAAAGGATGACACCTTCGGCCCCCTGGGGTACACACTGCCGCTGGGGAGGAAGGACGACACCTTCGGCTCCCTGGGGTACCCACTGCCGCTGTGGAGGAAGGTCGATACCTTCTGCTCCCTGAGGTACACACTGCCGCTGGGGGGGAAGGACGACACCTCCTGCCCCCTGGGGTTCACACTGCCGCTGAGGGGGAAGGACGACACCTTCTGCCCCCTGGAGGGCCGGTAGAGAGACCTCGGTCCCATCTCTACCTGCCATCTGGAGGTCATCCCAGGACCAGTCAATGAAGTCTGGTTCTGCTTGTCGAGTAGGTTGGGGCTGCACAAGGCTGAGCAGGTGTTGGTAGTCCTGCTCCAGCTCCCACTCTCTCGTTACCAGGTGGGTCATGTCTTTGCTCACCTCGCCTTCATCATCCCAGACATACATGCCCATCCGGTAGTCGTAGATGTCCCAAAACCTAGACCCCTCCGTGCTGCCAAGATCAATATCGTCCTCCAAGGCATCCCATAATAAACCCGGGCCATCATAATCATCCCCCTCCGGTAAGTCGTGTTCAGCCGTCCAGGGGGTAAGTCGAACGGTATACCACCAGAGGGCCTGGTATGCGTTGTCTAGCCAGATCTCTCGCCATACCAGGGTCTCTAGTCTTGTCACCCACTCATCCAGGGGCTGCTCTCCCAATAGATACATCCGCATCGCCACACGCTTCTGTAGCCGCTGCTCATCACTGGGGAGACTCTCACCTCGCCGCCATTGGGCATCTTGCAGGGCATCATACCAGAGTTCCATTCTGTCTGTTTCCCTGTAGTCTGCGGCCTCCTTCTCATCCTCATCATGGAACGCTGTCCGAAAACTAGCCGGTTCCATCCTGCTGTAGCCAGGGGCGCTGTACGGATACTAGCGTTGCCCTCAATCTGTACTCCACGGAATGGTGTCTCCTGTAGCTGTCCTTCTGACCGTGGGAACAATTCCACCACTTGCCAACAAATGTAACGGAGCTGGAACACGCAGTCCAAAATCTCCGCTGGTATACGATAAAATACCCACGAGGCACTACAGTTTCACCATCCCCGACCTCCCATATTGGACGACACACAATTTGGGAGTCAAATGAATACTGACTTTTTTTTGTTATTGCAGAACTATATATACATCTCTTTGGCCACAGGCAATACACATGCCCATATTTGGCTACACACAATACACACAAAGAGAACAATAGGGGGGGTCACACCTCCCTGGCAACTTTGATACAATCAGACACTGATTCAATTACACCTCTTTGTTCTTATCAGAGAATTAAAACACTTTGGAAAATGCAAGGATCCTTTACAACTTTCTTATCTCTTGAATCTCTGTAACAGGATTATCTATTAGCCTAGGTCTGCAAAAGTCTGGCTAATATTCTGCAGAGCATCAACCAGCATACATATTGTAGGATCATATTTTAACCAAGAATAATCATAAAACAGGGTAAAACAGTGATGGGTTCCGCTACAGGGCTGATAAAAGCATTGCATTTTGTTTCCCTTTGTAGGCCCTTTGAGAAGCCAAAGGTTTAGGCTTGTTTCTTGATGAAGAAAATTACTTTAATGCCTTCAAGTCTGAAGCTATGGCCGGATCGCACTTTAACGTGGTTTCCAATCCTGAGATCTCACCACGTGTTTAATATGACTTGAAAGAGGATGTGGACCTACCACGCAAGATTTGGATTGATGTGCGTTCTGCATATGGATCTTCAAGGCTGCATATGGATCTTCATAGGTGGAAAACCAGGAGTTCTTTATCAGGTTTCTTTATTTACAAGTGTAAATGTTAACTCCCACTGACCCCCAAGTTTCCCTGGCTACTGAGCCGGAATATGTCCCAGGTACCCCAGCAGAAGAGCTGACAGCGGGGCAGAGTGCAGTCGGCCTCTGCCCTCCCTTTGTCCCTTGTACAGAGCAGGAGGTCCTGCAGGTTATACCAGCAGAAGAGCTGGCATCAGGGCAGAGTGCCGCTGGCCTCTGCCCCTCAAGTCCCCTCAGCGTGTTGCACCATCACCCCAGCAAAATATCCAGGTGCCTGGTTAGACTTCCCCCCAAAGGGGAGATGTGTGACGAAGTGCCCTTCGCCACTTTGGCTTGGAGAGGACTGTTTGCCAGCCTCCTGCCCTGCAACTATGGCCCTGGTACATATTGCCCTTTGGAACCAGTGTTCGGCCATACCAGAGTGTAAGTCACTCATTCTGTCCCTTTACATACAGGGGGGTCATTCTGTACTTGCCCTGTGTGAACCATGATACCCCAGATAACTGTGCCATGAAGCCCATTCATATAATGAAAGACTATGGGAAAGACTTTAGCTACATGGCAATTGAACTGTGTGAAGAGGATCTGAGCGCTATTCGGTGGTTTTGTGCGCTCAGATCCCAGCTATCTGGGGATATGGGAAATGTGAGTAAATGTGAATTGCAGTAATGCTGATGGGTTGTCAAACTAGAGAATTGACCAACAAATACTTTTGTCCGGACATCCCCAGGCCGATCCGTTGGGATCAGACCGTGTATGCCGGCTTATGGTCACGGGGGAGGTGTGTAGCGGAACCCATCACTGTTTTAAACTGTTTTATGATTATTATGGTTAAAATATGATCCTACTATATGTATGTTGGTTGATGTTCTACAGAATATATTGGCTCAGAATATTAGCCAGACTTTTGCAGACCTAGGCTAATAGATAATCCTGTTACAGAGATTCAAGAGATAAGAAAGTTGTAAAGGATCCTTGCATTTTCCAAAGTGTTTTCATTCTCTGATAAGAACAAAGAAGAATGATCTAATTAATGTCTGATTGTATCCAAGTTGCCAGGGAGGTGTGACTCACCTATTGTCCTATATGTGTATTGTATGGGGGATATGTGCAATGTCTGTGTGTTATGTGTAAAAACATACTTTTACTAACTTTTGAACCCCTGGTCTGATTCATGCCATTTTTGTATATGTTGTTCCCCTGGGTGAGAGATATTGAATGGTGCGGGACTTAAAGGTGTACCCCCTGTATTTGGGGTACATCCAGAATGTGGTTAAAATTGTGTCTGTTTTAATTGTGTTACCTGTTATCTGAGGGGAGGAGACGTGGGGGTTGAACCATGCAGATAATTGGCTGTTGTGATAATTATGTGGGTGTAGCCCTTCAGAGGGCAACATTGCATAAAAGGAGATTCCCTGTCATTAAAATATAGTTCTTCTTGACCCTTCAAAACGTAGCCTCGTCTCGTTATTGGAGGGGATCGCTATCATACTGGGGATTGCTATGCGCTGCATACTCCCTGGGAGCTTTAATCTATGGCGGTTGTGGAGTCTGTGGTGGTTGAGGTGTCCGGTGCGGTGCTTGTAGGCCTCGACGCAAGCTAGGACGTGTCTATCAACGGAGGTACCCGGTCGGGGTGCCAGTAGATCCGTTACAACAAGCTTGGAGCCCAAGATGGCATCTCTCTGTATCACACACACATTAGAACAACAAAAATGGACTTATAAAACATACTGGAGATATAGGATTTTATCAAGGAAACCCAATTATGGCCATAGACCTGTTATTCTAATTTACCACATAAATATTTACCATCAACAAATGTCCAAGTGACATCTTCATCAGTGGTCAGTAGGCTAAGTGTGTGAACGCACAGTTATTTGTTTGAACTGTCAAGGCATTAAGTCAAGTGGCTACTTTATTCTGCCAATTCTTGTGGATGTGTGTCTTCAAGACCATTTTTTTCTCTTATGTTGTTGTTCAGTAGTTCAGTCATTTCCGACTCTCTGTGACCTGATCTAGCTGAGCTTATCCATAAGGTTATCTTGGCAAAGATACTGGAGTGGGTTGCCAGTTCTGAGACTTGTCAGACCTCTCTGCTATGACCTGCCTATGGTGGGTGACCCTACATGGTATAGCTCACAGCTTCATTGAAATACACAAGTCCCTTTACCACGACAAGTTAGCAATCCAGATGGGGTATGTTTGTTTATATTTATGAATATAATCTCTATCTGTATCAATAAGATTTGCAAGCAGACTCATTTTTGCTTCTGTGCAAATCTAAGTTAACTCTCAGATCAGGACCCTAAAATAAATGTAAAAAATAGAGCAACAGAATCATATTTCTAAAGCTTTGCGGCATCCATGACTTTAACAGCAAACAACGAGTAAGAAACAGATGTCAACAATCCCGATACAACATAGCAACCTCATATTAGAATGAAATATTAATAACTTAGCCAACAACTGCACCCATGTCTAGTAATACCAATAAATAATTCACAGAGTTATTTGAGCCAAGGATTTTTATATTCATAAAACGACTTGTATTATTTAAAGAAAAGCGCTGATATGCACTCGGAACGGGGAACTTAAAGCTTTCCATCTACAAAGAGATTTTTCTGTTGAACAATGATGCTGAATCAAACCAGGGAGCACCGTATAATAATGCAGGTTTTCAAACCTTTAAAAAATCTTTAATTCCTTTATGAATTTCCACTTACTCAACAGAAAATACATTCTCCGCACAGTAAAATAGATATTATTTTAAGTGCTGTATCTTTTGTTAAGTATATTTTATATAATTCTAAAAAAAAAATTTATAGAAAGTTTTGTTAACCGAAACACAGAGCAAAATTCACTAAGCTTTGCAACAGAGATTGTATTTTCAATTAATAACATTAATAATTTTAAGTTAATGACATATGGGATATATTTCTGTAGTTTTAGACGTTTTTATATCTGTGCACTGCATTTATAAAGTTGTGCTAAAAAGTATGCATACCTAGGCAGAAATTGTGAAATTGTAGCATTAATTTTGAAAATATGACTGACCATGCAAAAAAAAATGTCTTTTATTAAAAGATAGTGATCATATGGAGCCATTTATTATCACATAGTGTTTGGGCTGCTTTTTAAATAATGATAAAATAAATCACCCAAAAGTTTACATAGCCTGAATGTTTGGCTTTGTGACACACACAGGTTAAAATGGCAATTAAAGGTTTTCCACAATTGTGGCTTTTTAAATTGCAATTAGTGTCTGTGTATAAATAGTCAATGAGATTGTTAGCTCTCACGTGGATGCACTGAGCAGGCTAGATATTGAGCCATGGGGAGCAGAAAAGAACTGTCAAAAGAACTGCGTAACAATGTAATGGAACTTCATAAAGATGGAAAGGGATATAAAAAGATATCCAAAGCCTTGAAAATGCCAGTCAGTACCATTCAATCACTTATTAAGAAGTGGAAAATTCGGGGATCTCTTGATACCAAGCCAATGTCAGAAGGACCAAGAAAGATTTCAGCCACAACTGCCAGAAGAAAATCGCACAGGTACCCTCAGGAGAAATACAGGCTGCTCTGGGAAAAGACGATGTGGTTGCTTCAAGGAGCACAATACAACAATATCTGAACAAAAATAAGCTGCATGGTCGAGATGCCAGAAAGAAGCCATTACTGCACCAATGCCACAAAAAAAGCCTGGTTACAATATACCCGACAACACCTTGACACGCCTCACAGCTTCTGGCACACTGTAATTTGTAGTGACAAGTACAAATTAGAGATTTATGATCACATATTTATGATTTATACTCCCCTATCTTCCTGTACTGTCTGACCCCGATCCATTCTCTCTTTCTTTCAGTGCAAATTCACTCTGGTTTAAGGCCTGCTACATCTGTGACATACTCAGAATATTCCCTCCAGTGGTTACAGCAGAAAAAGGTGAAGGTTGTGGAGTGGCCATCACAGTCTCCTGACCTTAATATCATCAAGCCACTCTGGGGAGATCTCAAACTTGCGGTTCATGCAAGACGACCAAAGACTTTGCATGACCTGGAGGCATTTTGCCAAGACGAATGGGCAGCTATACCACCTGCAAGAATTAGAGGCCTCATAGACAACTAATACACAAGACGATGTCATTGCTGCTAAAGGGGGCAATACACAGTATTAAGGGTATGGAAACTTTTGAAGACAACTGTATATATATATATATATATATATATATATATATATATATATATATATATATACATATATTCTAGCTATCTATCTACAGAAGGTGGGGGGTACAGCAGAGAAAGAGATGGGAATAAAGGTGAGTAAGAGATGGGGATACAGGAGAGGAAGAGATGGGGATACAAGAGAGGAGGAGATGGGGATACAGGAGAGGAAGAGATGGGGATAAAGGAGGGGAAGAGATGGGGATACAGGAGAGGAAGAGATGGGGATACAGGAGAGGAAGAGATGGGGATACAGGAGAGGAAGAGATGAGGATACAGGAGAGAAAGAGATGGGGATACAGGAGGGGAAGAGATGAGGATACAGGAGAGGAAGAGATGGGGATACAGGAGAGGAAGAGATGGGGATACAGGAGAGGAAGAGATGGGGATACAGGAGAGGAAGAGATGAGGATACAGGAGAGAAAGAGATGGGGATACAGGAGGGGAAGAGATGAGGATACAGGAGAGGAAGAGATGGGGATACAGGAGAGGAAGAGATGGGGATACAGGAGAGGAAGAGATGGGGGATACAGGAGAGGAAGAGGTGGGGATACAGGAGAGGAAGAGATGAGGATACAGGAGAGGAAGAGATGTGGATACAGGAGAGGAAGAGATGGGGTATACAGGAGAACAAGAGATGGGGATATAGGAGAGGAAGAGATGAGGATACAGGAGAGGAAGAAATGGGGGATACAGGAGAGGAAGAGTTGGGGATACAGGAGAGGAAGAGATGGGGATACAGGAGAGGAAGAGATGGGGATACAGGAGAGGAAGAGATGGGGATACAGGAGAGGAAGAGATGGGGATACAGAAGAGGACGAGATGGGAGATACAGGAGAGGAAAAGACGGGGATACAGGAGAGGAAGAGATGGGGATACAGGAGAGGAAGAGATGGGAGATACAGGAGAGGAAGAAATGGGGATATAGGAGGGTAAGAGATGGGGATACAGGAGAGAAGGAAATGGGGATACAGGAGAGGTAGAGATGGGATACAGGAGAGGAAGAGATGGGGATATAGGAGAGGAAGCGATGGGGATACAGGAGAGGAAGAGATGGGGATACAGGAGAGGACGAGAAGGGGATATAGGAGGGGAAGAGATGGGGATACAGGAGAGGAAAAGATGGGGGATACAGGAGAGGAAGAGATGGGGGATACAGGAGAGGAAGAGATGGGAGATACAGGAGAGAAAGAGATGGGGATAAAGGAGAGGAAGAGATGGGGGTTCATGAGAGGAAGAGATGGGGGATAAAAGAGAGGAAGTGATGGGAGATAAAGGAAAGGAAGAGTTGGGGATACAGGAGAGGAAGAGATGGGGATACAGGATTGGAAGAGATGGGGTAAAGGAGAGAAAGAGATGGGGATACAGGAGAGGAAGAGATGGGGATACAGGAGAGGAAGAGATGGGAATACAGGAGAGGAAGAGATGGGAATACAGGAGAGGAAGAGATGGGGATACAGGAGAGGAAGAGATGGGAATACACGAGAGGGAGAGATGGGGATACAGGAGAGGAAGAGATGGGGATACAGGAGAGGAAGAGATGAGGATACAGGAGAGGGAGAGATGGGGATACAGGAGAGGAAGAGATGGGAATACAGGAGAGGGAGAGATGGGGATACAGTAGAGGGAGAGATGGGGGATACAGGAGAGGAAGAGATGGGGGATACAGGAGAGGAGGAGATGGGGGTACAGGAGAGGGAGAGATGGGGATACAGGAGAGATAGAGATGGGGATACAGGAGAGGAAGTGATAGGATACAGGAGAGGAAGAGATGGGGATATAGGAGAGGGAGTGATGGAGTATACAAAAGAGGAAGAGATGGTGATACAGGAGAGGAAGAGATGGGAATACAGGAGAGGGAGAGATGGGGATACAGGAGCGGAAGAGATGGGGATACAGGAGAGGGAGAGATGGGGATACAGGAGAGGGAGAGATGGGGGATACAGGAGAGGAAATGATGGGGCATACAGGAGAGGAGGAGATGGGGATACAGGAGAGGGAGAGATGTTGATACAGGAGATGAAGAGATGTGGATACAGGAGAGGAAGAGATGTGGATACAGGAGAGGAAGAGATGGGGAAACAGGAGAGGAAGAGATGGGAATTCAGGAGAGGACGTGAGGGAGATACAGGAGAGGAAGAGATGGGGTTACAGGAGAGGAAGAGATGGGGATACAGGAGAGGAAGAGATGAGGATACAGGAGAAGAAGAAATGGGGGATACAGGAGAGGAAGAGTTAGGGATACAGGAGAGGAAGAGATGGTGATACAGGAGAGGAAGAGATGGGGATACAGGAGAGGAAGAGATGGGGGTACAGGAGAGGAAGAGATGAGGATACAGGAGAGGAGGCGATGGGGATACAGGAGAGGAAGAGATGGGGATACAGAAGAGGACGAGATGGGAGATACAGGAGAGGAAGAGACGGGGATACAGGAGAGGAAGAGATGGGGATACAGGAGAGGAAGAGATGGAGATACAGGAGAGGAAGAAATGGGGATATAGGAGGGGAAGAGATGGGGATACAGGAGAGAAGGAGATGGGGATACAGGAGAGGTAGAGATGGGATACAGGAGAGGAAGAGATGGGGATATAGGAGAGGAAGCGATGGGGATACAGGAGAGGAAGAGATGGCGATACAGGAGAGGACGAGATGGGGATATAGGAGGGGAAGAGATGGGGATACAGGAGAGGAAATGATAGGGGATACAGGAGAGGAAGAGATGGGGGATACAGGAGAGGAAGTGATGGGAGATACAGGAGAGAAAGAGATGGGGATACAGGAGAGGAAGAGATGGGGGTTCATGAGAGGAAGAGATGGGGGATACAGGAGAGGAAGTGATGGGAGATACAGGAAAGGAAGAGATGGGGATACAGGAGAGGAAGTGATGGGGGATACAGGAGAGGAAGAGATGGGGGATACAGGAGAGGAAGAGATGGGGATACAGGAGAGGAAGAGATGTGGATACAGGAGAGGAAAAGATGGGGATACAGGAGAAAAAGAGATAAGGATACAGGAGAGGAGGAGATGGGGATACAGGAGAGGAAGAGATGGGGATACAGGAGAGGAAGAGATGGGGAAACAGGAGAGGAAGAGATGGGAATTCAGGAGAGGACGTGAGGTGGATACAGGAGAGGAAGAGATGGGGATACAGGAGAGGAAGAGATGGGGATACAGGAGAGGAAGAAATGGGGGATACAGGAGAGGAAGAGGTGGGGATACAGGAGAGGAAGAGATGAGGATACAGGAGAGGAAGAGATGGGGATACAGGACAGGAAGAGATGGGGTATACAGGAGAACAAGAGATGGGGATATAGGAGAGGAAGAGATGGGGATACAGGAGAGGAAGTGATGGGAGATACAGGAGAGGAAGAGATTGGGATACAGGAGAGGAAGTGATGGGAGATACAGGAGAGGAAGAGATGGGGGATACAGAAGAGGAAGAGATGGGGGATACAGGAGAGGAAGAGATGGGGGATACAGGAGAGGAAGTGATGGGAGATACAGGAGAGGAAGAGATGGGGATACAGGAGAGGAAGAGATGGGGATACAGGAGAGGAAGAGATGGGGATACAGGAGAGGAAGAGATGGGGAAACAGGAGAGGAAGAGATGGGAATTCAGGAGAGGACGTAAGGGGGATACAGGAGAGGAAGAGATGGGGATACAGGAGAGGAAGAGGTGGGGATACAGGAGAGGAAGAGGTGGGGATACAGGACAGGAAGAGATGGGGTATACAGGAGAACAAGAGATGAGGATACAGGAGAGGAAGAGATGGGGATACAGGAGAGGAGGAGATGGGGATACAGGAGAGGAAGAGATGGGGATACAGGAGAGGACGAGATGGGAGATACAGGAGAGGAAGAGACAGGGATACAGGAGAGGAAGAGATGGGGATACAGGATAGGAAGAGATGGAGATACAGGAGAGAAAGAAATGGGGATATAGGAGGGTAAGAGATGGGGATACAGGAGAGAAGGAGATGGGGATACAGGAGAGAAAGAGATGGGATACAGGAGAGGAAGAGATGGGGATATAGGAGAGGAAGCGATGGGGATACAGAAGAGGAAGAGATGGGGATACAGGAGAGGATGAGATGGGGATATAGGAGGGGAAGAAATTGGGATACAGGAGAGGAAGAGATGGGGATACAGGAGAGGAAGAGATGGGGATACAGGAGAGGAAGAGATGGGGATACAGGAGAGGAGGAGATGGGGATACAGGAGAGGAAGAGATGGGGATACAGGAGAGGACGAGATGGAAAATACAGGAGAGGCAGAGACGGGGATACAGGAGAGGAAGAGATGGGGATACAGGAGAGGAAGAGATGGAGATACAGGAGAGAAAGAAATGGGGATATAGGAGGGTAAGAAATGGGGATACAGGAGAGAAGGAGATGGGGATACAGGAGAGGAAGAGATGGGATACAGGAGAGGATGAGATGGGGATATAGGAGGGGAAGAAATGGGGATACAGGAGAGGAAGAGATGGGGGATACAGGAGAGGAAGAGATGGGGGATACAGGAGAGGAAGAGATGGGGGATACAGGAGAGGAAGAGATGGGGGATACAGGAGAGGAAGAGATGGGGGATACAGGAGAGAAGGAGATGGGGATACAGGAGAGGAAGAGATGGGATACAGGAGAGGATGAGATGGGGATATAGGAGGGGAAGAAATGGGGATACAGGAGAGAAGGAGATGGGGATACAGGAGAGGAAGAGATGGGATACAGGAGAGGATGAGATGGGGATATAGGAGGGGAAGAAATGGGGATACAGGAGAGGAAGAGATGGGGGATACAGGAGAGGAAGAGATGGGGGATACAGGAGAGGAAGAGATGGGGGATACAGGAGAGGAAGAGATGGGGGATACAGGAGAGGAAGAGATGGGGGATACAGGAGAGAAGGAGATGGGGATACAGAAGAGGAAGAGATGGGGATACAGGAGAGGATGAGATGGGGATATAGGAGGGGAAGAAATGGGGATACAGGAGAGGAAGAGATGGGGGATACAGGAGAGGAAGAGATGGGGATACAGGAGAGGAAGAGATGGGGGATACAGGAGAGGAAGAGATGGGGGATACAGGAGAGGAAGAGATGGGGGATACAGGAGAGAAGGAGATGGGGATACAGGAGAGGAAGAGATGGGATACAGGAGAGGAAGAGATGGGGATATAGGAGAGGATGCGATGGGGATACAGGAGAGGATGAGATGGGGATATAGGAGGGGTAGAAATGGGGATACAGGAGGGGAAGAAATGGGGATACAGGAGAGGAAGAGATGGGGGATACAGGAGAGGAAGAAATTGGGATACAGGAGAGTAAGAGATGGGAGATACAGGAGAGGAAGAGATGGGGATACAGGAGAGGAAGAGATGGGGGTTCATGAGAGGAAGAGATGGGGGATACAGGAGAGGAAGTTATGGGAGATACAGGAGAGGAAGATATAGGGATACAGGAGAGGAAGTGATGGGAGATACAGGAGAGGAAGAGATGGGGGATACAGAAGAGGAAGAGATGGGGGATACAGGAGAGGAAGAGATGGGGATACAGGAGAGGAAGAGATGGGAGATACAGGAGAGTAAGAGATGGGGATACAGGAGAGGAAGAGATGGGGATACAGGAGAGGAAGAGATGGGAGATACAGGAGAGTAAGAGATGGGGATACAGGAGAGGAAGAGATGGGAGATACAGGAGAGGAAGAGATGGGGGATACAGAAGAGGAAGAGATGGGGATACTGGAGAGGAAGAGATGGGGATACAGGAGAGGAAGAGATGGGGATACAGGAGAGAATGAGAACGGGATACAGGAGAGGAAGAGATGGGGATACAGGTGAGGAAGAGATGGGAGATACAGGAGAGGAAGAGATGGGGATACAGGAGAGGAAGAGATGGGGGTTTAATGAGAGGAGGTAGTGGTGGATACAGGAGAGAACATAATGGGTAAATCACTTGAACTGTGTGACCATCCCCTAGGATTTCACAGGTGCAATGGGAGGAAAGAAAAAAAAATGTAATTGAAGAGAAAAAGAGAATAAAACTTTGAAGTAGTTAGGAAAGAAAGCAGGAAGAAAGCAGTGAGGAAAATGAGAAAATAAGGAGAATGGGAGTAGGAGGGTCAGGAAAGAGAGGACACAAACCAAGTACATATGTAATTTTGTATACAGTAAGGTGCTTCTGGATCTGTACCTTGTCATGATAAAGGGACTATACAATATCACCATTGTCCTACATCAGAGCCGCATGGCATCCCCACTCCAGCATTATCCTACATCAGAGCACCATGACATCACAACTCCAGCATTATCCTACATTAGAGCACAGTAACATCACCTATCCAGCATTATCCTACATCAGAGCCCCATGACATACCCACTCCAATATTATCCTACATCAGAGCACAGTGACATCACCACTCCAGCATTATCCTACATCAGAGCACCATGACATCACCACTCCAGCATTATCCTATTTTAGAGAACCATGACATCCCCACCCCAGCATTATCCTACATAAGAGCACCATGACATACCGACTCCAGCATTATCCTACATAAGAGCACCATGACATCACAACTCCAGCATTATCCTACATTAGAGCACAGTAACATCACCTATCCAGCATTATCCTACATCAGAGCCCCATGACATACCCACTCCAATATTATCCTACATCAGAGCACAGTGACATCCCCACTCCAGCATTATCCTACATCAGAGCACCATGACATCACCACTCCAGCATTATCCTATTTTAGAGAACCATGACATCCCCACTCCAGCATTATCCTACATAAGAGCACAATGACATACCGACTCCAGCATTATCCTACATCAGAGCACCATGACATCCCCACTCCAGCATTATCCTACATCAGAGCACAGTGACATCACCACTCCAGCATAATCCTACATCAGAGCACCATGACATCACAACTCCAGCATTATCCTACATTAGAGCACAGTAACATCACCTATCCAGCATTATCCTACATCAGAGCCCCATGACATCCCCACTCCAGTATTATCCTACATCAGAGCACAGTGACATCACCAATCCAGCATTATCCTATTTTAGAGAACCATGACATCCCCACTCCAGCATTATCCTACATAAGAGCACCATGACATACCGACTCCAGCATTATCCTACATCAGAGCACCATGACATCCCCACTCCAGCATTATCCTACATCAGAGGACAGTGACATCACCACTCCAGCATAATCCTACATCAGAGCACCATGACATCCCCACTCCAGCATAATCCTACATCAGAGCACCATGACATCACCACTCCAGCATTATCCTACATCAGGGCACCATAACATCCCCATTCCAGTATTATCCTACATCAGAGCACCATGACATCACCACTCCAGCATTATCCTACATCAGAGCACCATAACATCCCCATTCCAGTATTATCCTACATCAGAGGACCATGACATCCCCACTCCTGCATTATCCTACATCAGAGTACCATGAAATCCCCACTCCAGCATTATCCTACACCAGAGAACCATGACATCCCCACTCCAGCATTATACTACATCAGAGCACCATGACATCCCCACTCCAGCATTATCCTACACCAGAGCACCATAACATCCCCACTCCGTCATTATCCTACATTAGAGCACCATGACATCCCCACTCCAGCAGTATCCTACATCAAAGCACCATGACATCCCCACTCCAGCATTATCCTACATCAGAGCACCATGACATCACCACTCCAGCATTATCCTACATCAGAGCACAGAGACATCACCACTCCAGCATTATCCTTCACCAAAGCACAATGACATCCCCACTCCAGCATTATCCTACATCAGAGGGCAGAGACATCATCACTCCAGCATTATCCTTCACCAAAGCACCATGACATCCCCACTCCAGCATTATACTACATCAGAGCATCATGAAATCCCCACTCCAGCATTATCCTACATCAGAGCACAGTGACATCACCACTCCAGTATTATCCTACACCAGAGCACCATGACATCCTCACTCCAGCATTATCCTACATCAGAGCACCATAACTTCCCCACTCCAGCATTATCCTACATCTGAGCACCATGACATCACCACTACACCACTACAGGAGGGGAAGAAATGGGGATACAGGAGAGGAAGAGATGGGGGATACAGGAGAGGAAGAAATTGGGATACAGGAGAGTAAGAGATGGGAGATACAGGAGAGGAAGAGATGGGGATACAGGAGAGGAAGAGATGGGGGTTCATGAGAGGAAGAGATGGGGGATACAGGAGAGGAAGTGATGGGAGATACAGGAGAGGAAGAGATGGGGATACAGGAGAGGAAGTGATGGGAGATACAGGAGAGGAAGAGATGGGGGATACAGAAGAGGAAGAGATGGGGGATACAGAAGAGGAAGAGATGGGGATACAGGAGAGGAAGAGATGGGGATACAGGAGAGAATGAGAACGGGATACAGGAGAGGAAGAGATGGGGATACAGGTGAGGAAGAGATGGGAGATACAGGAGAGGAAGAGATGGGGATACAGGAGAGGAAGAGATGGGGGTTTAATGAGAGGAGGTAGTGGTGGATACAGGAGAGAACATAATGGGTAAATCACTTGAACTGTGTGACCATCCCCTAGGATTTCACAGGTGCAATGGGAGGAAAGAAAAAAAAATGTAATTGAAGAGAAAAAGAGAATAAAACTTTGAAGTAGTTAGGAAAGAAAGCAGGAAGAAAGCAGTGAGGAAAATGAGAAAATAAGGAGAATGGGAGTAGGAGGGTCAGGAAAGAGAGGACACAAACCAAGTACATATGTAATTTAGTATACAGTAAGGTGCTTCTGGATCTGTACCTTGTCATGATAAAGGGACTATACAATATCACCATTGTCCTACATCAGAGCCGCATGGCATCCCCACTCCAGCATTATCCTACATCAGAGCACCATGACATCACAACTCCAGCATTATCCTACATCAGAGCACCATGACATCACCACTCCAATATTATCCTACATCAGAGCACAGTGACATCACCACTCCAGCATTATCCTACATCAGAGCACCATGACATCACCACTCCAGCATTATCCTATTTTAGAGAACCATGACATCCCCACCCCAGCATTATCCTACATAAGAGCACCATGACATACCGACTCCAGCATTATCCTACATCAGAGCACCATGACATCACCACTCCAGCATTATCCTACATCAGAGCACAGAGACATCACCACTCCAGCATTATCCTTCACCAAAGCACAATGACATCCCCACTCCAGCATTATCCTACATCAGAGGGCAGAGACATCATCACTCCAGCATTATCCTTCACCAAAGCACCATGACATCCCCACTCCAGCATTATACTACATCAGAGCATCATGAAATCCCCACTCCAGCATTATCCTACATCAGAGCACAGTGACATCACCACTCCAGTATTATCCTACACCAGAGCACCATGACATCCCCACTCCAGCATTATCCTACATCAGAGCACCATAACTTCCCCACTCCAGCATTATCCTACATCTGAGCACCATGACATCACCACTACACCACTACAGGAGGGGAAGAAATGGGGATACAGGAGAGGAAGAGATGGGGGATACAGGAGAGGAAGAAATTGGGATACAGGAGAGGAAGAGATGGGAGATACAGGAGAGGAAGAGATGGGGATACAGGAGAGGAAGAGATGGGGGTTCATGAGAGGAAGAGATGGGGGATACAGGAGAGGAAGTGATGGGAGATACAGGAGAGGAAGAGATGGGGATACAGGAGAGGAAGTGATGGGAGATACAGGAGAGGAAGAGATGGGGGATACAGAAGAGGAAGAGATGGGGGATACAGAAGAGGAAGAGATGGGGATACAGGAGAGGAAGAGATGGGGATACAGGAGAGAATGAGAACGGGATACAGGAGAGGAAGAGATGGGGATACAGGAGAGGAAGAGATGGGAGATACAGGAGAGGAAGAGATGGGGATACAGGAGAGGAAGAGATGGGGGTTTAATGAGAGGAGGTAGTGGTGGATACAGGAGAGAACATAATGGGTAAATCACTTGAACTGTGTGACCATCCCCTAGGATTTCACAGGTGCAATGGGAGGAAAGAAAAAAAAATGTAATTGAAGAGAAAAAGAGAATAAAACTTTGAAGTAGTTAGGAAAGAAAGCAGGAAGAAAGCAGTGAGGAAAATGAGAAAATAAGGAGAATGGGAGTAGGAGGGTCAGGAAAGAGAGGACACAAACCAAGTACATATGTAATTTAGTATACAGTAAGGTGCTTCTGGATCTGTACCTTGTCATGATAAAGGGACTATACAATATCACCATTGTCCTACATCAGAGCCGCATGGCATCCCCACTCCAGCATTATCCTACATCAGAGCACCATGACATCACAACTCCAGCATTATCCTACATCAGAGCACCATGACATCACCACTCCAATATTATCCTACATCAGAGCACAGTGACATCACCACTCCAGCATTATCCTACATCAGAGCACCATGACATCACCACTCCAGCATTATCCTATTTTAGAGAACCATGACATCCCCACCCCAGCATTATCCTACATAAGAGCACCATGACATACCGACTCCAGCATTATCCTACATAAGAGCACCATGACATCACAACTCCAGCATTATCCTACATTAGAGCACAGTAACATCACCTATCCAGCATTATCCTACATCAGAGCCCCATGACATACCCACTCCAATATTATCCTACATCAGAGCACAGTGACATCCCCACTCCAGCATTATCCTACATCAGAGCACCATGACATCACCACTCCAGCATTATCCTATTTTAGAGAACCATGACATCCCCACTCCAGCATTATCCTACATAAGAGCACAATGACATACCGACTCCAGCATTATCCTACATCAGAGCACCATGACATCCCCACTCCAGCATTCTCCTACATCAGAGCCCCATGACATCCCCACTCCAGCATTATCCTACATCAGAGCACAGTGACATCACCACTCCAGCATAATCCTACATCAGAGCACCATGACATCACAACTCCAGCATTATCCTACATTAGAGCACAGTAACATCACCTATCCAGCATTATCCTACATCAGAGCCCCATGACATCCCCACTCCAGTATTATCCTACATCAGAGCACAGTGACATCACCAATCCAGCATTATCCTATTTTAGAGAACCATGACATCCCCACTCCAGCATTATCCTACATAAGAGCACCATGACATACCGACTCCAGCATTATCCTACATCAGAGCACCATGACATCCCCACTCCAGCATTATCCTACATCAGAGGACAGTGACATCACCACTCCAGCATAATCCTACATCAGAGCACCATGACATCCCCACTCCAGCATAATCCTACATCAGAGCACCATGACATCCCCACTCCAGCATTATCCTACATCAGAGCACCATGACATCCCCATTCCAGTATTATCCTACATCAGAGCACCATGACATCACCACTCCAGCATTATCCTACATCAGAGCACCATAACATCCCCATTCCAGTATTATCCTACATCAGAGGACCATGACATCCCCACTCCTGCATTATCCTACATCAGAGTACCATGAAATCCCCACTCCAGCATTATCCTACACCAGAGAACCATGACATCCCCACTCCAGCATTATCCTACATCAGAGCACCATGACATCCCCACTCCAGCATTATCCTACACCAGAGCACCATAACATCCCCACTCCGTCATTATCCTACATTAGAGCACCATGACATCCCCACTCCAGCATTATCCTACATCAAAGCACCATGACATCCCCACTCCAGCATTATCCTACATCAGAGCACCATGACATCACCACTCCAGCATTATCCTACATCAGAGCACAGAGACATCACCACTCCAGCATTATCCTTCACCAAAGCACAATGACATCCCCACTCCAGCATTATCCTACATCAGAGGGCAGAGACATCATCACTCCAGCATTATCCTTCACCAAAGCACCATGACATCCCCACTCCAGCATTATACTACATCAGAGCATCATGACATCAACACTCCAGCATTATCCTACATCAGAGTACCATGAAATCCCCACTCCAGCATTATCCTACATCAGAGCACAGTGACATCACCACTCCAGTATTATCCTACACCAGAGCACCATGACATCCTCACTCCAGCATTATCCTACATCAGAGCACCATGACATCCCCACTCCAGCATTATCCTACATCAGAGCACCATAACTTCCCCACTCCAGCATTATCCTACATCTGAGCACCATGACATCACCACTACAGCATTGTCCTACATCAGAGCGCCATGAAATCCCCACTCCGGCATTATCCAACATCAGAGCACCATGACATCCCCACTCCAGCATTATCCTACATCAGAGCACCACGACATCCCCACTCCAGCATTATTCTACATCAGAGGGCAGACACATCACCACTCCAGCATTATCCTTCACCAAAGCACCATGACATCCCCGCTCCAGCATTATCCTACATCAGAGCCCCATGACAACCCCACTCCAGAATTATCCTACATCAGAGGGCAGAGACATCACCACTCCAGCATTATCCTTCACCAAAGCACCATGACATCCCCACTCCAGCATTATACTACATCAGAGGACAGAGACATCACCACTCCAGCATTATCCTACACTAAAGCACCATGACATCCCAACTCCAGCATTATCCTACATCAGAGGGCAGAGACATCCCCACTCCAGCATTATCCTTCACCAAAGCACCATGACATCCCCACTCCAGCATTATCCTACATCAGAGGGCAGAGACATCACCACTCCAGCATTTTCCTACACCAACGCACCATGACATCACCACTCCAGCATTATCTTTCATCTGAGCACCATGTCATCATCACTCCAGCATTATCCTACATCAGAGCACCATGACATCACCAGTCTAGCATTATCCTACATCAGAGCACAGTAACATCACCAATCCAGCATTATCCTACATCAGAGCCCCATGACATCCCCACTCCAGCATTATCCTACATCAGAGGACAGAGACATCCCCACTCCTGCATTGTCCTACATCAGAGCCCCATGACATCCCCACTCCAGCATTATCCTACATCAGAGCCCCATGACATCACCACTCCAGCATTATCCTACATCAGAGCACCATGACATCACCACTCCAGCATTATCCTATATTAGAGAACCATGACATCCCCACTCCAGCATTATCCTATATCAGAGCACCATGACATCACCACTCCAGCATTATCCTACATCTGAGCATTATGACATCCCCACTCCAGCATTATCCTACACCAAAGCACCATGACATCCCCATTCCAGTATTATCCTACATCAGAGCACCATGACATCATCACTCCAGCATTATCCTACATCAGAGCCCCATGACATCACCACTCCAGCATTATCCTACATCAGAGCACCATGACATCACCACTCCAGCATTATCCTATATTAGAGAACCATGACATCCCCACTCCAGTATTGTCCTACATCAGAGCACCATGACATCCCCACTCCAGCATTATCCTACATCAGAGCACCATGACATACCGACTCCAGCATTATCCTACATCAGAGCACCATGACATCCCCACTCCAGCATTACCCTACATCAGAGCACCATGACATCCCCACTCCAGTATTATCCTACATCAGAACACCATGACATCACCACTCCAGCATTATTCTACATCAGAGCACCATGACATCCCCACTCCAGCATTATCCTACATCAGAGTACCATGACATCCCCCCTCCAGCATTATCCTACATCAGAGCACAGTGACATCCCCACTCCTGCATTATCCTACATCAGAGCACAGTGACATGTCCACTCCACCATTATCCTACACCAAAGCACCATGACATCCCCACTCCAGAATTATCCTATATCAGAGCACCATGACATCATCACTCCAGCATTGTCCTACATCAGAGCACCATGACATCACCACTCCAGCATTATCCTACATCTGAGCATTATGACATCCCCACTCCAGCATTATCCTACACCAAAGCACCATGACATCCCCATTCCAGTATTATCCTACATCAGAGCACCATGACATCATCACTCCAGCATTATCCTACATCAGAGCCCCATGACATAACCGCTCCAGCATTATCCTACATCAGAGCCCCATGACATCCCCACTCCAGCATTATCCTACATCAGAGTACCATGACATCCCCACTCCAGCATTATCCTACATCAGAGTACCATGACATCCACCCTCCAGCATTATCCTACATCAGATCACAGTGACATGTCCACTCCACCATTATCCTACACCAAAGCACCATGACATCCCCACTCCAGCATTATATTATATCAGAGCACCATGACATCATCACTCCAGCATTATCCTACATCAGAGCCCCATGACATAACCGCTCCAGCGCTATCCTACATCAGAGCACCATGACATCCCCACTCCAGCATTATCCTACATCAGAGGGCAGAGACATCAGCCGTCCAGCATTATCCTACACCAAAGCACCATGACATCACACTCCAGCATTATCCTACATCAGAGGACAGAGACATCCCCACTCCAGTATTATCCTACATCAGAACACAGTGACATCACCACTCCAGCATTATCTTACATCAGAGTACCATGACATCCCCCCTCCAGCATTATCCTACATCAGAGCACAGTGACATCCCCACTCCTGCATTATCCTACATCAGAGCACAGTGACATGTCCACTCCACCATTATCCTACACCAAAGCACCATGACATCCCCGCTCCAGCATTATCCTAAATCAGAGCACCATGACATCACCACTCCAGCATTGTCCTACATCAGAGCACCATGACATCACCACTCCAGCATTATCCTACATCTGAGCACCATGACATAACCGCTCCAGCATTATCCTACATCAGAGCCCCATGACATCCCCACTCCAGCATTATCCTACATCAGAGGGCAGAGACATCAGCCGTCCAGCATGATCCTACACCAAAGCACCATGACATCCCCACTCCAGCATTATCCTACATCAGAGGACAGAAACATCCCCACTCCAGCATTCTCCTACATCAGAGCCCCATGACATCCCCACTCCAGCATTATCCTACCACAGAGCACAGTGACATCACCACTCCAGCATTATCCTACATCAGAGCACCGTGACATCCCCACTCCAGCATTATCCTACATCAGAGCACCATGACATACCCACTCCAGCATTATCCTACCTCAGAGCACAGTGACATCACCACTCCAGCATTATCCTACATTAGAGCACCATGACATCCCCACTCCAGCATTATCCTACCTCAGAGCACAGTGACATCAGCACTCCAGCATTATCCTACATCAGAGCCCCATGACATCCCCACTCCAGCATTATCCTATATCAGAGCACCATGACATCCCCACTCCAGCATTATCCTACATCAGAGTACCATGACATCCCCACTCCAGCATTATCCTACATCAGAGTACCATGACATCCCCCCTCCAGCATTATCCTACATCAGATCACAGTGACATGTCCACTCCACCATTATCCTACACCAAAGCACCATGACATCCCCACTCCAGCATTGTCCTACATCAGAACACCATGACATCATCACTCCAGCATTGTCCTACATCAGAACACAGTGACATCCCCACTCCAGTATTATCCTACATCAGAACACAGTGACATCCCCACTCCAGCATTATTCTACATCAGAGCACCATGACATCCCCCCTCCAGCATTATCCTACATCAGAGCACAGTGACATCCCCACTCCTGCATTATCCTACATCAGAGCCCCATGACATACCCACTCCAGCATTATCCTATATTAGAGAACCATGACATCCCCCCTCCAGCATTATCCTATATTAGAGAACCATGACATCCACCCTCCAGCATTATCCTACATCAGAGCACAGTGACATCACCACTCCAGCATTATCCTACATCAGAGCACAGTGACATGTCCACTCCACCATTATCCTACACCAAAGCACCATGACATCCCCACTCCAGCATTATCCTATATCAGAGCACCATGACATCACCACTCCAGCATTGTCCTACATCAGAGCACCATGACATCACCACTCCAGCATTATCCTACATCTGAGCACCATGACATAACCGCTCCAGCATTATCCTACATCAGAGCCCCATGACATCCCCACTCCAGCATTATCCTACATCAGACGGCAGAGACATCAGCCATCCAGCATGATCCTACACCAAAGCACCATGACATCCCCACTCCAGCATTATCCTACATCAGAGGACAGAGACATCCCCACTCCAGCATTATCCTACATCAGAGCCCCATGACATCCCCACTCCAGCATTATCCTACCACAGAGCACAGTGACATCACCACTCCAGTATTATCCTACATCAGAGCACCATGACATGCCCGCTCCAGCATTATCCTACATCACAGCCCCATGACATCCCCACTCCAGCATTATCCTACATCAGAGGGCAGAGACATCAGCCGTCCAGCATTATCCTACACCAAAGCACCATGACATCCCCACTCCAGCATTATCCTACATCAGAGGACAGAGACATCCCCACTCCAGCATTATCCTACATTAGAGCACCATGACATCACCACTCCAGCATTATCCTACATTAGAGCACCATGACATCAGCACTCCAGCATTATTCTATATTAGAGCATCATGACATCACCAACCGAGCATTATCCTACATCAGAGCCCCATGACATCACCACTCCAGCATTATTCTACATCAGAGGACAGAGACATCACCAGTGCAGCATTATCCTACATCAGAGGACAGAGACATCAACACTCCAGCATTATCCTACCTCAGAGCACAGTGACATCACCACTCCAGCATTATCCTACATTAGAGCACCATGACATCCCCACTCCAGCATTATCCTACATTAGAGCACCATGACATCAGCAACCGAGCATTATCCTACATCAGAGCCCCATGACATCACCACTCCAGCATTATCCTACATCAGAGGACAGAGACATCCCCACTCCAGCATTATCCTACATCAGAGCCCCATGACATCCCCACTCCAGTATTATCCTACATCAGAACACAGTGACATCAGCATTCCAGCATTATCCTACATTAGAGCACCATGACATCAGCACTCCAGCATTATTCTATATTAGAGCATCATGACATCACCACCCGAGCATTATCCTACATCAGAGCCCCATGACATCACCACTCCAGCTTTGTCCTACATCAGAGCACCATGACATCACCAGTGCAGCATTATCCTACAATCTGTTAGACCTCTCTACTATGACCTGCCCATCTTGGGTGGTCCTACATGGTATAGCTCACATCTTCTTTCCAGAAGGTAAAGTTTGGATGTCATTATTATGAAATTCTGAATTTCAGCTCAAAGGACTTATCTGAAAAACATTTTGTAGTTGTTCAAAAAAACAGTAGAATTCATCTTAGAAAAGCAAATGGCGAATAGCATGGATTACTGGAGTTCTCCAGCCCTCTCCTTGCTTTGCTTACTCCACACCTTTTCCCAAGAGTCAATACAATGGAGAAATAATAGAGATTAAGGTGAATGAGCCAATATAGTTAAAAGGTCTGCATGGTTAGAACTATGGTATTCCCATATGGATGTGAGACCTGGACCATAAAGAAGACTGAGCGGTTTTGGAAAAAAACTGTTCAGATTTCCTGGGACTGTGAGAAGATCCAATCAATTAATACTACAGGAAATGAAGACAAACTGTTCACTGGAAGGTTTGATCATGAGGCTGAAGCTCAAATATTTTAGCCATATCATGAGACGGCAGGATTCGCTAGAGAAGACTCTGATGGTGGGAAAGATTGAATGCACATAAAGAAGGTGGCAGAAATGGAGATGGATAGATGAGGTCATTTAAGCAAAGAAGATAAATTTGATTGATCTCATCGGAGCAGTAGCTGACAGATGTGCCTGGCGTGCTAAGGTCCATATGGTCATGGAGTGTAAGACACATCTGAACGACAACAAGGTGGCTGAGAGGGCTAATCAAATTGGGGTTGGGGCTATGGTGGGCACGTTTGGCCCTGGTTTTTGTGGGGCTTCAGGTTGAATTTATAGTTTAGTTCACTGGTTCCTCATTCAACATTACCATCTTTTCAGCATTTTCAATGGATAAACAACCGTTGAAACATATTAATTAGTACATTATAATGGCCGTGCTCGTTATATAATGATACAGCTGTGTTCATTTTCTATCCAACTACATAGATTTTTCATCTAAATCTCTTACAGTTACTGAACTGAGATAATAACATCTTTCTTTACCAAACCATGTAGTCAGCTCCTCCGCATCTCTCTAAAGCGATATTGATTTGGGTTTCATTTGCAGTCATTCAGAAACATAACTAGTTTTTTTTCCCTCTCTCTCCCACAAGAGCGTTCCAAGGTTGCGGTTACATTGAGAACATTAAGTGAGTTATGTGTAATGCAGATTAATATGACAGTAATTTCATTGCTCATGTTCCAAACATGTTTTTTTTTTTCCCAGAAAAATAATTATTTAACTGTTGAAATTTGTTGTTGCGATTTCGCAAATGTTACCGGGCGCAGACGGCGCAAGATCCGGTCGATCATAATAAGCAAATATTTTGAATATATTAATTTGCCCCCGCTTGCCACTATAAAAGCTGCATTTTTTCTTGTAATACCCAGTCCAATATACGACTGACAGATGTGCTGCTTATGGGTGCATCTTTAGATGCACTGCAGCACATGCAGCACAGCTTTCCATTTGTCTGAAGCAGTTTTTTACTTTGTCCTTCTGCACTTCTCCCATATCTTTATGGCGTAGCTAAAAATGAAGATGAGGATGGAAAACTGTACTATTATTGATCACATCTTTAGATACACTGCAGCATATGCAGCACAGCTTTGCATTTGTCTCAAGCAGTTTTCTATGTTGTCCTTTTGCACTTCTTCCATATTTTTTTGGTGTAGCTAAAAATGAAGGTGAGGATGGAAAGCTATACTACTGTTGATCACATCTTTAGATACACTGCAGCATATGCAACACAGCATTCTGCTTGTCTCAAGCAGTTTTCGTTGTTATCCTTCTTCACTTCTTCCATATTTTTCTGGTGTAGCTTAAAATGAAGGTGAGGATGGAAAGCTGTACTACTATTGATCATATCTTTATACGCACTGCATCATATGCAATACAGCTTTACGCTTGTCTCCAGCAGTTTTTTATTTTGTCCTTCTGCACTTCTCCCATAACGTTCTGGTGTAGCTAAAAATGAAGGTGAGGGCAGAAAGCTGTGTTACTATTGATCACATCTTTAGATGCACTGCAGCACATGCAACACAACATTCTGCTTGTCTCAAGTAGTTTTCTATTTTGTTCTGCTGCACTTCTACCATATCTTTCAGGTGTAGCAAAAAATTAGCCACATATGCGCATGGCGCGGCGTTGGGAGGGGTCTGCTGGGGAGAAGGAGGAGGGGAGATAGACAGAGTGGAGGGGGGGGGGGAGAGGGGAGCAAGACACAGGGGAGAGAGAGGGGGGGAAAGAGACAAAGGGGAGGGAGAGGGTGGAAGAGACACAGGGGAGGGGGAAGACACTGGGGAGGTGGGAAAAGACACAGTGGTCAGGTGGAGAGACACAGGGGAGGGGAAAGAGATACAGTGGAGGGGGAAAGAGACATGGGGAAAGAGAGACGGGGAATGGGAGAGACACAGGGGAGGGGGAAAGAGACACAGTGAAGGGGGAGAGATACAGAGGACGGGGGAGACACAGGGGAGTGGGGGAAACATGCAGGAAAAGAGACACAGGGGAGGGAGTGGGAGGGAAGAGACACTGGGGAGTGGGATGGAAGAGATACATGGGAATTGAGAAGAGGGGAAAGAGACACAGGGGAGGAAGAGGGGGAAGAGACACAGGAGGGGGAGGGAAGAGGCAGAGTGGAGGGAAAGGGGGGAAGAGACACAGTGGAGGGAAAGGGGGGAAGAGATAGAGGAGAAGGAGAGGGAAAGAGACACAGGGGAGGGGGGAGACACACATCAAATATTAGATTATCTTTTTGATGGGCAAGTTACTAGTATATATATATATATACACACATAAATAGTATTGTATTGGACAAACGTCTTATTTATAATGACAAGCTTTCGAGAGGTTCAACCTCTCTTTATCAAGTCTCAAGCAATACTAACATGAGATGGAACCCTCAGTTTGAATAAAAACAGCAGATGCAGAGAGAGTGGAGACAGCATCTGACATCAACAGGCAAATACATATATGGGGAAAGGAAACATATATACACATACTATATACACATATACAGTACATCAATATATACATGAAATAACAGAGCACTGTAGTCCACAGTGATATCTTTCCTGTTAGACAAACATCTCACTAAGAGAGCTTAGTCTGTTATAGTATAAGAAGAAAAAATCACATGAAGTTGTTATAATTAGTGATGTCGCGAACATAACATTTTCAGTTCACGAATCGCGAACGCGAACCGCCGGAAATGTTTGCGAACCAGCGAACCCGGCGAACCGCCATAGACTTCAATGGGCAGGCAGATTTTAAAACCCACAGGGACTCTTTCTGGCCACAATAGTGATGGAAAAGTTGTTTTAAGGGGACTAACACCTGGACTGTGGCATGCCGGAGGGGGATCCATGGCAAAACTCCCACGGAAAATTACATAGTTGATGCAGAGTCTGGTTTTAATCCATAAAGAGCATAAATAACCTAACATCCCCCTCCATCATCAGCCTCCCCTGTATCTCTTTACCCCTTCCCTCATCATCCTCTCCTGTGTCTCTTTCCCCCTTCCTCATCACCCTCCCCTGTGTCTCATCCCCCCTCCCTCATCATCCTCCCACCTCCCTCATTATCCTCCCTTGTATCTCTTTACACCCTCCCTCATCATCCTCCCCTGTGTCTCTTCCCCCCTCCATCATCATCCTCCCCTGTGTCTCTTTCCCCCCTCCCTCATCATCCTCCCCTGTGTCTCTTTTCCCCCTCCCTCGTCATCTTCCCCTGTGTCTCTTCCCCCCCTCCCTCATCATCCTCCCTGTAACGGATCTACTGGCACCCCGACCGGGTACCTCCGTTGATGGATGCGTCCTAGCTTGCGTCGAGGCCTACAAGCACCGCACCGGACACCAAAACCACCACAGACTCCAAGGATAGTACATCAGGAACAAGCGTTCAGTAGTTACAGCTCAAGGGAGTATGCAGAAGCATAGCAATCCCCAGTATGATAGCGATCCCCTCAAATAACGAGATGAGGCTACGTTCTGAAGGGTCAAGAGGAACTATATTTTAATGACAGGGAATCTCCTTTTATGCAATGGTGCCCTCTGAAGGGCTACACCCACAAAATTATCACAACAGCCAATTATCTACATGGTTCAACCCCCACGTCTCCTCCCCTCAGATAACAGGTAACACAATTAAAACAGACACAATTTTAACCACATTCTGGATGTACCCCAAATACAGGGGGTACACCTTTAAGTCCCGCATCATTCAATATCTCTCACCCAGGGGAACAACATATACAAAAATGGCATGAATCAGACCAGGGGTTCAAAAGTTAGTAAAAGTATGTTTTTACACATAACACACAGACATTGCACATATCCCCCATACAATACACATATAGGACAATAGGTGAGTCACACCTCCCTGGCAACTTGGATACAATCAGACATTAATTAGATCATTCTTCTTTGTTCTTATCAGAGAATGAAAACACTTTGGAAAATGCAAGGATCCTTTACAACTTTCTTATCTCTTGAATCTCTGTAACAGGATTAACTATTAGCCTAGGTCTGCAAAAGTCTGGCTAATATTCTGAGCCAATATATTCTGTAGAACATCAACCAACATACATATAGTAGGATCATATTTTAACCATAATAATCATAAAACAGTTTAAAACAGTGATGGGTTCCGCTACACACCTCCCCCGTGACCATAAGCCGGCATACACGGTCTGATCCCAACGGATCGGCCTGGGGATGTCCGGACAAAAGTATTTGTTGGTCAATTCTCTAGTTTGACAACCCATCAGCTTTACTGCAATTCACATTTATTCGCATTTCCCATATCCCCAGATAGCTGGGATCTGAGCGCACAAAACCACCGAATAGCGCTCAGATCCTCTTCACACAGTTCAATTGCCATGTAGCTAAAGTCTTTCCCATAGTCTTTCAATATATGAATGGGCTTCATGGCACAGTTATCTGGGGTATCACCGCTCCCACAGGGCAAGTACAGAATGACACCCCTGTATGTAAAGGGCCAGAATGAGTGACATACACTCTGGTATGGCCGAACACTGGTTCCAAAGGGCAATATGTACCAGGGCCATAGTCGCAGGGCAGGAGGCTGTTCAAACAGCCCTCTCCAAGCCAAAGTGGCGAAGGGCACTTCGTCACACATCTCTCCTTTGGGGGGAAGTCTAACCAGGTACCTGGATATTTTGCTGTGGTGATGGGGTAACACGCTGAGGGGACTTGAGGGGCAGAGGCCAGCGGCACTCTGCCCTGATGCCAGCTCTTCTGCTGGTATAACCTGCAGGACATCCTGCTCTGTACAAGGGACAAAGGGAGGGCAGAGGCCGACTGCACTCTGCCCCGCTGTCAGCTCTTCTGCTGGGGTACTTGGGACATATTCCGGCTCAGTAGCCAGGGAAACGTGGGGGTCAGTGGGGGTTAACATTTCCTCTGTTAACCCTGGGGCCACATTAGAAGTTAACTGGGGAGGGGAATTTGTACTTACCCCCTCCTCCGGTTGTCCCAGTGACGGTAGTTGGGGATCTGGACAAGCTGTGGGCGCAGAGACCACGGTCCCATCTGCGCTGTCTGGGAGATTGGTGTCTCCCCTGGTTAGGGTAAACTGTCGCTGGGGGGGAAGGACGACACCTTCTGCCCCCTGTGTTTCACACTGCCGCTGGGGGGGAAGGACGACACCTTTGGCCCCCTGGGGTACCCACTGCTGCTGGGGAGGAAGGACGACACCTTCGGCTCCCTGGGGAACACACTGCCGCTGGGGAGGAAGGACGACACCTTCGGCTCCCTGGGGTACACACTGCCGCTGGGGGGGAAGAACGACACCTTCGGCCCCCTGGGGTACACACTGCTGCTGGGGAGGAAGGACGACACCTTCAGCTCCCTGGGGTACACACTGTCGCTGGGGAGGAAGGACGACACCTTCTGCCCCCTGGGGTTCACACTGCCGCTGGGGGGGAAGGACGACACCTTCTGCCCCCTTGGGTTCACTCTGCCGCTGGGGGGGAAGGACGACACCTTCTGCCCCCTGGGGTTCACACTGCCGCTGGGGGGGAAGGACAACACCTTCTGCCCCCTGGGGTTCACACTGCCGCTGGGGGGGTAGGACAACACCTTCAGACCCCTGGGGTTCACACTGCCGTTGGGGGGGGAGGACGACACCTTCTGCCCTCTGTAGTGCCGGTAGAGAGACCTCGGTCCCATCTCTACCTGCCATCTGGAGGTCATCCCAGGACCAGTCAATGAAGTCTGGTTCTGCTTGTCGAGTAGGTTGGGGCTGCACAAGGCTGAGCAGGTGTTGGTAGTCCTGCTCCAGCTCCCACTCTCTCGTTACCAGGTGGGTCATGTCTTTGCTCACCTCGCCTTCGTCATCCCAGACATACATGCCCATCCGGTAGTCGTAGATGTCCCAAAACCTAGACCCCTCCGTGCTTCCAAGATCAATATCGTCCTCCAAGGCATCCCATAATAAACCCGGGCCATCATAATCATCCCCCTCCGGTAAGTCGTGTTCAGACGTCCAGGGGGTAAGTCGAACGGTATGCCACCAGAGGGCCTGGTATGCGTTGTCTAGCCAGATCTCTCGCCATACCAGGGTCTCTAGTCTTGTCACCCACTCATCCAGGGGCTGCTCTCCCAATAGATACATCCGCATCGCCACACGCTTCTGTAGCCGCTGCTCATCACTGGGGAGACTCTCACCTCGCCGCCATTGGGCATCTTCCAGGGCATCATACCAGAGTTCCTTTCTGTCTGCATCCCTGTAGTCCGTGGCCGCCTCCTCCTCCTCATCATGAAACGCTGTCTGAAAACTAGCCGGTTCCATCCTGCTGTAGCCAGGGGCGCTGTACGGATACTAGCGTTGCCCTCAATTTGTAACTCCAAACGTTACCGGTGTCTCCGTGCTGCTTTTCCTCTTACTAGGACGCCATCCCACCACTGCCAGCCAATGTAACGGATCTACTGGCACCCCGACCGGGTACCTCCGTTGATGTATGCGTCCTAGCTTGCCTCGAGGCCTACAAGCACCGCACCGGACACCAAAACCACCACAGACTCCAAGGATAGTACATCAGGAACAAGCGTTCAGTAGTTACAGCTCAAGGGAGTATGCAGAAGCATAGCAATCCCCAGTATGATAGCGATCCCCTCAAATAACGAGACGAGGCTACGTTCTGAAGGGTCAAGAGGAACTATATTTTAATGACAGGGAATCTCCTTTTATGCAATGGTGCCCTCTGAAGGGCTACACCCACATAATTATCACAACAGCCAATTATCTACATGGTTCAACCCCCACGTCTCCTCCCCTCAGATAACAGGTAACACAATTAAAACAGACACAATTTTAACCACATTCTGGATGTACCCCAAATACAGGGGGTACACATTTAAGTCCCGCACCATTCAATATCTCTCACCCAGGGGAACAACATATACAAAAATGGCATGAATCAGACCAGGGGTTCAAAAGTTAGTAAAAGTATGTTTTTACACATAACACACAGACATTGCACATATCCCCCATACAATACACATATAGGACAATAGGTGAGTCACACCTCCCTGGCAACTTGGATACAATCAGACATTAATTAGATCATTCTTCTTTGTTCTTATCAGAGAATGAAAACACTTTGGAAAATGCAAGGATCCTTTACAACTTTCTTATCTCTTGAATCTCTGTAACAGGATTATCTATTAGCCTAGTTCTGCAAAAGTCTGGCTAATATTCTGAGCCAATATATTCTGTAGAACATCAACCAACATACATATAGTAGGATCATATTTTAACCATAATAATCATAAAACAGTTTAAAACAGTGATGGGTTCCGCTACACTCCCCTGTGTCTTTTTCCCCCCTTCCTCATCACCCTCCCCTGTATCTCTTTACCCCCTCCCTCATCATCCTCCCCTGTGTCTGTTTCGCCCCTCCCTCATCATCCTCCCCCCTCCCTTGATGATAAGGGGGGGAAGAGACAAAGGGATAAGTGTGAGGGGTGTTAGGGTAAGGGGTGTTAGGGATAAGGGTGAGGGGTTAGGTGTTAGGGTGAGGGGTGTTAGGGATAAGGGTGAGGGGTTAGGTGTTAGGGTGAGGGGTGTTAGGGATAAGTGTGATGGGTGTTAGGGTAAGGGATGTTAGGGTTAGGTGTTAGGGTAAGGGCTGTTAGGGATAAGTGTAAGGGGGTATTAGGGTTAGGTGTTAGGGTGATGCATGTTAGGAATAAGTGTGAGGGGTGTTAGGTCTTAGGGATAAGTGTGAGAATGTTAGGGTTAGGTGTTAGGTTGATGGGTGTTATGGCTAAGTGTGAGGGGTGTTAGTGTTAGGGTAAGGGGTAAGTGTGATGGGTGTTAGGGTAACTGATGTTAGGGTTAGGTGTTAGGGTAAGGGCTGTTAGGGATAAGTGTAAGGGGTGTTAGGGTGACGGATGTTAGGGTTAGGTGTTAGGGATAAGTGTGAGGGGTGTTAGGGGTTAGGGTGAGGGGTGTTAGGGATAAGTGTGAGGGGTGTTAGGGTTAGGTGTTAGGGTGAGGGGTGTTAGGGATAAGTGTAAGGGGTGTTAGGGTTAGGTGTTAGGGTGAGGGGTGTTAGGGATAAGTGTGAGGGGTGTTAGGGTTAGGGTGAGGGGTGTTAGGGATAAGTGTAAGGGGTGTTAGGTGTTAGGGTGAGGGATGTTAGGGATAGGTGTTAGGGATAAGTGTAAGGGGTGTTAGGGTTGGGTGCTAAGGTGAGGGGAGGATGATGATAAGGGGGGGAAGAGACACAGGGGTGTCCTTGCAGCAGAGATCAAAAGAGTCCTTCAGGACTGTATTGCACACTGTGTACAGTAGCCTAGCTATGGTTTTCCCTATTGATGCAGTATCACCTACACTCAGCCTCCTCTCAGTAAGACTGCAAGTTAGTTATGATTCCAAAATGGCTGCTGTCCATTAGGTAGAAAAGTGTGGAAGGCAGGGTATGATGCTGATTGGCTGGAATGTGTCTGCTGACTGTGAGTTGCAGGGTCAAAGTTTGCTCAATGATAAAGTATAGGGGGCGGGTCGAATATCGCATATGTTCGCACTTCGCTGCGAGCGCGAACATGCTATGTTCGCCGGGAACAGTCCGCCGGCGAACCATTCGCGACATCTCTAGTTATAATGTGTTAGAAATCCCAAGTCCATATTAAGTCCTGTAATTTTAGTGTTGAAGAATGTGATCATCTTTATTTCAAGTGCTTTTCTCTCTGTTTTTAAATTTTCCTCTGAGTATTTTGACTTTTAAGTTTTGGATGGAGTGATCATTCTGGCTAAAGTGGTGTCTCACTGGGGTACAATAACTGTCTTCATTATGCTTTCTTATTGAATGCCTGTGTAAATTCATCTTTAAATGCATTTTTTGGCCAGTTTCTCCAATGTAAAAGCTGTGTCACATATATTACATTGTTTTAGATAAACCACATTGGATGATGTACATGAATACAATCCTTTGATGCTATAGCAATTGTTGTTATGTGTGGCTGTATCGTCATTACAAATGTGTTGACATAATTTGCAGGCACGTTTGTTACAAGGTTTAGTTCCATTTTTTGTATTCAGTTGTTTATTGGCCAATTTTATGCTGACAAGTTTTTGTTTCAGGTTTGCTGGTTGTTTAAATGCAAAGATGGGAGGTTTTGGGAATATATATATTTTAATTCAGTATCTTCTGTTAGTAAATCTCTGATTTTTTTTAATATATTTTTTCTAAAATTGGATGGTATGTGGTCACTAGTGGTATACGTGAAGTAGTTTCCTTTGTTTTGTACTTTAACCGGTGTATACAGGGTATTTAGATGGCAGTGGTTATTTTTGGGGTAATAATACAGGGTTTGTAACCCTTTTGTTTGAAAGATTCAGACAGTGTTTTTATTTTTCTTTCACGGTCTCCAGTGTTTGAACAAATCCAATGGTATCTAATAGCTTGACTATGGATGATGATTTGTTTTGTGTGTGAGGGACGGAGAATGGAGCTGTGTAGGTAATTACATCTGTCTGTGGGTTTCCTATATACAGATGAGTGGAGAGTGCCATTGGTGATGGATATAGTAGTGTCTAGAAAGTGTACCTGTTCTGTCAAGAAATCCATTTTAAGTTTTATAGATGAATGGAAGGTGTTGAATGAACTATGAAAGTCTCTGAGTTTGCTTTCTGCTTCTGTCCATATGATGAACAGATCATCTATGTAACGGTATATATATATATATATATATATATATATATATATATATATTAGGCAAAACAAGTAAATATTTATTTGCATACATGGACTATATTGTCAACTAAAATGACCACTGTAGTTAAAAAAAGAACTATAGTCCTCCTGTAAAGACAATGCTCAAATACATAGACCCTCATCCCAAGGGAAATCCTCTTGTATCAGTGTGTTTTGGCCATTGTTGCTCATCTCTTTTTCTACAGATGATATCCATGTTAAACATGCATGATATTGATACATATATTTTATATGTAAGGATGAGGACCATTGTGAAACTAACACAATGGAGTGTTCAGCATTGAAGGCCTCCTGCTGAATAATTAGGTTAGCTGAGCTTCCTATCCTAATTATGTTACAGTTTCTTACTTTGCACTAAGACTAATTGAATTATATGTACCATTTCTTGTTCTATGGATATAAGACCTTTTATGTATTTCAATTACGTCAATAACCTTTTTAAAAGTATAAACGTTTATCAGATGTATTTGTGAAGGGTAGGAAATATTTTTTTAATCATGTTTTTCCAGTGCAGCTACCAAAACCCCCTGCATGAAAAAAAAACTAATTTAGGTCCTATATTTAAGAGATGAAGCTCTTGAGATAATGATCATTCAATTAGTTTCCATTGATGTTCCATTTATTGACAGTGCACCATGAACCATTGTATTGTAATATAATGAGAAATAAACATTTCATGTAATAATAATATAAACACTGTGTTGCCATGGTAGCCAGGATCATGCAAATCCTCCCTAAATTATACTATTATCTACTACTTCATCTTGTAACTATCCAAGCATTTATGTCTTCCTGATTCTCCTTAACAATTTGTTACTCTTGAACTTTATTAAATCCTTTGATATATTTCTTCCATGTCTTCCCTCTCCCTCCTCCTCCATGCAATATATTTTAAGTTCAATACGTTTTTCCTTATTTCCTTCTGTTAGACCATGCACCCTTCTTTGGCGTGTTTCGAATTTATGAATATCAGTCTTAATTACTGATCACATTATTCCCTCAAAAAGTGTATTAGTTAAAATTACATTTTCTTAACCAGACACCACTCACTCATATATACTCACTTATAGAATTTACTCTTCAGCTGGCGCTAACTTTGGACTAATTTCCATGTGCCCAATAAAAGGACCCACTCTTCCCATATTAACATAACATCATCGTGGTCTATAGCCTCTCCAAGCTTTTGTGTTTTGCTTTCTTTTTACCAAATTCTAGAGCAAAATCTGTTTGTTTCCCAAACAATATGAATAATCATCAATCTTCCCCCAAAGCCCTGAAAGATCATGGGACATCAGTGGTCATCTTGTAGGAATTACTTACAACCAGGTAGGGATTACCTACACAGAATCTCTCTGGTGAATCTCTGGTGAAAAAATGGTGGGACATCAGCTCTAAAATTAGCTATTTCCCTCCAATGAAGTGTAGATGGAAATGGAATATGGCTTGATGTCCATGTTCAGTACCAATTCAATGGTTGGGAAAAAATTTGAACATTTCTCCAGTAAAATATTTATCTTGTGTTTGCACAGTGAACATTGCCCCTGAACATATCTGGAACCAGTCCTAGTAGAGAGTTGTTTGTCTGGATTGTGATAGACTGAGAACAGAGAAACCTGGACAATTCAATGAGTGAACTCTGACCTTGGCCCTTATCATGACAGCCAATCCTGCCTGTTCACACAGGTTTAACCCTTCCCTTATTCTGGAACTCATTGTTCTAGTGCAATTAGAACCGCATGGCTGATCAGAACTAAAGCTACTGTATATGGTTTTATTCTTTCCTGTTCTCTGCCATCACCAGAATTCCTGTATGACTTAGTCCCCATCATCAGGACAAGCTCTGGGTACCAACATCTATTAATGTCAGTCAGCCTCGCCCCTTTCCATTGATGTTGCCTCTTTTCATGTAATTGTAATTTGGTGTAGTTGCTCCTTCAAGGTTGAGAGTCCAACATATTAATCCAGTGTTTTTGTTGTGATTTGAGAGTGGTGGTTGGTGGGGGTCTTAGGTAATAATTCAAACAGGAAATAAATAATGGTGTGACCGCATCAATAAACTTGCTGATTCTGATAGGACTATGCTAATTTAGGTGAGAACTGGGGACGTCTGTTAATGGGTTAATTGGTCATGAATGAGGAGGCAAACAGTCAAATATTGGAACACGCTTTGGGAACTTGGGTGAATTAATGTTGGCCACTGAGGTATAAAGAGGTCAATGAGTCATTGGAGTCCAGATGGCCCTGTAGCTCAGTGGACAATTCTTAAATGGCCAGAAGTAGTCCTAATGTGGCTAAAGTTACATTTAAAGGACCTCCGAATGAAATATATTAGTCTGGCTAAGATAACAATTAGGCAGGAACATCGTCACAAAGTTATATATTAGTTTGCCTATAATATATTTTCATGCCTCTACTGGACACTTGAGGCATCCATTATACTTTGTTGAAGGTCTCAAATCTATAAGGTTGCACTCAAGTCAGACAAGATGGAAGCACTCTATACATTTGACTGTTAACAGATATCTGTTCCATGGAAATAGTTAGTTTTTCGACGCTGAAGAAAAGTGAAATATCCCAAAAGGGCTCAGGAAACACATTAGATTATCATCAAAATCTGCATGGGGAGAATCATATATATAATTGTCTGGGTACATTTCTTGGCCGTTTGTTCAGTCTGGAAATAGATCTAATGATTACTACTGGTTTCCACCAACCTCACAGAATAAGATTAGCAGGATCATAGATAGTAATTTAGTTTTCCTATAAACCAAGGTGGCTCATTTGGTGAATACTTTTTTTTATTTTTAACATTGAAATTTATATAAAAATAGAAGCTGCTATAGAATTCATAAAGTTTGTCCTACTGTATATACGTCATAAAATTAACTTTTAGTTTCAAGGGACACATATTAGATCCTAATTTTGGTTGGAATTAACCATTTACCTACATTTGGATCTTATAAAAAAAAGATCTTATTGTTCGATAAGTAATCTTGAGTGGTGCTATTTTTAGGTCCACATTATTATTCAAGATCTTCCTTCCACTTATCTGAGCTGATTAATTAGCTGTCTCAGTAGGGGAAAATTAGCAGGAAGAGCATCCCCAGTGGGTATAAATAAAAATAATGACTGAGACATATATTTTTATGTCTTTGCTATTATTTTTGTATTATTCGTACGTTCTGCTAATCCCCCTCCCATGTGGACATTTTCTATTTATACATTTTTAGTAATTGCTAATTATAATTTGCACTTCGATTTAATGTAGGTTATAAATAAATACATAAACGCACTTTAAAATTAAACTTTTACATGCAATTATTCTTTATTATTTTCAAAGATGCCATGATCTTCGTCTTTTTAACATTGAGCACCATGTTAGCTTTTGCACTCTATTCTTTTACCCTCATCAATAGGTCCTTTACTTCCTCCTCACTTTCAGCCATCAGAGTAGTATCATCGGCATATGTTAGGTTGTTGATACTGTGGTGTATCAACAAATTAATATATATAAATATTACACAAGGTTCGTCTACATTAAAAGGTATTTATTAAAAGGCAACAACACAATACTATAAATGTATTATAAACACACAGCCAGACCCACGGAGCACCAACCCTTTTTAAATCTATCTACCTATATAATAATCCCCTTTCCCAAGCGCTTTATCTTATCCACGGTTAGACCATTTCCATCATTTCCATCATCACCACCATCAACCATCACCAACACCATCCAGCAAGCAAACAGGGAACAGCACCAGTTTCCTGCCTGGATATATCCTTAGTTGAGATGATGTAATTTACATCACATCCTGTCCATGACTTCCTTTAGCAATTGTGGGAGGGAAGTAAAGATTCTCAGCCCTCCTACAAAGGCCTGTTTAAGTAGTCCTGAATTACCAGTCAAGGAAGACAAGTTACCACAGATACGACCTTACGCATGATGTACTCTGTGTATAAGGTGAATAAATAAGGTGACAATATACAACCTTATTGCACTCCTTTATTGATCTTGAACCATTCTCTTGAACCATTCTGTTGTCCCATGTTCGGTTCTGACCGTGGCTTTTTAGTCCACATACAGATTCTTTAGGAGGAGGATGAGATGATCTGGTACTCCCATCTCTTTAAGAACTTGCCACATTCTATTGTGATCCACACAGTCAGAGGCTTTAGAATAGAAGCAGAAGTAAATGCTTCTCTGGATCTCTCTTGCTTTCTCTATTATCCAGCGGACATTGGCAATTCGATCTCTTGTGCCTCTTCCTCTGCGGCCCCAGCTTGCACATCTGGTAGTTTCGGGTCCATATATTTTTGGAGTCGAGCTTGTAGGATCGTAAGCATTACCTTGCTGGCATGTGAAATGAGTGTAATTGTTTGATAATTGGAGTACTCTTTGGCACTGGCTTTTTTGGCATTAGGATGTAGACTGACCTTTTCCAGTCTACTGACCATTGTTGAGTTTTCCAGATTTGATGGCATAAGGCAAGTAACACTTTCACAACATTATCAGCCTTATTAAATTGCAATTCGGCAAATTCTAAAGGTCTCTATATAAGCACAGAGCATATTTTTTTTCAGTAGTTTTTAGTTTAGTAGATGTTGATTTTGGATAGAAGTTTACTGACTAAAAACTTCTGTAAAAAATATATGCTATGTGCTTATATAGAGCCTTTTAGAATTTGCCAAATTGCAATTTAATAAGGCTGCATGTTTGTAAATTTGTGAGTTTTCAATCCTGCAAGGTGCCTTAGGGAAAGTACTGTGCACACTAGATTTTAATTTCAGAGGCAGGGCCCTCCATTATTTCCATTGTGTTTAAATTGTTTTTGCCTTGAATTTAACCCATGCATAAGCACTATGAAATATCTTGATGAGTTACAAATAAACTATAATAATAATCATCTTGTAGGATTTTGAATAATTCAGGTGGGATTCCATTAACTCCTGCAGCCTTGTTATCGACAAGGCTTCCTAGGTCCATCTCGCTTCACTCTCCAAGATGGCTGGTATCTCATTGAACAAACTATTGAGGTCATCAATGTTGTTAATATCTTTCCTGTGTAGATCTTCGGTGTATTCATGCCATTTCTTCTTTATCTGATTTTCTTCTGTTAAGTCCAGACCATTTTTGTCTTTTATGATGCCCACTTTGGCATGAAAGGTTCCTTTGAAATCCCCAATATTCTTGAAGTGATCTTCTTCTATCTATTTACATCACTCATTGTACAATGTCTTCTTGTCTCTTCTTGCTCCTCTGGGATTCTGCATTCAGTTGGACACATCTTTTCCTATCTCCACCGCCTTTCACTTTCCTTCTTTCTTGGGGTACGTTCAAAGCCTCATCAGATACTAGTTTGTCTGCTTAGTTTTCTCTTGTTTGGGGATATTATTTGTTGCTGTTTCCTGGATAATGTTGCAAACTGCGGTCCAATGTTCTTCAGGCCTTCTATCTTCTATGTCTAGTTCTTAAGGCATTCTATCTTCCATATCTAGTTCTTCTGGCCTTCTATCTTCTATGTCTAGTTCTTCAAGCATTCCATCTTCCATGTCTAGTTCTTAAGGCCTTCTATCTTCCATGCCTAGTTCTTAAGGCCTTCTATCTTCCATGTCTAGTTCTTAAGGCCTTCTATCTTCCATGCCTAGTTCTTAAGTTCTTCTTTCTTCCATGTCTAGTTCTTAAGGCCTTCTATCTTCCATGCCTAGTTCTTAAGGCCTTCTATTTTCCATTTCTAGTTCTTAAGGCCTTCTATCTTCCATGTCTAGTTCTTCAGGCATGCTATCTTCCATTTCTAGTCCCCTAAATCCATTCTTTATCTCTAATGCATATTCACAGGAGGTATTATTTATTTCGTATCTGCTGATGATTTTCCATCTTTTCCTCAGTGTACATGAACGTTTATTAGCGATTCACATAGAATATAATAGCCACGCTAATTGGATATTTAGCACTAAGTGCCCAGTAATGGCTACATTATCATAGACAGGGCTAACAGGTTTATACGGCCTATGTCAAATCTCTTAGCGTTTCCTGTGATGAGGATCTTAACAATTCATATGCCAGTTGTTGTCTTTAGTGTCCATTAGGGTCTGGTTCTTCTAGCGCCAAGTGTCACTACAAACAGTGATTTTTTGGTTCAGATAACATTTTTATCAAATGCAATACGTACAACTGCTTAATCGCTAAAACATTTATAAAATACCTATCAGTAGTTATTGAGACTAGGGATTCAATAAATAAATAAGGAGTCAGTGTACTAAAGCAAAAGAAAAATAAACCATGCTCTCCATTGAGCTTGTTTATTGCATCCATTCATAAGCCAAATAGGCTCGAAACTCTCTTATACATCTGACATGATTGAAATAATAACCTTGAATGACTATGAATATATATAAATATGTGAATAAATATATATATATATATATATATATATATACACACACATATATATATATATATATATATATATATATATATATATATATATATATATATACAGGTATAGCCCGCTTAACATAACGCTACCCCTTTTAAGCGTTGTTTCCCCATAGCGCTCTTTTTCCTATAATTCGGGACCCCATTTCGTATTGTGTACAGAACATGAGTGAGCACAATGAAGGTCAGCCCACATTGAAGCACCAAATAATTTCTCTGGATGTGAAGATGTAGGTGCTGGACCACTTGGAAAAAACGCCAAGTGGACATTGGAGTGGAGTTAAAGTTGTCAACCTCCACAATCTGCACAATCCTTAATAATAAGGAGAAGATTAAGGGCCACATTCAATTGACCGAATTTGAGATCAAGTAGCCCGAAAGTGAGGTCGCAGGCAAATTTGCTATTCAATTGGAGTTTTTTTGCGGGCTCCGATCGGGTTACGAGTAACGAGCTTGAAAAAATTGCATTCGTCAAACTCGTAGCTTACAGCCTCCCGAAACCTTTGATCTGTCACTTTCACAAGGCTAAAATCGCAAATCGCTTTTCAATTGCTCGATTTCCCCAAGCTCGCAAACGTATCCACACTCGTAAGCCGCAAATGGAGGAGGAAATCCTACATGTGCTAGAGCGGACCCCCAAGGGGGTTAAACACCAATTAATAGCACTGTAGATACAAATAAAAGATCCATCCTGCACTGTACATAACGGGCAAAGCGATGACAGACATTAGAATTAATTGCACAACAGTCTCAAGCCCGCAGATCGACAGGAAATAAAGTTAAATTTGATGTGTCATTTCGGGGTTATATTGATCTCGGGTATCAATGAGTTAATACATAGCAGGCCACCCATATGGACTAGAACAGTATTGGCATTCATTTTCATAATTCTTTTTTTGTATGTTCTGCGAGTCTGAAAAACTGGACCCCCTAATTGAATGGCAGGTAACCTCCATGTTTTACTGCCATAATTCAAACAGTCTAATTTCCCATTGGCTGTTTCACAATGCAAGGTTACGGCGTTGCTTATTTGATCATGTTACCGTCCTTACCTGCTCTGAAACAGTGCATTTTTTACGGTTTTGGCTTCAAGCCCGCAACTTACGAGCAATGGAACAGCCTCGCAAACTGAGACCAACGGGAGCCCACGACTCGCAGACAATCGGCCGTCTTCGATCGAATTATGGGACTGAGATTGAATGTGGCCCTAACGTTTCGGAAACCAACAGGACTACATCTTCTGTCAAGAGGATTACCCAATCCAAATTCTTTTCATCTGGATTGATGATGAAATAGAGTACAACATGCCTCCCAGTCAGGCCATCATCGTGGAGAAGACCAGAAACCTCTACGGTATCCAAAGCCAAACACTAGATGGGTCTGAAAGCTTTTGGTTAGTTCTACCTCTTCAAGAGGAGAAACAACCTATATAACAAAAATTACAGGAGAAGGGGCGAGCACTGACACAGAAGAAGTCACTTTGAAGTACATCATAGAAAGAGGCCATTATCCTCCTGAACTGGTTTTCAGCTTTGACGAGACTGAACTGTTCTGAAAGCAAATGCCGAGCCGCATCTTCATATCTCATGAGCAGAAGAGAGTACAGGGGTCCAAAGCAGCCAAAGACCATCTAACCCTTCTTCTGGTGTTAGAGCCTTAAATGGGATTCCAAAATCCACGTTGCCAGTTATTTGACGATTCAACAGTAAATCATTGGATCACCATGGACATCTTCAAAAACTGGTTCAGCAAACATTTCAGTCCATCGGAGCAACACTACTACCTAGTATGGCCTCATATGGAATATGGAGTTACATTTTGGGCACTACTTCATAAAAAGGACATTTTAGAGCTGGAAAAGGTACGGAGATGGACAACAAAACTAATAAGGGGAATGGACGGGTTAAGTTCTGAAGAAAGACTAACCAAATTAAACTTGTTTTCTCTAGAAAAAAGGCGTCTAAGAGGAGATATGATTACCTTATATAAATACATCCAGGGTCAGTATAAAGATGTGTCAATGGAGATTTTTGTGCCAAGAGCATTTCAACTGACAAGAGGACATCCCTTGAGGTTAGAAGTAAAAAGATTCCACCTTAAAGAAAGAAAAGGGTTCTTCACAGTAAGGGTGGGTAATCTGTGGAACTCTCTATCAAATGAGACAGCAGATTTGATAGATAACTTTAAAAATGGATTGGATATATTTTTAAATATAAAGGGCATTTAGGGTTATACTGGATAATCAGAGAGTATTGATCCAGGGAGGAGTCCGATCGCCAGTTTCTGGGGTCAGAGAGGAATTACATATTTTTTCCCTTTTTGAGATGATTGCCAAAGACGCAAAGTTTTTTTTTGTTTGTTTGTTTTCTTCCTTTGGATCAATTAGCAACTAATCTGCATATTGCGGATGAGAGGAGAACTAAAAAGGTTGAAACGATGGACTAAAAGTATTTTTTCAACCTCAATTACTATGTAACTATTGCAGGCGTAAAGGAATTGAGGCCAAAGCACTCCTGTTGATGGACAATGCACCAAGTCACCCTACCAATTTGGCTGAGCTCCATTGCTGCATCCCAGTGTTGTTTTCCTTCCACCCTACACTACTTCACTTATTCAGCCAATGGATCAGGGGGTCATTGCGACCTTCAAGGCCTAATTTCTTTGCCGCACATTCCGCCAGCCCATTGACCAAACAGACAGCAAGGACAACAAATCCATGATGAATTTTTGTATATCGTCATGCAGGCCATACCTAAGATTTATTTGTCATGTGGAACCAGAACAGACCATCATTGATGAGATTGTAGACCTGGTCAGTATGGCTGGACGGGGAGATGTAGACACCCAGGACACTGAGGAGTTGGTGCAAGCTTCAGGTGAGAGCCAAACCAATGAGAATCTCCAACAATTGGCAGAACAGGGCTTTCTGACAACAAAGTAAGCAGTGACTCTGATACTGAGGAACCAAAACAACTTTCCATCTATGACATTCTGGATGGTTTTATGGCCAATGATCCAGTGTCAGGAGCAGAAATGTGAGACCCAGCAGAGACAGATGTCTTTGGACGAGTTTGAACCCAAAAAAACCCAGAATGGAGGATACATACTGTATTCTTAAATATATTTATATATATTAAATATTAATTTATTTTTTCATTTTTACATATTTATATATATATATACTAGCGACTTGCCCGTCAAAAAATTACGGTCAATAAAAGAAAGTGTTGAAATGCTGTTTGTCACACAATGTGAGTGTACTGTGTGCCTCAAGTAACTAAATTCTTAAAAAAGCAGAAATCTACATGCCATAAAATAAGAAAAACTAAAATCACCAAAAATAAAAAATGTACATTACAGAACCAAAAAAAGAAACCTAAGTGACCAAAAATAAAAAAAAGGAACATTACAGAAAATGAAAAAATACATTACAACCTCCCGTCACTACAAATTTTTTTAAAAAATTACACACCTGAAAATGAAATACAAATAATACATACATATAATACAATACAAAACAATTAAATAAAATACAATACAATACAATTCAATAAAATACAATACAATCAAATAAAATACAATACAACCCTATGTAATATACATGCCACTATGTAATATACATGCCACAATCTAATATACATGCCACTATCTAATATACATGCCACTATATAATGTAATATACATCCCACTATGTAATATACAATACTATCTAATAATACATCCCCCTATCTATGTAATATACAATATATGCTATCTATATATATATAGCTACCCTAATTGTAAGCTACAATAAAATAATAAAGACCACTTACCTTTGAGATGTTTCTTCAGATCAGCAACCTACAGTAAAAAAGATTCCAAAAATGAATACAACACGTTTACATGAAATACCTAAACATTCTAAACATTTTAAACATTCTAAATATTCTAAATATTATACTCACCTTTCCAGCATGTCACGTCCTACATGTTCCGTCCGCCATGTTCCGTCGGCCATCTTTGCGTCTTGTCCGGCGGTACTCCTGTAAAAAAAAACATTACATTAGTAAACATAAAGCAAAGTTAAATAAACACAATCTACATTATACTTACCTTTCCGCGATGTCTCCGGCCTCCTCGTCTTCTCCGGAAGCATCGGCGTCTTAAAAAAAAAAAAAAAAAGACACACATCCGCCCTGTATGTGTATTAATGTGGTGTTTTTTTTAACAGGTGCCGCGCCGGAGAAGGATTTAAAGAATGCCGGACGGAACATGGCGGAAAGGTGAGTAGAATATTTAGAATATATAGAATGTATAGAATGTATAGAATGTCTCGAATGTTTATTTTATAACTGTAAAGGTGTTGCACTAATTTTTTCTTATTTTTTTTTCGTAGGTGGCTGATCCCAATGGACATCTGCAAAGGTAAGTGGTCTTAATTTTTTTAATTTTAGCTTAGACTTTGATTAGTTAATATATAGATAGCATTTATTGTATGTTAGCTAGGGGTTTTATATAGATAGCATAGGATGTATTGTATATTAATGTGACAAAGTGCCCTTCGCCACTTTGTCTTGGAGAGGACTGTTTGCCAGCCTCCTGCCCTGCGACTATGGCCCTGGGACATATTGCCCTTTAAACACAGTATTCGGCCATACCAGAGTGTATGTCACTCATTCTGGCCCTTTACATACAGGGGGGTCATTCGGTACTTGCCCTGTGGGAGCGGTAATACCCCAGATAACTGTGCCATGGAGCCCATTCATATAATGAAAGACTATGGGAAAGACTTTAGCTACATGGCAATTGAACTGTGTGAAGAGGATCTGAGCGCTATTCGGTAGTTTTGTGCGCTCAGATGCCAGCTATCTGGGGATATGTGAAATGTGAGTAAATGTGAATTGCAGTAATGCTGATGGGTTGTCAAACTAGAGAATTGACCAACAAATACTTTTGTCCGGACATCCCCAGGCCGATCCGTTGGGATCAGACCGTGTATGCCGGCTTATGGTCACGGGGGAGGTGTGTAACGGAACCCATCACTGTTTTACCCTGTTTTATGGTTATTTAATTCTTGGTTAAAATATGATCACATTGCTGTACTGTAGATATGTTGTTTTATGTTCTACAGAATATATTGGCTCAGAATATCACAGCTACTAGGCTAATAGATAATCCTATTACAGAGAATCCTGTTACAGATAAGAAAGTCGATTGTATAAAGTGTTTTAATTCTCAAACATAAGAACAAAGAAGGCTGATTTAATCAATGTCTAATTATATCAAGTTGCCAGGGAGGTGTGACTCACCTATTGTCCCTCTATGTGTATTGCCTGTGAAATGTCTGTGTGTTATGGGTAAAAGATACTTTTACTAACTTTTGAACCCCTGGTCTGATTCATGCCATTTTTTAATATGTTGTTCCCCTGGGTGAGAGCTATTAAACGGTGCTGGACTTAAAGGTGTACCCCCTGTTTTTGGGGTACATCCAGAATGTGGTTAAAATTGTGTCTGTTTTAATTGTGTTACCTGTTATCTGAGGGGAGGAGACGTGGGGGTTGAACCATGTATATAATTGGCTGTGATAATTATGTGGGTGTAGCCCTTCAGAGGGCACCATTGCATAAAAGGAGATTCCCCTGTCATTAAAGGATAGTTCACTACTTGACCCTTCAAAATGTAGCCTTGTCTCGTTATTGGAGGGGATCGCTATATCCTACTGGGGATTGCTATGCTTTTGCATAGTCACTTGAGCTGTAACGAGTCTGTGGTGGTTGTGGTGTCCGGTGCGGTACGTGTAGGCCTCGACGCAAGCTAGGACGCGTCCATCAACGGAGGTACCCGGTCGGGGTGCCAGGAGATCCGTTACAATTAAATTGTGTTATTTATTTAGATAGATTGGGAATGTATTATTATATAGATAGGATGTATATAAGATTATGGTATTTATTTAGATAGATTGTGTAATGTATATTAGATAGGGGTGTATTGTATTGTAATTGTTTGTATTTGTATTGTATGTATTTGTATTGTATGTATTTGTATTATATATATTTCCTTTTCAGGTGTGTATTTTTTTTTTCTGTAGTGAGAGGGGGGGGTTGTAATGTTTTTTTTTTTCTGTAATGTTCCTTTTTCTAATTTTTTGTAATGTAGTTTATTTTTTTGTGAGTTAGGTTTTTTATTTCATGTAATGTATTTTTATTTTTTTGTGTGACTTTAGGCTTTTTTATTTACTGTAATTAGAGTGGTGGTGGTTAATAGGGGGTAGGTAGTGTAGGTGTTAATAGGTTAGTGTAGAGGGTGTTTAGTTGATATTTAAAGTTTTATTGCGAGTGGTATAGTGCAGTGTAGTGTTTATACTTAGTGTCATGATGGTCCTTGATGTCTTATGTGGATAATGTAGTGTTATAACAGGCCATAATGGTGTTAATATACCCTTATGGGACTGATGGGGTTAAATAGAGGCTTATGGGGGTCTGTATTGACCCCCATGAGTGACAGGCTTAATGAAGGGCTTATGGGGGTCTCTATTGACCCCCATGAGTGACAGGGTTAATGAGGGTTTTATGAGGGTCCGTATTGACACCCATGATTGACAGGGTGACAGTGTTAATTTTTTTTTCTTTTACAACGGGTCCTTTAAGGACCTTTACGGTCCTTTAAGGACCTGTAACGCGGGAATTTTGAATTTTGATTGCAGCGAGGGTGCCCGATCACGTGCAATCGGGACCCCCACTGCAATGGTTAATGTGGGGGTAATGCAGGGCTCGGAGCTTATCTCGGATCCCCTGCGGTTAATCCGGGTTTCCGATCTTATCTCGGGTCCCTTCTTGGGTAAGTTGTAGGTGGCTGAGCGGTCCTGGGTCTTTGTGCCTCGTTTTCATTTTTTACGGCAGCCATTTTTTCTCTCGCTTAGGGGATTTTCGTGTTTGTGAACTCGGGAATGTGTACTTAAATGGAGGTGTAACTTCACTTTCAGAGGTCCTGGGTGCCCCCCTTGCTATGGGTAAGCTTTTTATGATGTTTTTGTAAGTATTTGGTGTGTTTTGACTTTTTTTAGGTGCGCACAGTTCCGCCATTTGTCGTGCGTGTGGGTGTTTGTTACGTTAAGGTTAGTTCTGAGATTAATGCAGGTTTCCGTGGTGAGCCTTGTTTTCGTTTTTTTCGGCGGCCATTTTTTCTCTCGCTTAGGGGATTTTAGGGGATTTTAGGGGATTTTCGTGTGTCTGAACTCGGGAATTTGTACTTAAATGGAGGTGTAACTTCACTTTCAGAGGTCCTTGCTATGGGTAAGCTTTTTATGTTGTTTTTGTGAGTATTTGGTGTATTTTCACTGTTTTTAGTGGCGCGCAGGTCGGCCGTTATAGTGGGATTCTTAGTGCGTGTGGGTGTCTGTTACTTTAAGGTTGCCTCATTCCCTAAGTGTTTTGCGAGGACCCCCATTGCAAATGCGGCCCCTCACTTTGCAAGGACCTGCATTTGCGGAAGCGAGGGCCTCAGTTGCTGGCATGGAGCCCCTTCTGCGCTCCATGCCAGGAACTGAGACCCTCGGCCGCCGTGTGTGTGTGTGTGACTGGGTGTGAGGCGCCTTTGAGATTTTTTTTTTTTTAAAGTCGTGTGTGTGTGTGTTAACAGAGCCGACGTTGGAGCCTCCACCTCCGCAAATGCGGATCGTTGCGTTTTTTTTTGGCTGGGAGGTTGGGTTTTTTGTTAAAAAGTCGTGTGTGTGGTGTGTTTGTGTAACACAGCCGACGTTGGAGCATCCACCTCCGCGAATGCGGACCCTCGCTTTGCGAGGATCTGCATTTGCGGGGATGTTGGGATGCTCCACCACCGCAAATGCGGCCCGTTGCTTGACGAGCCCGCAAGCATTAGCAACAACTCGCATGCTCACAACTATATATGTGATATATATAATCCCCTTCTAGATCACTACTGCTTTGTGGTGAAGGGGCTTGTGTACTTCAATGAAGCTGTGAGCTATACCATGTAGGGTCAACCAAGATGGCACTGGTCATAGCAGAGAGGTCAGACAAATGGCAGTCCACTGGATAAGGAAATGGCAGCCCACTATGGTATCTTTGCTAAGAAAACTTTATGGATAAGGCATAACCAGAGACATAGATTTGCTGCGGTCCATAGGGTCACGGAGAATGACTGAACAACAAATATATACAATATGCTAAATAAAGGGCATCATGTACAAAGTCTTGGGGCCCACTAGAGGACATGAAATAAAAGGGGAGCTCTTAGCTCATTATAGGAAGGCAAGAATCATAGAAAATATATTGTATTTGTTGATTTTTATCGACCCCTTCATGTGCCTTCAATCTTTCCCATCATCAGCGTCTTCTCTAGGGAAGTCATCTCATGATATGGTCAAAATATTTGAGCTTTAGTCTCATGATCAAACCTTCTAGTGAACAATTTGTCTTGAATTCCCTGGGCTTACCCACCCACTAAGTGTAAGTGGTGACACGAAATGTATCCTGTGAGACCCCCAGAAGCAAAATAAGGACAATTATACCAACTTCACGTCATCATTTCCTTGGATCTACTAACAGTCGGCTACACCATCTTTACAGTGGAGGCCCGTATATAGGGACATGAGCGGCAAACTTACCTCATTTGGATGAAGGTATCAAATGTGAGTGCGATACTTTAGTATTTTATTGAATTTGACTAATTTACACTATTAGTGCGCTCTTTCCTCCATATCCCTCTAATTTTTTGTCATCTACATTTGATTGGCATTGATGTTGATGATGATTATCTCAAAACCATCAAGAGATGTGACCTAGGACATTCTAGTGACTATATACACTTTATTCAGGTTGGAACCTTTTATCTACCACCCAGGGAGACTTGAGGAGCATTCAGTCCCTTCAACTTATTTTCCGGGAGACCCTTTGGCAGCAACACCCATAAGGGACGTGTATGTGGTCGAAATTTTATACTATATAGTGTAGGATGGAATAGAATATATTCTGCTCAAAAGCAATAAAATCTCTTAGGTGTCCATGAAATAAAAATAAAAAAGTGATATATATATATATATATATATATATATAATAAATCAACATGGGATTCCAAACCTTAATACTGTAAAGATCTTGGAGACTCACAGAAGACCCTTCAGTAAATGCTAGGAAGAATACAGGACCTGGTTACTTTAAATATTCTAAGAATTAAAGGGGCATAATCACAAGGAAAAACAAAGAAAATGTACAAGGCACTGACATGTTACATTATGTACAATAAATTATTAATAGACATGCCTTCGCTTTATTAGCTTCTAATCCGTTGTGCTTTGAGATTGATTTTTATTGACTGATCCATCTGTTAGAAAGCTGCTTATTTTATTATTTAGTGGTGGGTGCAAAAATGATTGAAAAACTATTCACAGTAGATATAATACATAAAAAGAAGGCAACATGGCATTGTATTGTTTTTTTTTTTTTCTCTCTTTAAATTCAATAAGCATTTTAACACTGAATCCAGCGGTGCATGTAGGGTTTGGCTTGCCTAGGCTGGGCTACGTGACTGTACCCACTTCCCATTTAATCATTATACTATGTAGGTCCAGTTAATATGTGGAAGTTGTTGGAGGGCCCGTCTCCCACCTTAATTAAACCTCTTCCCTGCGCCCCTCAGTTTGTTTTCATGATTGGTGTTCTGGATCTATCCTGTTATGTGCACGCATGGGAATCACGCCGCCGACGTCCCGATGTAGCTGTCTCTAAGTAACCAGTAAGTGGGTAGGGGTTTACGGGTTAGGTTTAGAGGGTTAGGGTTAGGGCCTGTAACTGGTGTAGGGGGTTAGGGCTGGCAAGTGGTATAGGGGGTTAGGGTTATGGGCTTAGGGTTAGGTGACTAGGGGGTTAGGTTTAGGGTTAGTGATGGTAACTGGCATAGGGGGTTAGGGTTAGGGCCCGGCATGGGGTGTAGGGGTTAGGGTAAGGGGCTTAGGTTTAGGATTAATGCCAGTAACTGGTGTTGGGGGTTAGGGCCGGCAAAGGGTATAGTCGGATAGGGTTAGGGGCTTAGGGTTAGGGGGTTAGGTTTAGGGCAAGCAAGGGGTGTAGAGGGTTAGGGGCTTAGGGGGTACATTGGGATGTGGGATGTGAGGTCGCCCGGCACCAGAAGGGTTTCCCATGCTGTGTGTCCACATAATAGGATAGATCTGGTGTTCCTTATCTCTTCTGTACTGCATTAGTCTCCTCTTCAACTGTCCGCCCCCCTCTTCCTTTGCATGCCCCACTTCCTTGGACACCAGTCGTTGGCATTAATGCCTCGGTCTACTCTATCTTCCCTTTTTTCTTTGGCTCTCCTCAAACCCAACATTTCTGCTGCTCAGTGGCTTCACTCCCCTGGTGCATGTCAGCATCCAGCTCAATCCCCTCTCCCTCACATTCCCCATCTCTTTGGTCACCCAAAGTTGTCTTTAATGACTTGGTCTCCTCTCCACTGTCTCCATCTTTTTTGTTACCATCCATCCCAACGTTGCCACCTCTCATCATATTCACTCCCTGGTCCAGCCCAATCACCTGGCCCTCAGCCCCACCTCCTCATCCCACCTATGGAATTCAATGAGAAGGTAAGTAACTCAAACCAGTCCTCCATCCCAAAGACATCCTCCCGTCCCACGATACTTTATACCTTTTTACTGCATGGGCACGCTCATGCCAACACATCACATGACGTGTTACTCAGGCCTCCCTTGGAGCTTCTTTTCTTCTCTCCTGTCTAAGTAAAACGATCAATGTTATCACACTTGGAAATTTATGGAGGTGCTGGCAAATATCGTCACCCCAAAAATGTGTCTGATCTCCTCCAAAGGAGGTGAAAGAACATTTTCAAACAGAAATACTATGTAAAAAACATATTTCTACTGAGGATTTTGGGTAGCGGCTGCTAAATATCACTTTGTAGCTTCTAACCACATTAACCTTGGATATTGCTGTAATTTGGCAAGAATTGTAAGGTGGGTGGAAACTAATACATTGGAGTCGGCTTTAGTGGATACTTCCAGTTGTTTCTTGTCTTTTTTTATTAGTATTACTTCTTTTTTCCAAAGTTGTTGCAAATTGGACTGGATAAAAGAGGGTATTATAGGAGTTAACCTTTGCCTCTGTTTCCTTCTCAATAGTACTACTATTTTATGGTTATAATATCTCTATATTTTATACTTGTAAAAATAAAACTTGAACTTGACTTTGTTGCTGTTTAGTTGTGCATTTGTGTCCGACTTTCCGTGACCCTTGTTATGTCTCGTGCCTATGCATGTGGTTTTCTTGGAAAAGATACTGGAGTGGGTTGCAACCTATATAACCTCTGACCTGCCCATCTTGAGTGACCCTACATGACACAGCTCACAGCTTCATTGAAGGACACAAGCCCTTTCACCATTAAGGTGATCTAGAAGGGGGAACTTGACTTTAAACACACTGAAATTCCAGATCGTTTTTCCAAGCAACCCAAGCAGGTGTGATATTTTCTTCTAATTGTATCTTATATAGGGAGAAATATGTCAGGCCTTGTTGGGGTGCCATATTGGCTTAAGTTTACCTGAGTAACTGTTGTGAGACGTATCTGCTCTTTTAAAGTCTCCTTATTTACGCTACTCTGATGCTAGTATTTCACTTGTTTGTATGGGCTAAAGTCATGTGTTGGGAAGTAGGATAATGCTCTAAAAGTTGTGTTAAATGGAATAAAACCATTAAGTCAATAACCAATAAAATTGTCACTGTCTTGTAGTGCAAGCATTTTGTTTTTTATTTATCTTTGTATCGATGCATATTGATGTTGTTTGCGTCGTTCAGTCATGTCCGTCTCTCGGTGACCTTGTGGATCTTAACACACCCTGCTGATCCACTTGGTATTCATGGCCGAGATACTGGAGTGGATTGCCAATTCCTTCTCCAGTGGGCCACAGCATACAGCTCCTGGTATTCCTAGGTGGCCTCCCATCCAAGTACCGACCAGGCCCAACCCTGCATGGATTCAGGGTGGTGTGACCTCTTGGTTCCCTGACTGGAATCAAACCCAGGTCACAGCGGTTTTAGCACTGAATCCTAACCACTGGACCTCCCTTGGATACATATACAAAGATATTAATATAATGGGATGAAAATGGCGCATGATGAGAGTTTATATATTGATGGAAACCCAGAAAAAGTTCTATATAAATATTAAATATAATAAAGTAGAAGGAATACATTTTTCCTACCTACTTATTCCGACAAGGCTCACTTGTCCATCAATACTCCTTCATCTCCACCTTATTATATCTGTCCATATGAATCACATTTATATATAACAATACGTTTTAGAAATATGCAAATTTTCTCTACATTTTCCAAGTGATTTATAAAAATGTCAACTGTAAAACAACATTATCATTTTATAACCAATTTACATGAAACCGTCCGATCAATGGGAATCATATCCACCCAACTGGATTCCTACTTAAACATCTCTACACATGACACGCACCATCTTCCATTTGTTCTTCGTTGGATAAACAACTGAAACACCCTTGTTTAAGACGGAACGGAGAAAGGGGGGGGGGGGATGTTTCATTTAAGAATTGAAAAATGAAATGTGACTTCGGGAGAAAGAATTGTTCAGTCAACTAGAAATGGGTTTTATAAAAATTGTTGAGGTTACAGTAACAAGATTATTGACTGAGCCTCTTCGCTCATAATGCAGAACATTTTTTTAAATGGGTCCTTTATGAAATATATCGAGACAGCCTCGGAAAATAATGCCTTCTTTCTGTTAATCTAAGATACTCATTTCTTTTCTTTTCTTTCTGAAACTCAAACCAGTCTAATGGTTTATTGGGGGAGGGGTACTCTTATTTATTCAAGTCATGCTCCTTCCAAAGCCCTTAGGCATTTAACACAATAGCTAGATTTCTTCCTTAACTCTTTATCTGCCAGGTGTTACTCTTGAAAAGGGTCAACAACTTTATACAAGTGTTCCCACCGACATTACGACAAATTACGACAAATTCTATACTTTACATCACTAATTCCTAATCTATATAAATATTTAAATAACTAAAAATTGAATTTTTCCCTTCGTTTTTGAAAGTGGTAATAGGAAACGAGTAACTCACTGCATTAAAATGACATATTAAACTACATTTTCTTTGCTAGCTTTACTCTGTTCTACTTCAGATTGCTTAGTCAATGCCATTAATCACAGTCCTATAGCAGAAAATGCATGCATAAGAGCTACACATTTATTACCATGGTAACGGTACAGGCCTTTCTTTACGTGTCAAGCTACATCAGTGGAGATAAATTCTATTGTTTTCTGCTGACAATTCTTTCTGTGTTGGCTTAATCCATAAAAAAAAAATCTTTGCTTGCAAACTGGGAAGACCACCCAATTCATGCAAAATAATAATTATTTAAGGTATTAAACCAACACAATACAAGATTTTCATGACTAAATGCCAACATATGAAAATGCATTAAGTCAAATAATTCCCTGAAACATGCAAATAAAATGTAATTTATCACTAATAAGATATTGCTACACTGGAATGAATGTATATTGTTACGTTATTAATTTATTTACTGATTTTTTTTTTGCCTGTGAATAATGCAATAAAAAAATATATATCTATTTGCACAAAAATCTCTTTCATGTTGAGCGAAACATAGTAAATAATCTGGATTAATTCAACAAATTGATCGATATATATTTTTTTAAAATGAATTGTTTTTCAGAAAAATATTTTTTTAGCTTTTTAAATGTTATTTTTATTTATTTTATGTACAGTATAAATATGCAAATGAAATGTGTTAAGAATTTTAATTTAAATTAGAATTTAAATATATTTAGCATTTTTATTTAAATTAGAATTTAAATTATTTTAGAATTTACATTTTTAATGTATTTAAAATTATAATTTGAATTTTTCACCTTTTATTTTCAATATATCAATATACTAGATTGAAATTTTTACTGCTATTATCTATTTATTTATATTTTAATCTTTTCACCTTTTATTTTCCATATAAATATACTAGGATTAATTTTTTACCGCTATTATAGATTTATGTATCATTTTAATCTTTTCACCTTTTATTTTCAATATAAATATATAATAGCAGTACAAATGTCTTCATAGTATGAAAGTTATAATTTAACCTGTGTGATCATAAATATATATTGTGGATATAAAACACATAAAAACATGAGCTATATATTTATTAAATTTTTTACAAAAAATATAGTGTGGTTAAAAAGTGTATAACAATTTTGAGATTTTTGTTTTATATTTTCAACAATAATCTAAAAATCGTTTAAAAAATTGTAGATTTTTATCACATTTTATTTCTAATTTTTCCCATAAAATTAAATAATGAAGATAGCTTAATTAATGAAGATAAAACGTATAAAAATGATGAAGTTAAAACGTATAAAATGAAGATAAAACATATAAAAATATCACAATTGTACATTTAATGGTTTTGCATAAATATGACAAATATCTTTTGGATTTTGTCTGCCACTGTGGAGAATATTCCTGGGTGTATTCTTAAACATGCCGATTCAGAAGACATTATTTCATTCTCTATGTATTTTTTCAAACTGACAAAGCTCATTATCATGATGTACTGCAGGAGAGTTCATTTAAGATCTGTTGCAACATCTGCTCTTCTGAGTGCTTAACCTAAGGCTCCCCTTTCAAAGAACATGGAATCTCCCATTGTACACAATCTTTATTCCCTCAATCATGGAGACACAGAACTTCATTTATAAATATTTTATTTGATGTGCGTGACATGTTTTTTTTTTTGTTAAATTTCAACTCTTTGGAATTTCTAGTTTTTTTTCCTTACAGAATACAATTCTCGTCTTTAATAGCCATTGTATACGTTGGTTCGTCCGATCATTTTTCATGCCATTCAAAGGCAGATGGTTTTCAGACATTATTACTGTACACTGGCGGGAATTGCAGTTTTCCAAAAAAATGTTTAGCTTCTTAAACAGGATTAAAATTATGAATTGAAATTACATATTAAAGACTAAGATATTACATACATATATAAATGTGAATATGTTTTACTATACACCTACATATTTAGATAAAGATGTCTGAATATATTTAAAATTTCTTCAAGCACATTACTATTGCTTACGCCTTGATGAGAGAACATTGTTCTATTTAGCGTCTCTGTTTGAAATTGGCCAAATGTATCATGTATCTACAGTGAGGGAAAAAAGTATTTGATCCCCTGCTGATTTTGAACATTTGTCCACTGACCAAAAAATTACCAGTCTATAATTTTAATGGTCATGTATTTTAATAGTGAGAGACAGAATAACAAAAAAAAAGAACAAGAAAAACGCAAGTCAAAAAAGTTATAAATTGATTTGCAGGTCAGTGAGGGAAGTAAGTATTTGATCCCCTATCAATCAGCAAGATTTCTGGCTCCCAGGCGTCTTTTATACAGGTAACAAGCTGAGATTAGGAGCACTCTCTTAAAGGGATTGCTCCTAATCTCAGTGTTTTACATGTATAAAAAAAAAAACTGTCCACAAAAGCAATCAATCAGATTCCAAACTCTCCACCATGGCCAAGACTAAAGAGCTGTCCAAGGATGTCAGGGACAAGATTGTAGACCTACACAAGGCTGGAATGGGCTACAAGACCATCGCCAAGCAGCTTGGTGAGAAGGTGACAACATTTGGGGCGATTATTAGCTAATGGAAGAAACACAAAATAACTCTCAGTCTGGTGCTCCATGCAAGATCTCACCTTGTGGAGTTTCAATGATCATGAGAAAAGTGAGGAATCAGCCCAGGACTACACGGGATGATCTTGTTAATGATCTCAAGGCAGCTGGGACCATAGTCACCAAGAAAACAATTGCTAACACGCTACGCTGTGAAGGACTGAAATCCTGCAGTGCCCGCAAGGTCCCCCTGCTCAAGAAAGCCCATGTACAGGCCGTCTGAAGCTTGCCAATGAACATCTGAATGATTCAGAGGAGAACTGGGTGAAAGTGTTGTGGTCAGATGAGATCAAAATCAAGCTCTTTGGCATCAACTCAACTCGCCGTGTTTAAAGAATGAGGAGGAGGAATGCTGCCTATAATCCCAAGAACACCATCCCCATCGTCAAACATGGAGGTGGAAACATTATGCTTTGGGGGTGTTTTTCTGCTAAGGGGACAACTGCACTGCATCAAAGGGATGATGGACGGGGCCATGTACCGTCAAATCTTGGGTGAGAACCTCCTTCCCTCAGCCAGGGCATTGGAAATGGGTCGGGATGGGTATTCCAGCATGACAATGACCCAAAACACACAGCCAAGATAACAAAGGAGTGGCTCAAGAAGAAGCACATTAAGGTCCTGGAGTGGCCTAGCCAGTCTCCAGACCTTAATCCCATAGAAAATCTGTGGAGGGAGCTGAAGGTTCAAGTTGCCAAACATCAGCCTCGAAACCTTAATGACTTGGAGAGGATCTGCAAAGAGGACAAAAACCCTCCTGAGATGTGTGCAAACCTGGTGGCCAACTACAAGAAATGTCTGACCGCTGTGATTGCCAACAAGGGTTTTGCCACCAAGTACTAAGATGAAGGGGTCAAATACTTATTTCCCTCATTGACCTGCAAATAAATTTATAACTTTTTTGACTGGCGCTTTTCTTGTTTGTTTTTTTGTTATTCTGTTTCTCACTGTTAAAATACACGACCATTGAAATCATAGACTGATCATTTCTTTGTCAGTGGACAAACGTTCAAAATCAGCAGGGGATCAAATACTTTCCCCCCCCCACTGTATCTATCTATCTATCTATCTATCTATCTATCTATCTATCTATCTATCTATCTATCTATCTCTCTATCTATCTATCCCTCTATCTATCTATCTATCTATCTATCTATCTATCCATCTATCTATCTATCTATCTTTCAACTATCTATCTATCTTTTAAAAAATTTAACAATAGATGTACCTAGCGGTCTGAGATCTATAGGGTGACAGAGAGTCGGAAACAACTGAATGACAAAATATATATATTTATTTTTGGAAACTGTAGTCATTTGCATGTCCTGCTCTGTGATGAGTGCAGTGGAATTTTGAGCAGGAAATAAATTTTTTTACTTATTGTTTTATTTCTAAACACAAATGTTACTGTATTCCGTACGGTGGAGGCTTCTATCGCTCTTTTGCCCACAAAACATTTTTATATATATATCACATATTTAGTTGTCAGTGTTGGGAATGCTTACGATGTTGGTGGCGCTTTGCGAGCCTCGTGAAGCAAGGCAGGCCATTTGCGGCTCAAGTATGACGTACCACTGAGGCTGGAGGAACGCTAATGGTGCTCATCTGCAAAGTCTCACAAAGCGAGGCGAGCCATATACGGCGCACGACTGAGGCTCTGCGAAGCCTCGCAAATCGCAGGACTTAGGCTGCATGAGCGCCAAAGGCACTCATCTGTGAAGCGTCACAAATCGAGGTGAGCCGTGTACGGCACAGGACTTAGGCTGCATTGTGAGGGTTGCAACTGCGAACCAAGCGCGTAAATCTAAAAGCCCAAAATCGGCTAAGCGAGGAAAGAAATGGCGGATGAAATACGTAAAAAAAAATCTGAAACTGCATGAAAACGAGGCTGAGCAACGCCAGGCACGCGGGACTTATTAAATACTCGACGGCGAAGACAGTAACACTTACATGAATAACGCCAGGCACGCGGACTTAGAAAATAAAATAAACGTCCTTCAGCGCGTAACACGCAAACGTTCAGCAGACACACAAAGGACAAACACACAGGGAAGGGACAGGGGGGAGATGGTGGAAAGAGACACATGGCATTCCTAAGCACTAAACGTGCAGGTTAACGAAACCGGCAATGAGTGGCCCGTACAGTAAGCGGGAGGAAAGGCTTGCATGGACATCATATCTATCTTTTATAGGTTGGTGATTAGTAGTCAACATTTACTCTTTTCCTACTTTCCGTGCCACACATTATTAAAGACAGAAAAAAAATCAACATGACATTTGCTTTAGAAGATCAATTTCAGCGACTGGTCTCTCAGAAGAACAGGCTTTGAGGGCAACATTTTCAGGCATAATATTATAGTAACACAATGCTCTTCATTGGCTGGAGACCTGCCATGTTAGTGATTTCCATCGGCTTTGGCGTTTAGGGCAGTCTATCAATATTTTTTTTTGTTTATTTATCTAATCAGGTAAATTTAGGAAATGGGAATTGTATTAATGATCGATGCAAACTACTCGTTAAAATGAAGCCAACTGAAAATTAGCCCACACAACATGATTTAAGGCCATTTTCTACTCCACCTCTTCTTCAAATCTTATCAAATCTTATTTTGAAGCTCAAGCTAAGAGCATGAAAGCAACTAAACTACTGCTTAGAAACTAGCCCAAACTATACTTTTTCAAAATAATCAATCTTTTGGGTATGGAAGGATTGTTTTTTATCTTCAGTATCAAAATAAGCTCAAGGCCTTCTTGTGAGTTCTCATGTTATCACAATAATATATACCTTTAGACGATGAGATGATATTTTGGCGATACAACTCACAAGGTCTTTATATACAACTCATGGACTTCTAAGGTAAGGTCTAAGCTGTAATATTCCCTTGAATGGACCTAAAACACCAAGATAGAAATACAACGTAACTGTGACACATTTTCAATGTACATCGGATAACAATCCTTGAAAAAAATACGAAAAATGTTCACCAGAGCTATCAGGGCTACAACAACACGCAATGGAGGTCTCATGATGAGCAGATCCATCCACAGATCCATCCAAACCCACGTCACCATCTGAAATCCCTCAGAGCTAAGTTTGCCGATATTACTGTCCAATATCGAAATTCATGATTACAGACTTTGTAACAAAGTGTTAATATGGATAGTCGCGGCTTCCATATACGAATCTACAAAGATCTAGTGCTACTATTTTTGAGGCTGCTATCCAACAATGGTATCATATTTCTCCATACAAGGAGATAGGTTGTCTGGCCAAACAATACATAATGATGAGAAGGCTTAGCCCTATAAATTAACTTACGTGTAGCGCTACGGAATATGTTGGTGCGTTACAAATAAATGATAATAATAATATTGTCCTTATCATCAGGGATCTACAGATTTACTAAAGCTCATTCATTAATATCCAACCCCATTGACTGTAATGGAAAATGGGTGAGAAGTTCTTTACTAACCCAGTAATATGATGAAGGACAATGTATTTGGGCTTCATCCTCACGAGCTATCCTCACCATGCATAAGGTGCCAGCCATTGACGTTGTATGTCGAATTAGATTATAACCCAATGATTCAGAGATTAGAAGTTTTTTCTTTAAGGTCAAAGAATTCAAAATAAGTCGTATTCAACAACTAATGGGTGCGGCTATCCTGCTTATGCAAGACAAGAGCATAAAAGTATTTTTAGATACATTTGATTGTGTTCTGGGGGATTCCATCTTCGACTGAGTGTGTCTAAAGCTTGAGGGGAAGGGTGATCCAATGGAGTCTAACTCCGCCATTGAGTTTTTTTGTCAAATGTGCTGTTTGGAGACATTACTCTTGTGCCCTCTGTGTCCCCCTCTCTTGTGTGCCCTTTTATTGTGTCCCCCTCTCTCTCCCCTGTGTCTCTTCTCCCCTCTCCCTCCCCTGTGTCTCTTCCCCCCTCTCCCTTCCCTGCGTCTCTTCCCCCTCTCCCTTATCACCCTCATCAACCCCTCTCCTCAACCCCCCTCCTCATCCTCAACCCCCTCCTCATCCTCAACCCCCTCCTCAACCTCCCTCCTTAACCTCAACCCCCTCCTCATCCCCCCTCCTCAACCCCCCATCCTTCGAAGGGAGGGGATCATGCTCTGCTTTAGTATGTCACTGTACATGTTGGCATTCATGGTTCCCTCAATGAACTGTAGATCCCCAGTGCCGGCAGCACTCATGCAGGGTTAAGGCAGTGCTGGAAAATAATGGTGGCCACACAATACATTGACACTTTGGGCCCAATTTGGACATTTCCACTTAGGGGTGTACTCACTTTTGTTGCCCGCGGTTAGACATTAATGGCTGTGTGTTGAGTTATTTTGAGGGGGCAGCACATTTACACTGTTATACAGGCTGTACACTTACTACTTCCCATTGAAGCAGAGGGGCATTTATTCAGTATTCATATTTACAAAAATGTGAGGGGTGTACTCACTTTTGTGAGATACTGTATATATATATATATATATATATATATATATATATATATATATATATATATATATATATATATATATATATATATCACCCCTGTGTCTCTTTCCCCCCTCTCTCACCCCTGTATCTCTTTCCACCACACTCCCTCCCCTTTGTCTCTTTCCCCCCTCCCCCCCCCCCTCCCTCCTCTGTGCTCCTGTTTGCATTTACAGGAGGTGAAACCATTTGCGGGCTTGGGAAATTGATCATTTTCCCCAAGCCCGAAATGTGTCTCAGATTAACGGGCTTGAAAAAAAATTACGGCTTTACGGCCACCATTTTTTTCCTCGCGTACCCGTTCCCAAAAATTGCAGCACTCGTAACTTTTAACATAACGTTACCAACAAACTCGCAATTACGACAACTATTGTAGCGGAACCCATCACTGTTTTACCCTGTTTTATGATTATTATGGTTAAAATATGATCCTACAATATGTATGCTGGTTGGTGCTCTGCAGAATATTAGCCAGACTTTTGCAGACCTAGGCTAATAGATAATCCTATTACAGAGATTCAAGAGATAAGAAAGTTGTAAAGGATCCTTGCATTTTCCAAAGTGTTTTAATTCTCTGATAAGAACAAAGAGGTGTAATTGAATCAGTGTCTGATTGTATCAAAGTTGCCAGGGAGGTGTGACCCCCCTATTGTTCTCTTTGTGTGTATTGTGTGTAGCCAAATATGGGCATGTGTATTGCCTGTGGCCAAAGAGATGTATATATAGTTCTGCAATAACAAAATAAAGTCAGTATTCATTTGACTCCCAAATTGTGTGTCGTCCAATATGGAAGGTCGGGAATGGTGAAACTGTAGTGCCTCGTGGGTATTTTATCGTATACCAGCGGAGATTTTGGACTGCGTGTCCCAGCTCCGTTACATTTGTTGGCAAGTGGTGGAATTGTTCCCACGGTCAGAAGGACAGCTACAGGAGACACCATTCCGTGGAGTACAGATTGAGGGCAACGCTAGTATCCGTACAGCGCCCCTGGCTACAGCAGGATGGAACCGGCTAGTTTTCGGACAGCGTTCCATGATGAGGATGAGAAGGAGGCCGCAGACTACAGGGAAAAAGACAGAAAGGAACTCTGGTATGATGCCCTGCAAGATGCCCAATGGCGGCGAGGTGAGAGTCTCCCCAGTGATGAGCAGCGGCTACAGAAGCGTGTGGCGATGCGGATGTATCTATTGGGAGAGCAGCCCCTGGATGAGTGGGTGACAAGACTAGAGACCCTGGTATGGCGAGAGATCTGGCTAGACAACGCATACCAGGCCCTCTGGTGGTATACCGTTCGACTTACCCCCTGGACGGCTGAACACGACTTACCGGAGGGGGATGATTATGATGGCCCGGGTTTATTATGGGATGCCTTGGAGGACGATATTGATCTTGGCAGCACGGAGGGGTCTAGGTTTTGGGACATCTACGACTACCGGATGGGCATGTATGTCTGGGATGATGAAGGCGAGGTGAGCAAAGACATGACCCACCTGGTAACGAGAGAGTGGGAGCTGGAGCAGGACTACCAACACCTGCTCAGCCTTGTGCAGCCCCAACCTACTCGACAAGCAGAACCAGACTTCATTGACTGGTCCTGGGATGACCTCCAGATGGCAGGTAGAGATGGGACCGAGGTCTCTCTACCGGCCCTCCAGGGGGCAGAAGGTGTCGTCCTTCCCCCTCAGTGGCAGTGTGAACCCCAGGGGGCAGGAGGTGTCGTCCTTCCCCCCCAGCGGCAGTGTGTACCTCAGGGAGCAGAAGGTGTCGACCTTCCTCCACAGCGGCAGTGGGTACCCCAGGGAGCCGAAGGTGTCGTCCTTCCTCCCCAGCGGCAGTGTGTACCCCAGGGGGCCGAAGGTGTCATCCTTTCCCCCCAGCAGCAGTGTGTACCCCAGGGAGCAGAAGGTGTCGTCCTTCCCCCTCAGCGGCAGTGTGAACCCCAGGGGGCAGAAGGTGTCGTCCTTTCCCCCCAGCGGCAGTGTGAACCCCAGGGGGCAGAAGGTGTCGTCCTTCCCCCTCAGCGGCAGTGTGTACCCCAGGGAGCTGAAGGTGTCGTCCTTCCTTCCCAGCGGCAGTGTGTACCCCAGGGAGCTGAAGGTGTCGGCCTTCCCCCCCAGCGTCAGTGTGTACCCCAGGGGGCCGAAGGTGTCGTCCTTCCCCCCCAGCGGCAGTGTGTACCCCAGGGAGCAGAAGGGGCCGTCCTTCCCCCCCAGCGGCAGTGTGAACCCCAGGGGGCAGAAGGTGTCGTCCTTCCCCCTCAGCGGCAGTGTGTACCCCAGGGAGCTGAAGGTGTCGTCCTTCCTTCCCAGCGGCAGTGTGTACCCCAGGGAGCTGAAGGTGTTGGCCTTCCCCCCCAGCGTCAGTGTGTACCCCAGGTAGCAGAAGGGGCCGTCCTTCCTCCCCAGCGGCAGTGTGAACCCCAGGGGGCAGAAGGTGTCGTCCTTTCCCCCCAGCGGCAGTGTGAACCCCAGGGGGCAGAAGGTGTCGTCCTTCCCCCCCAGCGGCAGTGTGTACCCCAGGGAGCAGAAGGTGTCGACCTTCCTCCACAGCGGCAGTGGGTACCCCAGGGGGCCAAAGGTGTCGTCCTTCCCCCCCAGCGGCAGTGTGAAACACAGGGGGCAGAAGGTGTCATCCTTCCCCCCCAGCAACAGTTTACCCTAACCAGGGGAGACACCAATCTCCCAGACGGCGCAGATGGGACCGTGGTCTCTGCGCCCACAGCTTGTCCAGATCCCCAACTACCGTCACTGGGACAACCGGAGGAGGGGGTAAGTACAAATTCCCCTCCCCAGCTAACTTCTAATGTGGCCCCAGGGTTAACAGAGGAAATGTTAACCCCCACTGACCCCCACGTTTCCCTGGCTACTGAGCCGAAATATGTCCCAAGTACCCCAGCAGAAGAGCTGACAGCGGGGCAGAGTGCAGTCGGCCTCTGCCCTCCCTTTGTCCCTTGTACAGAGCAGGATGTCCTGCAGGTTATACCAGCAGAAGAGCTGGCATCAGGGCAGAGTGCCGCTGGCCTCTGCCCCTCAAGTCCCCTCAGCGTGTTGCCCCCTCACCACAGCAAAATATCCAGGTACCTGGTTAGACTTCCCCCCAAAGGAGAGATGTGTGACGAAGTGCCCTTCGCCACCTTGGCTTGGAGGGGACTGTTTGCCAGCCTCCTGCCCTGCGACTATGGCCCTGGTACATATTGCCCTTTGGAACCAGTGTTCGGCCATACCAGAGTATAAGTCACTCATTCTGGCCCTTTACATACAGGGGGGTCATTCTGTACTTGCCCTGTGTGAACCATGATACCCCAGATAACTGTGCCATGAAGCCCATTCATATAATGAAAGACTATGGGAAAGACTTTAGCTACATGGCAATTGAACTGTGTGAAGAGGATCTGAGCGCTATTCGGTGGTTTTGTGCGCTCAGATCCCAGCTATCTGGGGATATGGGAAATGTGAGTAAATGTGAATTGCAGTAATGCTGATGGGTTGTCAAACTAGAGAATTGACCAACAAATACTTTTGTCCGGACATCCCCAGGCCGATCCGTTGGGATCAGACCGTGTATGCCGGCTTATGGTCACGGGGGAGGTGTGTAGCGGAACCCATCACTGTTTTACCCTGTTTTATGATTATTCTTGGTTAAAATATGATCCTACAATATGTATGCTGGTTGATGCTCTGCAGAATATTAGCCAGACTTTTGCAGACCTAGGCTAATAGATAATCCTATTACAGAGATTCAAGAGATAAGAAAGTTGTAAAGGATCCTTGCATTTTCCAAAGTGTTTTAATTCTCTGATAAGAACAAAGAGGTGTAATTGAATCAGTGTCTGATTGTATCAAAGTTGCCAGGGAGGTGTGAACCCCCTATTGTTCTCTTTGTGTGTATTGTGTGTAGCCAAATATGGGCATGTGTATTGCCTGTGGCCAAAGAGATGTATATATAGTTCTGCAATAACAAAATAAAGTCAGTATTCATTTGACTCCCAAATTGTGTGTCGTCCAATATGGGAGGTCGGGAATGGTGAAACTGTAGTGCCTCGTGGGTATTTTATCGTATACCAGCGGAGATTTTGGACTGCGTGTCCCAGCTCCGTTACAACTATTATATGTGATATGTACTGTGTGAGTTGATGTTGGCGGGATTCGGGAAGTGAAAAAAAAAATATTGTGCCCGTCCCCTCTGCCACTGTATAAGGGCATCTATGATAAAGGTCTTGGGAAGTGGTGCTATTTTGGTATGGGCTCTCGGGGAGAGGAGCTGTTATGGCAAGGGGTCTTAGGGATGAGTGCTTTTATTGAAAGAGGTATTGGGGAGACGTGCTGTTATGTGAAGGGGTCTTGGGGAAGGGTGGTATTTTGAGAAGGGGTCTGAGTAGAGGAACTTTTATGGGTATGGGTCTTTGGGATAGATGCTGTTTTAGGAAGGGGCTTAAGGTTGGGAGCTGTTAAGAAAGGGGTCTTGGGGAGGGGTGCTGTTATGACAATGGGTCTTATGGAGAGGTGCCAATATGGGAAGGAGGTCTTGGGGAGGGGTACTGTGGTGGAAAGGAGTCTGGGGGGTATCAATATTTGAAGGGGTCTGGGGAGGTATGCTGCTATGGGATGGGGTTTTGGGGAGGCATGTTGTTATGGGAAGTGGTCTTGGGGAGGGGTGCTGTGATGGAAAGGAGTCTGGGGTAGGGGTGCCAATATTTGAAGGGGTCTTGGTGAGGGATGTTGTTATGGGAAGTGGTCTTGGGGAGGGGTGCTGTGATGGAAAGGAGTCTGGAGGAGAAGTGCCAATATTTGAAGGGGTCTTGGTGAGGGATGTTGTTATGGGAAGGGGTCTTGGTGAGGAGTGGTATTTTTGGAAGGGGTCTGAGGAGGGGAACATTTCTGGGTAGGGGTCTTTGGGATAGATGCTGTTTTAGGAAGGGTCTTGAGGTTGGGAGCTGTTCAGAAAGGGGTCTTGGGGAGTGGTGCTGTTATGACAATGGGTCTTATGGAGAGGTGCCAATATGGGAAGGAGGTCTTGGGGAGGGGTACTGTGGTGGAAAGGAGTCTGGGGGGTATCAATATTTGAAGGGGTCTGGGGAGGTATGCTGCTATGGGATGGGGTTTTGGGGAGACATGCTGTTATGGGAAGTGGTCTTGGGGAGGGGTGCTGTGATGGAAAGGAGTCTGGGGAAGGGGTGCCAATATTTGAAGGGGTCTTGGTGAGGGATGTTGTTATGGGAAGAGGTATTGGGGAGGGGTGGTATTTTTGGAAGGGGTCTTAGTTCTGGGAAGGGGTGTTTGGGATAGATGCTGTTCTAGGAAGGGTCTTGAGGTTGGGAGCTGTTAAGAAAGGGGTCGTGGGGAGGGGTGCTGTTATGACAATGGGTCTTGTGGAGAGGTGCCAATATGGGAAGGGGATCTTGGGGAGGGGTGCTGCTATGGGATAGGTTGTTGGAGAGGCATGTTGTTATGGGAAGCGTTCTTGGGGAGGGGTGCCAATATGGGAAGAGGTCTTGGGGAGGGGTGCTCTGATGGAAAGGGGTCTGGAGGGAGGGGTGCCAATATTTGAATGGGTCTTGGGGAGGGATGCTGTTATGTGAAGGGGACTTAGGGTCGGGCGATGTTAATGGAAATGAGTCTGTGGGAGGGGTGCCAATATGGGAAGGGATCTTGGGGAGGGGTGCTGTTATGGGAAGGGGTATTAGGGAGGGTTGATGGGAGAATCACTGAGTGATTTGATACTGGGGTCCCACCTCGGGGAGGGGGCAAACATAATTTTTTGCACCAGGGCCCTCCAATGAACATGAGTTTGGTGAATTCCATATCCATTGAAAACGTAAACCCAAGATGTCAGATCCCTTTAAAAAATGTAAAAGATTTTTAGCCATTTTGCAAAAAGCGGCTCTTTTACATTTGAACAATTATTGGTGTATTTTACTCAGTTTGTTCTATTTCAACTCCAGATTTTCTTTGGGAATTTCCAATGATAAAATCAGTTAAATACGATTCAGTTCATTGAACACGAGCTCATTAAAATCTGAATGAGTTCATTATAACGTTGACCTCTGACCTCGCCTTCTTGTGTCTATACAAGGATAATAATCTCTGCACCTTCTCCATTCCTAGAGGAGTCGTTTAAAAAAAAAAGGTATTTTACACCAAGAACATGTGTTACCATTATATTTATCACCAAAGAAAAGCTAGAAATCAGGATTTTTGACATTTCACATTTTTCACAATATATCAATTTGTTTTAGCGCCATATTATTTAATAAACCAATCTGCGTAGTAATTAAAATAAGTCATTTTTGCCTCTTCCAATTATTTTGCGGTTACCATCCATCTTCATTCCACAAGTCCTAGACACGTAATTAAAGGGCCAGTGCGGTCATACATTTAAATAATCCTTTTCTAAAAGATTACATTTGACAAACACTTTTTGTCAACACGTTTTTTAATAAAAATACCAAAAAACTCGAATTTGTTACTTCTATATATAATTATGCTGCTGGGGAATCTGCCATCTTAGTTCCCAGTGATCTACTTCTTGAGGTGGGAGAAGATTTTGACTTTCGAAGGTACAAATAGGAAACTTTTCTGCTATATAACTAAATATGTAAATAAATGTAGAAATAAATAAATACAAATATAAAAATAAATATATATAAATTAATGTATAAATAAATAAACAAACAAATAACTATATAAATAAATGTATAACAATGTATGAATACAAAAAAAAAATTATATGATAAATGCATATTAATAAATGTATATAAATAAATATATTAATATGCATAAATTATTAAACAAATAAATATATAAATGTATAATAATGTATATTTTTATATGTATATTTTTACATATATATATATATATATATATATATATATATATATAAAAAATACATAAATATATATAAATAAATACATTTATAAATATATATATAAATAAATATATGAATATGTATAAATAAATATATAAATAAATGTATAAATATATATAAATATATTTCCCCGGAAATTCTTTTATGCCTCTGCGGGTTTATTTTACACTAAACAAATGATGTTTTTCCCAAACTACAGTGATGCTATATCCTATATTCATATAAATTTGCCTTGTCTCCTTTAAAGGGACCCGAAAATCAAGTTGTGGTTTTTGGTTATTCTTAAAGAGCAGTAAAAATTTTCTATACATTGTGTTGTCCATTTTTTTCTAAAGTGAGACAGTCCTGGGAAATTCCATGTTCCTGTTGCATTTATATGCGACATAAAAAAACTCAACAAATATTAGACAAATCCTTGACGGGTTCTTCATCGTCAACGTCTCTTCCATTGGTAAGATGAGGAGTATTGATATGATTGATTTATTGCCTCATGCTCTCTCGTCCCAGATTGATTTATTGCGTGTGATCTAATTAAGTCTGATCCGCCGCGCACGTGAAGGTCGGTCCCGCCGTCTTCTATCTCGGACAACACACATTTTCCCGTGTGTCACTCGGAATTTGACGTCCTTTATGGCGCCGACATCAACGCGCTTCATAATAAGTTATGAAGATTGGAAACGGTCGCAGAGAGAAGATAATTGTATAACAGTGAGCGCCACACAAAGCCGTGATAGCACAATTAATACCGGAATAATTACCCTCGTTAACGAGGAACTAATTGTACACGGCATGTTTCAATGAACTCAAAAATGGAATTTCAAGTGTTTAACAAGGTGCCAACAGAGCAGCCCCGCACCCCCCAAGCTGGGAAAGGGTTAACATAGCACTGATTTGGATGCATTAATTGCTTTGTGTATCAATGTTAAATATTAGAAGTAACTTCTTCATTTCTTAGGATTGTGTTGGAAATAAAATATGAATAATCTAGAATTGCGAGTGCTAGGATTAAATAAAATGTAGCTGCTTGGAAGACTTCATCCACCAGGAAGGTAGATGTAATAAGCAGGAGGATATTGCGATGTCCATTCTAAACTCTAATATAGATATTGATGGGCAATCTGGCCTGTCTATTATAGTTACCTTAAAAGTTTGACTTAATGAACCCTTGAGACAGCCTTATGCTTATCCCAGGAAGGCTTAAATCCCTTAAGTGTGTTTGACTTGACCACTGGAGGCTGTTTCACTTATGCACTAGTCATTTTATCTTCCTAAATATCCTATATACACGGGTGAGATGCAGCCTAGGAAGCAGACGCATTTTATCGACAGGTATATCTCTCAATCACTGCTACTCTGAGCTCCATCAAGTTCATGTTCATTGCTTCAGTTACCTCATCTATCCTTCTCCGTCCTCTTCTTTATGCTCCTTCAGTCTTTCTCAACATCAAAGTCTTCTCTAGGGAATCCTGTCTTCTCGTGATCAAATCTTCCAGTGAACAGTTTGGCTTTATTTCCTATAGTACTAATTTATTAGATCTTCTTGCAGTCCAAGGGACTCTAAGCAGTTTTCTCCAACACCACAATTGAGTCAGTCTTTTTTTATGGTCCAGCTCTCACATCCGTATGTTACTACAGGGGAATACTATAGGTGTAACTTATTAATAACTTGTCCAGACTTGCCATAGCTTTACTTCCCAGAAGGACACTGCCGCCTCCCCTCCATGGCCTCAGCAGCCCATGCATGCACTGCTTTGCCTCCCGCTGATGCGTCTTCTGGATGGGGTGAGGAATCTCAAATGACAGGGTTTTTTTGCACCGGGGCCCTCTATTCACTAACTCCGCCACTGGGTCTTAGTGCCCCATCCTAGCTTTTCCTGTAGTGATATGTATTAGCATATGTGCGTTTGTATTGTTGAGTCTTGTCCGACTCTCCGACCTCATGGACCTCAACACACCATGCTGATCTTCTTGGTATTCTTGGAAGAGATACTGGAGTGGGTTACCAGTTCCTTCTCCAGTAGGTCACAGAATACAGCTCCTGGAATTTCTAGATGGTCTCTCAGCCAAGTGATGACCAGGCCCAACTCTGCATGGGCTCAGGGTGGTGTGAACTCTTGGTTCCCTGACTGAAATCAAACACAGCGGTGAAAGCACCAATTGGAGCGCCAAGGAACCTAACCTTTAGAGGACGTTTATTACCTGTGTTTATATTCTAAGGGTTTCCTGGTGGTCCACTGGTTACTGGACCACCAGGGAACCCTCATGATATACACAGGTAAATAATTACCCATAACACAATAAAAGCCTAAACACCATTCTTGGTTTGGGACTATATACAGATAGTAAAGTTGGCGGTCAGGATCATCCAAGTGTTCTGGGCCGTCAAAGACAACATAACGATGTTATTTCAGGAAATGTCTTGGGTATTTTTAATAGTATCATAATAACAGGACAGAGTGTTATTAAACCTGAAAATGCAATCTTAAGGCAATTTCAAGGTTTCACTGTGTGAAAGCCGAGATATAGAAAGATAACAGCGAGGATTCTTCATACATTACCTTAGAAGATTAGAAATTGCCAAACCTTGACGTGCGAATGTACTTAAACATAAAGGTAGATACATAACCAGGTTACTCCTTTGGTTAGCAGTACTGATTTCAGTAATACTTCTGTCTACAGGATGGGTACAATAAAGATTGGTCTAGGGTCCAATAAGGTGTAGGACAGATCAACATATAGCTGTTTTATCCTGGCGCGCCTAGCAAACAGTGGGACAGAACTCGTGAAGTCTGGGCAAGAACCAGTAGTGATCCTTCTATTGATCTTGAGAATTCAAATGATACATTGTGATGTCATTTAACACCATGCCGGTGATCAATAAAGTTTAGTTGTATATCTTCAGCTTTGCAAATGGTCTTTCATTGTGACTTACTCGATTGGACAATCGCCCTTCCCCACTCATCTACTCAGGAAAAATAATATTCACATCTTCCATATCCAAGGAGACCACCAACTACAAAGTTGGATCTAGATTCTTTTTAGGTGTGCCTGTAATTTCAACCCCTGTGAGGCCAGAGATGAAGATGCAGAATGCCTCAAGAAGATGGCAACCACATTCCAACAGGGCATGCCAATGGAGCTGTCTACACAATGTTTGTTCTTGGAGGTTTTGCGCCTGACAAGCCAACGTACGTCCAGTTCGATGGAGCAGGAAACGTGGCTCATCAGGGAAGGCAACCCTTTTGCCAATCAGAAGGGTACCAATATTGTCACTGTCGTACAAATTTAAGTTGTTTCTTATGATGATCCCTCGTCACATGGGTGCAGTGACCAGTGGTGGTCATGATAATTGGACTCAACACTGTAGATTTCTAGGGCGTAAATAGAGGCTTTCTCTACATTCACAGTCTTTTCCCACTCCATGATTTAGATCAACAGAAACCAAAAATTAAAAAGTGGATTCCACAACATTTGCATAAAAATGTAATATATTAAAAGTGTATTATTTTTTTCCATTCAAAAAACATTTTACCACTTTTACGTATGGTTCTTTAAAGGAAAATAGGTTAAAAATAGGTTAAATCATGGTAGCCCTTAAATGGATAATGGAAAGGCTTTTATTTACAGTGCTCTAAAAATGTGCATCCTATTTTTCCACATAATGTACCTATATAGGTATTTTAATTATATATAGAAAGCCATGGACAAAGGGGATTGGTGGATTTATACAAAAGACCATACTCAGGAGTAGAATGGTGGCTAGGCTTGATAACTTACTTTTCATCTGTCTTGCACAGTCTTATGGAATCTCCTCCCCTAGCAACTGTTCTCTGCCGCCACAATTACTATATCTTCACCCAATCACAGAAAGACAGTGACATCATAGGAAGAAATATCAAGGAATGTTTTCTTTGATTGGCTGATTAGCAGACCATGTGATTATGGGTGAAAAATATTTGATGGAAAAAGGAGAAAATAGGGGAGCTACTAAACAAAGTGACATCAAGTTTTACATCTAATTATCCTATTTTTAAATAATCTTCAATACAAAGAAAAAATCCATTACAGCATCCCTGTATTATTTGCACTCCCCTCAGTTCCTGTCAATCAAAGACGAGTTTAAGTAGTGCCACTAGACACCTGTCACTCATGTCTGTCCACGTATGTGGATGTATTAATTATAATTGCACAGCTCAGGGTGACAAGCCAATCGGATATAGAAGGACTTTGATCAGGCCTTAAGGTGCCTTTGAAGTCCTTATAGTAGTCGGTTCCCTGTAAGCTCAGAGGAATTAATGGTGGGCTCTGGGTATTGGGCGCCTGACAAGGTGACGTAACAACAGTAAATCCCATCGATAAACCCCAAGCAAACACTAGGAGCATCTATGTGGCCTGAGGGTAACCATGATGTAAGTCCTGGGTTGGAGTAACTTATGTGAGAATTGTAATAGGTTTACAAATTATAAATACATTGTCCTGCATGAGGTCAAGGAGGTTCTTATATAATAGGAATTAAAGTTATCTGGAAGTTTCCTGGATTATGAAGCATCTGATAGAGGAGAATCCGTAGTGTATGAAAACATTTTTGCATCACAAAATACCAAAATAAATATTAGTAAACATACTCTAAAGGTTGGTCCAGTGGTTAGGATTCAGTGTATTCACTGCGGAAACCTGGGTTTGATTCAAGTCATGGAACCAAGAGGTCACACCAACCTAAAGCCTAGCAGGGTTGCGTCTGGTCAGTACTTGGATGAGAGGCCACCTAGGAATACCAGGAGCTGTATGCTGTGGGCCACTGGAGAAGAACTGCCAACCCATACCAGTATCTCTGCAATGAAAACCAAGTGGATCAGCATGACCATGGATTTAAAGATGTGCCTGGTGTGTTATGGTCCATGAGGTCACAGAGAGTCAAACACGACTGAACGACACAACAACAACTCTAACGGTGGCAACATTTCAGTTTCAAGCAGTTGATTTTGAGAAGGAATGCAACTTAAAGACCAAGCTAAATTAGCATAACATTAATATTTAGTTGTGGCCAATCAGAGGCACCGACAACAATGTATCTGTTTCCCTCTCAACAATACTGCAGCTGTGATACTGACAGCGGATTGGCTAAGACACAATTTTGCACAGCTCAGTGGCTAAAATGATCTGCCTACATAGGTTTCACAGGGGTGGAGCTCACCCAAGACATTTCAAATGTACTTTGAATTACAAAAAATATAGAATTCCTTAATTAAACTTGGATTTCATTGTACATTTCTGTATGAAATCCATATATTGCGGTAATAAAAAAAATATAGGTTACTATATAGAATATATGGCAACAAACCGCAAAGCTAAAATAATTCTAAACAAGCTATCTCTGTAAAACGATATATATGGGCCTTTATAACAGAAAAATAATAGAAAAGGACTCCTTCCTTCACAATTTATCAAAGATTGGAACAATGTCCAGTCCTGAGCTAATCCTCTGGACTGGTCAATATGCTCCCTTAACATAAAAACAAAACATTATATACATAATATAAAGTAAAAAAGAGCATATTAATTCCATTACTGGAAGTATATATGTATATATGTATGCACATTAGTCCACCAAACATATCCAAACCACTCATTCCCTTTCTATGATAGTTCCAATCTTAAAAAAATACCAATGGTGGACTCCTAGCATAAAATATTATTTTGAACCATCTCTTCCACTGTGAAGAGATATAGAACCCACACACCATTATGGTCTCTACAAATAGACAGCTTAATCCCTAATAAATGCAGGCAGGTCTAACTCAATATTAAGACCACCTGGTCTAGGAGTCCCTAATTTATGGATCCATTACTGTTTCCAGTCTCCTCAATTTAAGCAGTTTGTTACCCCCTCTACGATGACTACATGTTGTATCTACAGCTTGTACTGTGATACCCTGCACGTTCTTGTTATGTTCCTCAATAACATGTTTAGAGAATCCATTTTTGGTTGGAACCTTTTTTTATATTATATAGATGTTCTCTGGTTCTTGTTTTCAAGGCCCTTTTTGTTCTTCCCACATACTGTTTGGAGCACTTACATGTAATCACATAGATTACAATTTGTGAGATGCCTTATACTGAAGTTCTTTTGTTTACTAGTAGAAACGATTGTCTCTTTTCCTGTTTTCGTGAGGAACTTAAATGTACTGCACACCCTGTGATCTTTTTCATCCAATATTTTGACAGTATGGTTTTCTTGGATATACTCCTCAGCTCACTGGGTGCTAGTAGATGTTTTAAATTCCTGTTTCTCTTGTATGTGATAATAGGATAATTTGGCAAGATGTCCTTTAGAAATTTATCGCTTCTTAAGATGGTCCAGAGTTTTTTTTAAATGGTTATGCAAATCATAAGACGCTGCACTATACTTAGTGAGAAATCTATTTTTATTTCTCTTATTATTAGATGATTCTTTCTTTTTTTATCAGTTCCAAGCTGGTCTGTTTGTTTCATTATCTTTTTTTTCTTTCACCACTTTTCTAGAATCTTTCACCACTCTTTCACTAAGCATCTTTCACCACTTTTCTAGAATATTTATTTTCTTCAAATCTCTTCTCTAAAATCTTACTTTCTTTATCAAAGCTCTCATTTCTAGTACAAATATGTCTTACATGTTGAAATTGACTGTAGGGTATATTGTGGACCCTTTCTTAAAGTGTCCACTCCTGGAGTTTAACAAGCCATTCGTACCTGTGGGCTTCAAATACAGGCTAGAATGGATCCCCATCACACTCCCCACTAAGACAACGTCTAGGAATAATATTTTGGATTTATGAGAGTTCATAGTAAACTTCAGATTGTATGTATTTTTATTTACGTACATGGGGAAATTTTCCAGGTCATCTTCATTCTTTTCATTCCAGATCATAATTACATCATCTATAAAGCAATGGCAGTATATAATTCTGTCTCTAAAAGGATTGCTATTCAAGATTAAATTTTCCTCACATGACCCCTTGTAGATATTTGTAAAACTCAGGGCACATTTAGTGCCCATCGCTGTGCCTTGTGTTTGCAAATAATATTGATTCTCAAGGAGAAAATATTTTTTTCTCAAGATAAATTGAATAGCTGTCACGATAAAATATCTCTGTATACTCTCCATGTTGTTGAAATGGCCAGTGCTTTTTTTTATGATTTCTGTTCCTTCTTTTTGTGGAATTGATGTATACAACGCGGATACGTCTAGTGTTACCCACTGAAAACTAGATTTTCACTCTTGTTTCCGCATGGTGTTTAGTAGATGTGGCGTATCCCTTATGTATGATTGGAGTGAAGTGACCATAGGTTGCAGATAATGGTCTATGTATTCAGAGAGTCGTTCAGTCATACAGTCGATGTCCAATACATTGGGCCTACCTGGTGGATTTGTGAGGCTCCTATGCACTTTAGGTAGGTGGTAGAAAATTGGAACCCCTGGATGTTCCCTATGCAGATAATCACATTCTTTAGGGTTCAGAATACCATTTGTCTTAACATCCAACAGAAGAGAAAATCTTTCTACTAGTTAACAAAACACTTTTAGCATAAGGCACCTCACAAAATGTAGATCAGACTTTGCTATCTATGTAATTTCCTGTAAGTGCTCCAAACAGTACATGGGAAGAACAAAACTGGTCTTGAAAACAAGAATCCGAGAACATCTATATAATATAAAAAAAGGTTACCTCAAAAATGGATTATACAGATAGTTTCGATAAGTAAATGGCACATAGCTTGTAAGTGGAAACAGAGTCTTGTACCCACTTGGAGTGATATTGAAAATACTGTATATACTCGAGTATAAGCTGATCCGAGTATAAGCCGAGGCACCTAATTTTATCACAAAAAACTATGAAAACTTATTGACTTGAGTATAAGCTGAGGGTGGAAAAGACGGTCCTTACCCCGGGATGATCCTCCTCCTCTAACCCTTATCATCCTCCTCCCCCCTTATCATCCTCCTCCTCCCCCCCTTATCATCCTCCTCCTTCCCCCCCTTATTATACACCTCCTCCTCCCTTTTCATCCTCCTCCTCCTTCTCCCCCCCCCATTATCATCATGTGCCGGTACGGAAGACGTGCTGCTGCGTCAGGATCAGCATCAGCTCATCGGAGCATAGTAGCAAGTAAGGAGAGAGGGGGATAGGGATTGGAGAGGGTGCAGTAAGGAGAAGGTTATGGGGGAAATAAGATCATGATAAGGGGTAGAGGAGGAGGATGATAATGATAAAGGGGGGAGGAGGAGGATGATAAGGGGGGAGGGGGAGGAAGATAAGGGGTGGAGGAGGAGGAGGATGATAGGGGGGAGGAGGAGGATGATAAGGGGGGGAGGAGGAGGATTCTTTTTTGATTCAAGTATAAGCCAGATGGGGGCTTTTTCAGCATAAAAAAATGTTCTAAAAAAGTAGGCTTATACTCGAGTATATACGGTACCTTGAATCGAGATAATCAAACCTAATAAGGTTAAATGGAAGGTATGGGACAATTTTAGCCAGAGATTGGAGCATTCTTAGGATGTTGAAATTTGCAGGTCTTGAACCTTCTGTTCATCTTTCTTTCCTGAGTTCTATCTTTTGGTCATTGATTTTTCGGGATTGTGAGAGTGTATCGGGCCAGGGGTTAGAGAACGGAGAGAGCTCCCTTTTTATTTTTCCTTTTTTGCTTCCCCTCCTTCCCCCCTCTGAGAACTCTGACTAAATTATGAATCTCTATATATAGGGTATTGAATTAGGATAAATTTGTTTGGGAATGATTCTCTCTTTTCCTTTCGGTTGTATCTCTTATTTGAATGCAAAATATCTATTAGGGTTTTGTATTTATTACTGTCTTTTCATGTATGTTTGTTTTGTGTATAAAAACCTAATAAAAAGATTAAAAAAAAAAAAAAAGGATTATCTAAACATGTTATTGAGGAGCATAACAAGAACGTGCAGGGTATCACAGTACAAGATGTAGATAGACCATGTAGTCATCATAGAGGGGAAACAACTGCTTAAATTGGGGAGACTGGAGACGAATGGATCCATAAATTAGGGACTCCACGCTCTCTCTTTTTTCGTGTATGCAGCCTGTAACTCTAATAATTGACTAGTATTTGACCCTATATCACATATATAGTTATCAGCAGCGCGGGCTTGCCGAAAATCATTCGTAACGCAACGTTAAAACTGGAAAGCGATGGCCGCAGTTGCCAAAGGCGCTCCTTGCGCTGGTGGAGATGAACACCATAAACGATCAACACTTCAACCCTCGCGTGACTTAAGCATCATACCTACGACCCACGGGACTACAGAACAACAGAAAACTTAAATACACAAATACGGCAACAGTCCAAATGTACATTGTATGCTGCAGGAAAATCAAAACCGATTGTTAGCTCTTCAGGATATTGATTGCTGGATATAATAATTTCAAATAGGTAAAGTATATTAATTTAGTCTTTCATTAATTTAATTAATTATTATTAAAATATATATATATATATATATATATAAACAAAAAATATACCAGAGACGAGGCTCGCAATCAGCGCAGAGGGGGTTGAGTGAGAGCCATGCAAAGGCGCTTAGCGCCGGGATCACAATCAACGCACAGAGTGCTCACAAAACCAAAGAGTATCCCAAAGGAGAGCAAGGTACTGTTTCATTTGGATTATTTAGTTGGGTAACGGCAAACAAGCCAAAGTAAACATAGTAAATCTTGGCAAAGAGGCAGTGCTAGTAACGATGGAATATCCTTGCCAAATTTGTATATTGTGGATGTTTTTTGAAAGATGTCCACATACATATAAATAGAGTATACATTTTACTATATGCTTGTGTAATTATCAAAGAGGTTACCTTTGTATATGTATAATTATATTATGTATGATACCCTGAGTGTATAAATTACTATGGTATCGCAATAAGATTGTAACATGGGGATTTGTAATGTGATTGATTTAATTGTGTGGATCTTCCCCTGTGGTGATTAAAGTAGAGGTACCAGCGTGACCGCCAAACCGGAAGCGCAGTAAATACTTTTATATTAAAAGAAAAAAAAAATCCCATAGAACTGGCAGTTTCTGCCTAGCAACATGGTAGCTATTGCGTGATTGGCCCAATTACTTTATCCCCTGATTCAGGAAGTTCACTGGGTATACGGGCTATAGGGTTTGTGTGGCAGGACACCCAGCACCTATACCTCTTTTAGAATCAAAAATTTAGATGGTGATTTAATAAGCTTGGCTTGTGAGAGCCTAATGTTTAAGTGGTGACACTACAGGGCTTAATTAATTACTTTAGTAATAACTTTACTATAAAACCAGTATTTGAACAAAATAGTTTCAATGTAGCTCTTAAAACTTACATGTGAACTTTATTATTTCAGTGACTAGCAGAACTACTTATCTCCACCCCTTATTACGTGTTGAGCAGGAGGGATGATCTTCCTAGGGGGATACTGTGATGTCTAGAAGGGGGGCCAAGACTTTGAGGCACTGTCGGACTATTGGGGGCCCTGGATTAACATGGACTATTGATTTTCTTTCTTCCTTCTCTCCCCACCTAGACACTTGGACTGTGACAGCTACATTATTATTGTGCGCCATGTTGTGTGGGTCATGGAGGAGACCACAATATGGGGAGTAGTGAAGTCGCAAACATAACATTTTCGGTTCGCGAAACGCGAACCTCCGCAAATGTTCGCGAACTGGCAAACCCGGCGAACCGCCATAGACTTCAATGGGCAGGCGGATTTTAAGACCCACAGGGACTCTTTCTGGCCACAATAGTGATGGGAAAGTTGTTTCAACGGGACTAACAACTGGACTGTGGCATGCCGGAGGGGGATCCGTGGCAAAACTCCCAAGGAAAATTACATAGTTGATGCAGAGTCTGGTTTTAAGCCATAAAGGGCAAAAATTACCTAACATTCCTAAATTGTTTGGAATAACGTGCTTTAAAACATCAGGTATGATGTTGTATCGATCAGGTAGTGTAAGGGTTAGGCCCGCTTAACAGTGACAGACCAAACTCCCCATTTAACGCACCGCAAACAACCGCAAACAGTCCATTTGCACAACCGCAAACTCCCCATTTGTACAAGGTTGGATACCAAGCTAGCCATGTCCCATTCCTTGTCCTCACTGATGTCATTGAAGGTCTCTTCCTCCACCCAGCCACCAAGGGTCCCTGAAAGGTGACAACAAGCCCCCTCGGACGCCTGCTGTGTTTGGTCTTCCACCTCCTCAAAGCCACCTTCCTCCTCTGACTCCTCTTCTTCAGACTCCTCTCACTGCGTTGCCTCTCTCTGCATTATTATAAGGTGTGTTAAGTAGTACTACTCTTATCAGTTTAATACCTGTTACAGCACCTATCAGGGGGCGTGTATAAGGCCTTGATTTTTGGAACCGGGAGATGGAAAAAGATACTTGGTTGGTCTTATCACTTCAAATTTGGGGCACGGCGTGTGCAATCAAAGGTGCCACCATATAGGAGTGGCGTGTTTGTAAGTACTACTCTTATCAGTTTAATACTTGTAACGTCACCTATCAGGGGGCGTGTATAAGGCCTGGATTTTTGGGACCGGGAGATGGAAAAAGATGCTTGGTTGGTCATATCACTTCAAATTTGGGGCACTTTGCAACATTAGCTTCTTACGCTCAAACATGTCCTTTACAGGCACCTGACTATGGGCAGATGAGCAGGAACTGCTCAAGGCGAGAGACGGAGTGGCGGATGGTTGAGAGGGGGCAAGGAGGACAGCAGTGGTTGATGTGGCTGATGATGCTGGACCAGGAGGAGGATGGCGGCTTTGAGTTTGTGTGCTGCTTGTACTCATGTATTGGTCTGGAGTCCCCCAAACATTAGGTCTCAACCTGTAGAGGATAAGGGAACCAGGCTACTCTAGACCTCATTCATCATTACAGGTTTTGACAGATTGGTACTATGCGTGCAAGCGCCTGTGACAACAGATATGAGTGGCACTGTGCACTTCCAGAAGTTGGCAGAGTAGACGCTGTAGGTCTGACACACACGCTTGCAGACAACTAACTGCTATGCAATCTATTACAGTAGAAAAAAATTTTGTTAAGAATGTACACTACTGTTACACCAGATATGAGTGGTGTGTTAAGTAGTACTACTCCTATCAGTTTAATCCCTGTTATGTGCCTTTTTTTGGGTTTGGTTGTTGAAGCCACAGTGCAGCACCAGAGGCCAGAAAAATTAGGCATGTACACATGCCTGAAAAATTAGGTATTGTTGATCTTGCAGCGAGCAGAGAAGAAGGTAGGCCTGATTCAACGCCCCAGCCCCGCATACCCACACTCAGAGATTGAGGGGGGACCTGAGAAGGCCACGGGCCAGAGATATAAAGGGGGGCCATCCCAAATAAGCACACAAGCGGGGACAAAGGTAGTGAAGGAGACATAGAGGCCCATGGACTGACGGTCGCCATTTTGGCAGGAAAAGGGCCCAGCAATTAAGCCAAACTGACCCAGCACAGACAGCTACTTGAGTCAAACGCTGTATAATTACACCTTAATAAAGCTGAAACATGCAGCAGCAGGGATTCTAAACGGCCACATGGGGACAAGGAGGCTAACAGCCCCCACAGTCTCTGCACCACTCTTTTTAACAGATGACCCAAGGGGCTAACCAGGGACCTTGCCCACATAAAAAACAGAATTTTATTGGAGGAATTATTAGTGTCTTTACCCCTCAAGAGAGAACATAATATACGGTATCTTTAGACTACCTGATGGCCAAACCTCCTTTAGCCCCAATGCTATCCAAGAAACATTTCAAAACTTCTATCAGACCATATATTCATCCCAATCCCGCTGCAGACCTTCCTACTACAGCAAGAAGTCCACAAAATACCTGTACCTCAATTGGACAGCTTGAACCTAGACATATCCCAAGAGGAAGTTAAATCTACAATCCAAGATCTTAAATTTGACAAGTCCCCAGGGCAAGACGGTTTTACTCATCTGTACTATAAGAAATTTGAGCCCTTGTGGATGTCAAGATCCTAGCTAAAATTATGGCCAAACGAATATCTAACTTTTTACTGGACTAAATACACAAGGACCCAACGGGGTTCATTCCTTTCAGAGAGGCAGGAGATAATGTTTGGAGGGTTCTGAACGCCCAGTTCTTGGCTCAACACTATAACAACCCAGTTTGCCCTCTAGCCCTAGACATAGAGAAGGCTTTTAATACGGTGGAATGGCCATATATGTATAAAATGCTAGATAAGTTTGGATTTGAGGGACGCTTTCTCAACCTGCTCAGAAGGTACTACGACTCACCAGTAGCTAACTTAAAGATACCAGAGGACCATAAGGCCAAAATCCAAGTACAGAGAGGAACCAGGCAGGGATGCCCACTCTCCCCACTGCTCTTTGCTCTTGCCATTGAACCCCTAGCGCAGGCAATCATAACCAACCATGCCATCCAGGGGGTTCAAGTAGGACACCATCAGTTTAAGTGTTCACTTTTCGCGGACGATATGCTTTGCACCCTGACCAAGCCCCTTCTCTCTATACCAGCACTCATGTCCACTATAAAAGACTTCAGCTAAATCTCGGGCCTCCAATCCTTGCAAAAGGATATTTCTCTTTCAATGGAATCCTGCTTACTGGGGATACACATAAAAAAAACTTATCTCAATCCTAGAACAAGCTATTCCAATTAATAGCTATAGCATTCAAAATACACATAGCTACCCGGGCCCGGATGGATTTACAAATCTCTATTATTAAACTTTTATAGACTTGTTATTACCCCACTTAGCCACACTTTTCAATCAAATTTTAGAAGGCTCTCCCATGCCACAAGAACTTAACCATGCAAATATGATATGTTTCCCAAAAGAACGACGAGACCCATTAGAACTTAAAAATTACTGCCCCATATCACTCCTAAACGGGGATATAAAAATTTTGGCCAAATTAATGGCAAACAGGATTTCGCGATTTCTCCCCTCCATAATCCATAAAGACCAAACAGGGTTTATCCCCCATAGACAAACGGGGGACAATATCAGACGGACACAAAATGTAATCTCATGGTCATCCCAACATCAAATACCCACATGCCTTTTGGCGTTAGATATAGAAAAGGCCTTTGACACGTTGAAATTTGGGTTTGCAGGCAAATTTATGAACTTGATAGATACATACTACAAATCCCGTCAGCCAGATTAAAACTCCCGGGAGATCGCTTACAACACATTAAGATTCAAAGGGGAAAAAAGTAATTTTTTGGAAAATGTAAGCATGTCACCTTATACATGGGATACAGTAATATGGATTCCAGGCCTGTATACTTTTTTGAGAAACTTGAAAAACCCGTTGATTAAGCACTATGGACGGAGATGAACTGGACACAAAAACTGGACACTCGGGTATCAGATCTTACCCCTATTGTACCCAATCCCCACTTTAAGATACATCTTCCGGAAAGCTCTCTTAGTTGGTGGAAGTCTCAGAACCTACTAAGAGTTGGTCCATGGTGGCATGTCGACAAAATAATGACCTTTGAGCGGGTGAGAGATAGATACAATTTACCCCTGGCTGAACACTATAATTTTTGCAGGATACATCATTTTATATATACGATAAGTGGTAGGGGAACCCCCCAAAGAAACACCTGGCTACTCAAAAAATGTAGGGATTCCCCCTTTCAGCCTGGTATTATTAGGCTCATGTATGAACTATTTAATGAAAACTCATGGGCAAACAAACCAGACTATACCAAAGCCTGGGAGAGGGATTTGGGCACCGAGTTGGCAGATAGCACATGGGATAAAAGTTGGCGAGGCTTAAGTACGGGATCTTTAAATTATAGTCTGCTTGAGACTTCAATAAAGGTCCTACACAGGACATATATTACTCCTTTTAAGCTAAATAAATGGGATCCAAAACGGAGCAGCTCATGTTTTAGGAACAGTGGTAATGAGGCTACATTTATTCATGTCTGGTGGGAGTGTTCGGCAGTCATAAGACTATGGAAAGAAACATGCTTACTAGCTTCTAAAATGTTTAAGATTCAGATTTCTGCTAATATAGAAAACTGCATGCTGGGTGTTCCGCATGTCTGTCTCTTGCCCGCTCAAAATAGGCTATTAAAGTTCATCATGTTGGCCACAAAGAACCATATAGCCAGACAATGGAAATCGGATACCCTACACTTTCAGGTGATTACAAATAAATTAAACTTTATCCTTATAAATGAACACCTTACCCATTTAGTAGACAACTCCATGGATACATTTTGAGATATATGGTCTCCGTGGCTGCAATTAGATACATACTAGCCCTGGATATGGTATAAGCTCCAAGATTATGTATTGGAAAGTGGTAAACTGAGAATAAATAGAGATAAGGTAACTCAGTGATGTATTAACATGTATGGATATATATGTAACATGGAAATGGTTGTTTGAATATGATACATTACCTGACCTAATAAAATATGTTTTGAAAGAAAAAATACACATAGCTAGTAGTTGGAAAACCCCAAATTAAAACTTTCAGGAATTAATAAAAAAAATCAACTATTTATTACTCAACGAGAGATTAAACCATGTAGTCTTGGATAGAATCACCCAGTTCCAGACAATTTGGGATCCCTGGATAACATCCCCATTTAGTGCCCCCCTAATATAATAAAATATTTGTTAATGGTTGAAGCGACTCGGGGGAAGGACCGGAGTGGGGGAGCCCTGGAGGAGACCCTTCAGAAGCAACCGGAGGCAAAATCATCTGAGGAAAGGAGAGGTCGCCTACTGAAGCCTGCCCTAGGGTAACCCAAGGGCGATTGAGCAGGTTAGATATTGTAAATAATAAGCTACTGCTGAAGTGATGATAGATAATAGGACTTTGGTGTTAACTGCTGATATACTCTTTACTATTGTCTGTTTTACCATGTCTTAGGTTTCTCTTAAAAATTGCAATCACAGTAAAAAAAAAAGAAAATTTATTAACCAAAAAAGTAAAAATAAGAAGGCCTAGCCAGCTAATTTTAACAAAATGCCTTCATTGTAAATATTTATTTTTGCACAAACTGTTGTGTTATGCAAGACTGTTCAATATGCTTTCTTTTTCATTACATGCCGTACGCCTTCTGACATAGAAATTTAAATTAAAAAATTAGGTATTGTTGCAGCCGCTGCTGTTGCAGCGGCCAGAAAAATTGACCTTTGTTCCCCAGGCAGAAAGTGCCATAAAACATTGCCTCTTCTTGAACCCTAGTTGGTGGCGGATAATTCATGCAAGTCATCCGGCATTCACAGATAACATACAGCAGCGTGTGGACCATTTATAGCCGAAGGCAGCTCATCTCATCAGGCATTTTTCAGTCGAATGTATCGCCCAGTGTCAGTACCTTCGGGATCCATCCCTCATTCATCTTTATAAAGGTGAGGCAATCTAGACTTTTTTGCCCTAGGCGACTTCTCTTTTCGGTGACAAAACCTCCTGCTGCACTGAAGGTCCTTTCTGACAGGACACTTGAAGCGGGGCAGGCCAGAAGTTCAATTGCAAATTGGGATAGCTCAGGCCACAGGTCTAGCCAGCATACCCAGTAGTCAAGGGGTTCATCGCTCCTCAGAGTGTCGATATCTGCAGTTAAGGCGAGGTAGTCTGCTACCTGTCGGTCAAGTCGTTCTCTGAGGGTGGATCCCGAAGGGCTGATGCGATGCGTAGGACTGAAAAAGGTCCGCATGTCCTCCATCAACAACACGTCTTTTAAACGTCCTGTCCTTGCCGGCGTGGTCGTGGGAGGAGGAGGATTACTTTCACCTCTTCCCCTGTTATATTGCCCTTGTGCTGTGACATCACCCTTATATGCTGTGTAAAGCATACTTGTTATTTTGGACCTGCTGCATCCTTTCTGACTTGCGGTAATTTGGTAACATTTCAGGCACTTTCTGCTTATACTGGGGGTCTAGTAGCGTGCACACCCAGTACAGGTCGTTCCCTTTTAGCCTTTTTATACGAGGGTCCTGCGACAGGCACAACAGCATGAAAGACCCCATTTGCACAAGGTTGGATGCCGAGCTACCCATGTCCCGTTCCTCGTCCTCAGTGATCCCACTGAAGGTATGTTCTTCCCCCCAGCCACGTACAACACCACGGGTACCAGATAGGTGACAACGAGCACCCTGGGATGCCTGTTGTGATTGGTCTTCCTCCTCCCCCTCAAAGCCACATTCCTCCTCTGACTCCTCTTCCTCACAATCCTCTTCCAGCGTTGCCGCAGGTCCAGCAAGCGATGCTGATAAGGCTGTTTCTGGTGGGGATGGTGACCACAACTCTTCCTCTTCCTCGTCACGCTCATCTATGGCCTGATCCAGCACTCTTCTCAGGGCACGCTCCAGGAAGAAAACAAATGGTATGATGTCGCTGATGGTGCCTTCGGTGCGACTGACAAGGTTTGTCACCTCCTCAAAAGGACGCATGAGCCTACAGGCATTGCGCATGAGCGTCTAGTAACGTGGCAAAAAAATTCCCAGCTCCGCAGAGGCTGTCCTAGCACCCCGGTCATACAAATACTCGTTAAGGGCTTTTTCTTGTTGGAGCAGGCGGTCGAACATTAGGAGTGTTGAATTCCAACGTGTGGGGCTGTCACAAATCAAGCGCCTCACTGGCATGTTGTTTCGCCGCTGGATATCTGAAAAGTGCGCCATGGCCGTGTAGGAACGCCTGAAATGGCCACACACCTTTCTGGCCTGCTTCAGGACGTCCTGTAAGCCTGGATACTTATGGACAAAGCGTTGTACGATCAGATTACACACATGTGGCATGCACCACACATGCGTCAACATGCCCAAATTCAATGCCGCCAACAAATTTCTTTCGTTGTCACAAACCACTTTGCCAATCTCCAGTTGGTGCAGAGTCAGCCATTGATCCACCTGTGCGTTCAGGGCGGACAGGAGTGCTGGCCCGGTGTGACTCTCTGCTTTCAGGCAAGTCAACCCCAAGACGGCATGACACTGCCGTATCCGGGATGTGGAATAGTATCTGGGGAGCTGGGGGGGTGCCGTTGATGTGGAGCAAGACGCAGCAAAAGAGGACTCAGCTGAGGAGGTTATGGAAGAGGATGGAGTAGGAGGAGTAGAGAAGGTGGCAGCAGGCCTGCCTGCAAGTCGTGGCGGTGTCACCAACTCCTCTGCAGAGCCACTCATTCCATGATTGGCAGGCGTCATCAGGTTTACCCAATGCGCAGTGTAGGTGATATACCTGCCCTGACCATGCTTTGCAGACCAGGTATCAGTGGTCAGATGGACCCTTGCCCCAACACTGTGTGCCAGAGATTCCATTACTTCCTTTTGCACAATCGAGTACAGGTTGGGGATTGCCTTTTGGGCAAAGAAATTTCGTCCGGGTACCTTCCACTGCGGTGTCCCAATCGCTACAATTTTTTTGAAAGCCTCAGACTCCACCAGCTTGTATGGTAAAAGCTGGCGGGCTGAGAGTTCAGACAAGCCAGCTGTCAGACGCCGGACAAGGGGGTGACTTTGTGGCATTGGCTTCTTACGCTCAAACATGCCCTTGACAGACACCTGACTGGGGAGATGAGCAGGAACAGCAAGAGGCGAGAGACGGAGTGGCGGATGGTTGAGAGGGGGCAAGGAGGACAGCAGTGGTTGACGTGGATGAAGATGCTGGACCAGGAGGAGGATGGCGGCTTTGAGTTTGTGTGCTGCTTGTACTCATGTGTTGATCCCATTGGCGTTTGTGATGTGACATCATGTGCCTTCGCAAAGCAGTTGTACCTAGGTGGGTGTTGGACTTCCCATGACTCAGTTTCTTTTGGCACAGGTTGCAAATGGCATCGCTGTTGTCAGAGGCAGACACACACAAAAAATGCCACACTGCTGAGCTCTGCGGTGACGGCATTCTGGTGGTGGCAACAGCATGCGTTGATTGGCGTGCTGTCTGGCTGACCCCGGGTGCTGATGCATGCTGTCTGACTGTGCCACTAGCTCGTTGCGATGACCTCCCTCTGCTTCCAACTCGTCTCCTCCCCCTCTCTGTCTCCCCATCTAAACTTTCCCCCTGTTCTTCTTCTCTTCTAGCGGGCACCCACGTGACATCCACGGACGCATTGTCATCATCATCACCCGCCTCACTTGTATCTGACAACTGAACAAAGGAAGCAGCAGCGGGTACATCATCATCACATCGTACGTACATGTGTGTACTGCTGCCTGACTGAGACATATCCCTGTTATCTACATCCTCTGGCAATAATGGTTGCGCATCACTCATTTCTTCAAACTGATGTGTAAATAACTCTTCTGACTGATCAATTGAATCGGCTGTGGTACTAGTGTTAGTGGTGGTGGCAGGCGGGCGAGTGGTAACTTGAGAGGTGCCCGAAGCTAAGCTGGAGGAGGATGGTGCGTCAATGTTCCAAGCGGAAGCTGTAGAAGATTGGGTGTCCTGTGTTAGCCAGTCAACTACATCCTCTGAACTTTTCAAGTTCAGGGTAACTGGCCTCTGAACACTGGGCATTATTGTAGGGCCAAAGGGAATCACAGCACCTGCGGGGTGTCCTGCCTCTGCCTGTCATTATTTTTCCGATTAGTGGTACTATGCGTGCAAGCTACTGTGACAACAGATATGAGTGGCACTGTGCACTTGCAGAAGTTGGCAGAGTAGACGCTGTAGGCCTGACACAGACGCTTGCAGACAAGTAACTGCTATTCAATGTTTTACAGTCAAAATTGTATTCTTTGTTTAAATGTGCACTACTGACTGTTACACCAGATATGAGTGGTGGCACTGACTGGGCAAGTGAGCACAGTATACGATGTGAGCCTAAGACACACACGCTGGCAGGCAGGCAGGCAAATTAAATTAGATTACACAGAAAAAAATGTTGTTTTATTTAAATGTAGAGTGCTTGTACACCACTAGATTGGATTGGTTGAACTTGGCACAGTACTTGTAAGCCTGACACACACGCTGGCTAGCGGTCAAGCAAATGAACTTAGATTGGCGGTCAGGCAAATGAACTTAGATTTAAGAAAATAAAATTATTGTTTTTTTAAATGTAGACTACAGGTACACCACTAGATTTATTTTGGTTGAACTTGGCACAATACTTGTAAGCCTGACACACACACTGGCTAGCGGTCAAGCAAATGAACTTAGATTGGCGGTCAGGCAAATGAACTTAGATTTAAGAAAATAAAATTATTGTTTTTTTAAATGTAGTCTGCTGGTACACCACTAGATTGGATTGGTTGAACTTGGCACAATACTTGTAAGCCTGACACACACACTGGCTAGCAGTCAGGCAAATGAACTTAGATTGGCGGTCAGGCAAATGAACTAAGTTTTAACAAAATAAAAGTTTTAGTTTTTTAAAAGTAGACAACTAGTAAACAAGATTGTATTGGTTGCACTGTGCACACACAGTATAAGCTGTGAGCCTGACACACACACTTGCTAGCAGGGGCTAGCAGGGAGACAGGCAAATGAAGTTAGATTAGACAGAAAAAAACAAACAAAAAAAATGATGTTATAGCCCTAAAAAGGGCTTTTTGGGGTGCTGTGTTTACAGCAGAGATCTGATGAGTCCTTCAGCACTGCACTGGACACTGAATAAACTTGCCAAGCTATTGATTTCCCTATTCAATCAGCATCACCTACACTCTCCCTCCTCTCAGTAAGACTGCAAGTTAGTTATGATTCCAAAATGGCTGCTGTCCATGAGGTAGAAGGGTCTGGAAGGCAGGGTATTATGCTGATTGGCTGGAATGTGCCTGCTGACTGTGAGATGCAGGGTCAAAGTTTGCTCAATGATAAAGTATAGGGGGAGGATCGAACATTGCATATGTTCGCAGTTCGCCGTGAACGCGAACATGCTATGTTCACCGGGAACAGTCCGCCGTTGAACTATTCGCGACATCTCTAATGGGGAGTAATCAGAATCATATTTTTGTGTGAATTTACTGATGTCATTGTGGTAACCAGTCATGTTTCCTGTAAGAGTTTAATTAAGTGTATTACCATGGTCCCTAGGGCAGAGGGTCACCAGTTACGAGGTGCTTGGTTGTAGGGTATCCAGTACAGTGGGGAGGATTTGGCCATCTCCAGAGGACACTAGACACTCAGGTTTAAATGGGGAAGAAAGCTGGGATTAACCTTTATTGTTCTAAATAACAGGTACAACCAATTAAATTACTGATATCTCTATCTCTGGGGCCAGTTCCCTGAACCCCATACGAAACATTTTTATAGTTATAAAATAATTTGGCTGTTGTTATGGCCACATGTGTCTGTTACTTCTCTTTATTATTTTAGCTACAAGACACTGTATTTTTTTACTTTAACGCAAGTTATTGAAAATATTATGATACCTGATGTAATTGTGGATGTATTGTAGGTCATTTCTATTATAATAAAAACACATTCCTAAATTAGTATATAAAATATTGAATTATGATATATATATAAGTTGACTATTGATAATGAAACAATGTATAAAAATCATAAATGGATTATTATTATCATTATCCTTTATTTGTAAAGTGCCAACATAGGGCCCTATTCTATTAGCTGCTAGCAAATGCCTCAAACTCACAAATTTGGCTGTGGATTTTTTTTTAATAAATGTTTAAAATGTATTCTATTGACGCCAGCTCAACATTTACGACCTGAAGGCCGAACTTGTAAACCCTGCCTTTTTAAGTCGTATTTCAGGGGGTGTGATCATGTGATCTGACAATATTTAAGCAAGCCCGTAATTTACTTCTTAGACACAGCCAATAGTAAATGAGTCCGTTGTCATGACATCAGTTGAGAAGTAAATTTAGCGGTCAGACTCGCAATCCAGCAATGTTGAAATCATTAAAATTCATTAAAGCAACTGTTCTAGTTCATGCACATTCCATGATATATATTAACTCCTTAAGTCCTGGGATCCATTTCACGCACACACAAAAATACATTGAATTGCATAGTTGTTGGTTTGAGACTGTTCCCATGCTTTTATAGTGCAGTAGTGTGTGTTTAATTGCTGTTACAGCTCTAATACGTGTATGACAAAGCCCTTGCGAGTCGTATTTAGTACTCGTAATATTTTTCACAGAAACGTGATACTTTGTTCAGTTGCGGATCAGACTTTATTTGCGAGCTAGCGCTAGGGGTCTAATAGAACATCGAATTTGTGTAACTTTAATTATTTAGCGCTCGTAATATTTGAGCTGTGCTAAAACCAATGGAGTTCTATGGACACTGGATTCCAAGCTCAAAGACAGGGCTCTCCTTGCTTTGCTATTTGTTACCTTTGGCTGAGCTTAACGTATATACAGCTCTACAGAATATGTTGGTGCATTATAAATAAATGATAATAATAATAATATGCCCTATTTTGTGTCTTTGGCTGGGCCGTAGTGATTGTGGGTGGGGAACTCGTAATTGAATTGCGTGTCGCTAATAGAATATGTGGCAATATTAGGAGTGGTTTTAAGTGTGTATAAATTTACAAATTGGGCAATAGAATAGGGCCCATATTCCGTAGCACTGTACAGGAGTAAAGTACGAGGCAAAAACAATATTAACGCACTGCAAAGAATGGATTGACCTGTTTTTTAGCACAAAAACAAGTGTATATAGGGAGGATTCCCAGAGCACCTTTGCAAGATTGAAAACTCACAAACTTACCACGAAAGGGTTGTGGGTGATAGATACAAGATGGCAGTATGTGTAAGCCACTAGATGATGCAAGTGGGGGTGTTGGTGTGTTACATTGTAGAGTGTGGGTGTGAGTGATATACTGTAGAGTCTGCAGTTGTGTAGATTAAGTCTGGAGGTGAGTATTTGAAAGAATTGAGGCTGGTGGAGTCTACTGGGTGAGGCAAGGAGTTCCATAGAATAGGGACAGCACAAGAAAGGTCCTGAAGGTGGAGTGCGAGGAGGTGATAAGAGAGGGAAAAGAAGACGGTAATTAGCAGAGTGAATTGGGCAGTTGGGGAAGTATTTTGAGACAAGAGCAGAGATATAAGGGGGTGCATTGTTTTCGAGAGCTTTATATGTTTTGGTCATGATGTTACATGCTATTTTGGAGGCTTTGGGAATCCAGTGGAGTGACTGGCGGAGAAGAGAGTGTTGTAGATGAGTCTAGAGGAGGCGTCATTATGGAGTGGAGACAAGCTGGTGATGGTGAGGCCGGCAAGGAACGAGTTCTGGTAGTCGAGGCGTGATATGATGAGAGAATGGATTAGAAAATGTTAATATATTCCAATAAAATGTATATAGTTAGTCATTGTTACTAAAAACAGAAGTCTGCAGTAAACAATAATTTTGATATATATTTATAGATAAGCATGACATACAGGGTTACGACAATTAACATTGACCATGTTGGATATTGATCCAGGGAGTAATCTAATTACGACTCTGTGGGAAGGAATTTTAAGACAATACACCATGTTTCAGGGATTTCCTCTGGTTTCGTTGACTTGAAACATAAAATAAGGGTTAGGGAGCTCTAAAAAGGTTGGACTTGTCTCGACCTCAACTACTATGTAAATTAAAATTACCAAACTTAAAACAAATATATTAGGCCTCAAGAAAACAATCAGTATATACTATATAATAATAAGTAGCCATTTTTGTCAAGTTGGCATAGACATAAAATACTGGCGTGTTTATAGTAGAATTCATGTAGGTTGTTTATATCAATGGTTCCCAACTGGTGGGCCAGATAAACATCCTTGGACCACCTTGAGATCCACAAATTAACAAGCAAGGTCAATAATTGGACATGTTTAAGAGGTGACTCTCCACTCGCATTTTCTTACCCATGTATGCCTTTTTCTTAACCCATTTTTTGACGGGCAATTCGCTAGTATAGTATAAGGAGCTGTTGTTGGGATAGGTCTTGAAGCTTCTCAGATGATATAAAAAAACAATATGTTATGCATATCACTTTCCACAGTAATCCTTTAGTTTATCCAGTTGGTAGTTAGTAGCTGCAGCTCTCTGTTACTGCTCTGCGGTGGCATTGGGTGACCATATGGACGCAGCACGCCAGGCACATCTGTTTTTCTTGGCAAAGATACTAAGGTGGGTGCCAGTTCCTTCTCCAGTGGGCCGCAATTTCCCTGACCCCTCTGCTATGATCTTGGAAGACCCAGTCATACATTTTGATTCCTCTACTGGTCACTGGAGGGATCCTTGGTACTTTAGTGAAGCTTGTGTGTGCAAGAGTGGCCTTTACATTAATGCAAGGCTTGTAGTTATTGTTGACAGCTGTCTACTTCTGAGCATGGGAAGGGGACATGTATCAAATTCTAAAATATACCATTATTTAACAATTTGCAAACCTGGCTCTCTCTCCCTCCTCCATTCTACATAGAGAGATAAGAATAGCACACCCTCCGGTATCAAACAGAATCATAAAAAAAATAGATTTTGTTTAAAAAAAAGATTTATGCTCATGGATTACACAGCTGCTTTAGAGAAAAAATAACAAAAATAGACTTTCCTTATAACACAGTTATAAGTGCTAATTTGCATCTCATTACCCACAATCCCATGCTGCAGTAGCGTCTCAGTCTGATTATTATATTATCTGTGATCACGTTCTTCCTTCTTGTGACACACATATTGAGGCTAAATATATGTTTTATATTTGCTGCCTTTTATGTTTTTTTTTTTTTTTAAATGTCCTTTAGCAACAAAACGGCAATACAGGTTACATAAAGACGCGCCGTACACAGACCATATACCAGAACAGGACTCCGGGCCCCCGAGGCCGACGGTATAAATAAAACGAATGACAATCGCTCAGATAAAAATATATTTTATTCCAGAATGATCAGAGGAAGCCAGATAGAGGGACATGAAGAAGATAAGTGACTGCGACAGCTCAGGCGGCTAATCTGCAGCAGGGTGAGCTCGGCGGACGGGGGGTTCACAGTTTTACTGCACTCAGGAAAATTCCCCCCAAAATAATTGGATCCAGTTTTCATGACAATGCTTGGAGTACGAGGGGCTTTTTATTCCACAATAATTGCTGGGTAGTTATCTGAAATATATGGGAACCAGTGAGAACCCGATCACTGCGGATCATTATCAGAGACACATAGGAGAAGGAGGAATAAATACCAAGGAGGCCAGGGAAGATCCAGGGAAGAAGAAAGAAACACCACTTAGGAAACATAGAAATATTCTTATTCTGTTTTTCTTTTTTCTTCTTTTCTTCTTTTTTTTCCTCTTTATAATTTTCCCCTTCTCTTCCCTTTTTCCTCTTTTGTTTCTTTTTTTCTACTTTTCCTCTTTTTTCTTTGTTTCTCTTTTTTCATTTTTCTCTTTTTCTTCCCTTTTTCTTTTTTTATTACTTTTCTCCTCTGCTTAATTTCTCTTTTTTTCCTTTGTTCTTCTTTTGCTATATTTTTCTTTCTTCTTTTCCTTTTTTCTTTTTTTCTTCCATTTTTCTTTTCTTTCATTTTTCTCTTTTCTTCTTTTTTCTTTTTCTTCTTTTTTTTCTTTTTTCTTTTTTCATTTTATCCCCTTTTCTTCCTTTCTTCTTATTTTTTTCTTCATTTTTCCTTTTTTTTTTCTTCTTTCTTTTTTCTCTTTTTCTCTTTTTTTTCTTCACTGGATTCTCTACCCATTTTTGGGGAAATCATTATTTTGAACATTCTTTAATGCTACAAAAATAGGAGAATGAGTACAAAAAATATCATACAGTATATTGTTATATATGCACCCAATCCTTCTCTGTAGCCAGCTCCACACAGCACCCAACTAGTGATGTCCGAGAACTATTCGCTGCGATTTTCGCATGTTCGCATTCGCCGCGAACGGCGAACACATGCGCTTTTCGGTTCGCCCCCTATACTTTATCATTGAGGAAACTTTGAACATCATTTATTTTATTTTATATATTTTTTTGTGTAATCTATGCCTGCCTGCCAGCTTGTGTGTGTGACAGGCTAACACCTAACAGCTTATATTGTGCTTATTTTCCCTACTCATACCTGGTGGTGTAACATACATTGAAAACAACCATTTTTTTTTCCTGTGATCTAATTTCAGTTGCTTGCCTATGTCAGGCTCACAGCTTATATTGTGCTCAGTGCCATAAAACAAAACCTTTTTTGACTGTAATAGATTGAATAGCAATTGCCTGCCTACAGGCGTGTGTGTGAAGCCTATTGCATCTCAACTTTGCCAGTGCACAGTGATACGTCATATCTGGTGCAACCGTAGTGTACAGTGACATAAAACAACCCTTTTTTGACTGTAATCGATTGAATATCAGTTGCCTGCGTACCTAGGTACAACTTCTTTGCGAAGGCACATGATGTCACATCACAAACGCCTATGGGATCAACACATGAGTACAAGCAGCACACAAAGTCAAAGCCGCCATCCTCTTCCTGGTCCAGCATCTTCAGCCACGTCAACCACTGCTGCCCTGCTTGCCCCCTCTCAACCATCCGCCACTCCGTGTCTCGCCTTGAGCTGTCCCTGCTCATCTGCCCACAGTCAGGTGTCTGTCAAGGACATGTTTGAGCGTAAGAAGCCAATGTCACAAAGTCACCACCTTACCCGGCAACTGACAGCTGGCTTGTCGGAACTCTTAGCCCGCCAGCTTTTACCATACAAGCTGGTGGAGTCTGAGGCGTTCAAAAAATTTGTAGCTATTGGGACACCGCAGTGGAAGGTACCCGGCCGAAATTTCTTTGCACAAAAGGCAATCCCCAACCTGTACTCGATTGTGCAAAAGGAAGTAATGGCATCTCTGGCACACAGTGTTGGGGCAAGGGTCCATCTGACCACTGATACCTGATCTGCAAAGCATGGTCAGGGCAGGTATATCACCTACACTGTGCATTGGGTAAACCTGGTGACGGCTGCCAAGCATGGAATACGTGGCTAAAATTTGAAGTGGGAGGACCGACCAAGCATCTTTTTCCATCTCCCGCTTCCAAAAATCCAAGCCATATACACGTCCCCTGATAGTGGATGTAACAGGGATTAAACCGATAGGAATAGTACTACTTAACAGTACACACCTTATAATAACGCAGACAGAGGCAACGCGTATAATCTTCCATGCTGTGCAGTGAAAGCCCCCAGACTCTGACCTGTGTATAATATTTCATGCTGGGCAGTGGAAGCCCCCAGACTCTGACCTGTGTATAATATTCCATGCTGGGCAGTGGAAGCACCCAGACTCTGACCTGTGTATAATCTTCCATGCTGGGCAGTGGAAGCCCCCAGACTCTGACCTGTGTATAATCTTCCATGCTGGGCAGTGGAAGCCCCCAGACTCTGACCTGTGTATAATCTTCCATGCTGGGCAGTGGAAGCCCCCAGACTCTGACCTGTGTATAATATTCCATGCTGTGCAATGGAAGCACCCAGACTCTGACCTGTGTATAATCTTCCATGCTGGGCAGTGGAAGCCCCCAGACTCTGACCTGTGTATAATCTTCCATGCTGGGCAGTGGAAGCCCCTAGACTCTGACCTGTGTATAATCTTCCATGCTGTGCAGTGGAAGCACCCAGACTCTGACCTGTGTATAATCTTCCATGCTGGGCAGTGGAAGCCCCCAGACTCTGACCTGTGTATAATCTTCCATGCTGGGCAAGCCCCCAGACTCTGGGAGTCTGAAGAAGAGGAGTCAGAGGAGGAAGGTGGCTTTGAGGAGGTGGAAGACCAAACACAGCAGACGTCCCAGGGGGGCTTGTTGTCACCTTTCGGGGACCCTTGGTGGCTGGGTGGAGGAAGAGACCTTCAATGACATCAGTGAGGACAAGGAACGGGACATGGCTAGCTTGGTATCCAACCTTGTGCAAATGGGGAGTTTGCGGTTGTTTGCGGTGCATTAAACGGGGAGATTGGTCTGTTACTGTAAAGCGGGTGTAACCCTTACACTACCTGATCGATACAACATCATACCTGATGTTTTAAAGCATGTTATTCCAAACAATTTAGGAATGTTAGGTTATTTATGCCCTTTATGGCTTAAAACCAGACTCTGCATCAACTATGTAATTTTCCGTGGGAGTTTTGCCATGGATCCCCCTCCGGCATGCCACAGTCCAGGTGTTAGTCCCCTTGAAACAACTTTCCCATCACTATTGTGGCCAGAAAGAGTCCCTGTGGGTTTTGAAATTCGCCTGCCCATTGAAGTCTATGGGGTTCGCCGATGTTCGCCCGTTCGCGAACATTTGATGGAAGTTCGCGTTCGCTGTTCGCGAACCCAAAATTTGATGTTCGCGACATCACTACACCCAACCAATCCCAGCACCCACCCGCACACAGCACCCAACCAATCCCAGCACCCAGCCCCACACAGCACTCAACCAATCCCAGCACCTACCTGCATACAGCACCCAACCAATCCCAGCACCCAGCCCCACACAGCACCCAACCAATCCCAGCACCCATTCCCACACAGCTCCCAACCAATCCCAGCGCCCACCAGCATACAGCACCCAACCAATCTCAGCCCCCAGCCCCACATAGCACCCAACCAATCCCAGCATCCACCCCACACAGCACCCAACCAATCCCAGCACCCAGTCCCACACAGCACCCAACCAATCCCAGCACCCACCCCACACAGCACCCAACCAATCCCAGCACCCACCCCACACAGCACCCAACCAATCCCAGCCCCCAGCTCCACACAGCACCCAACCAATCCCAGCACCCACCCGCACACAGCAGCCCAACCAATCCCAGCACCCAGCTCATATTGCACCCATCCCATTATCCTCAGTCAGTTTAACCCTGTTAATGCCAGACATTTTCCTGAAGCAACACATGTCCAATATTTTGCTATGTAGAAGGTTCCTGTATTAACTTATGGAAAATGATATATTTTATTCTGGATAATTTGTTATTTTTATTGTGTGTAAAAAGGAAAAGAAAATAAATAATTAATTAAGGTAGTCATTAAATAAAAAAACAAACTTTTTTTCTTTCATTTGTTACTTTGTATTTTTACTGAAACCAATAGAATCAGTGAAAACTGAACTATTAATCAAAGCTTCTGGATCTCCTAAGAGGACACATTTTAGTAACATTACATTTATTTATGGCTAAGAGATGTCATTAAATGGCAAGAGCACACAAAGGGCCTCATTCAATTGCGATTTGGCCAATTGAATAGGGCTCTAAATAAGCACATAGCATATTTTTTTTAAAGAAGTTTTTAGTTAGTGAAAACCTTGCTTTTGGATAGATGCTTACTAACTAAAAACTTATTTAAAAACATATGTTATGTGCTTATTTAGAGCCCTATTCAATTGGCCAAATCGCAATTGAATGAGGGCCAAAGACTTTATTGACTTGATATACAAAATATTCACACGCTGTGCTTAAAAAGATGTCTCTATACCTCCCTTCTTCTCGCTCCCCCTTCCCTCCCTCTCTCTCCCCCTTCCTCTCTTCCCCTTCCCTCCCTCTCTCTCCCCCTTCCTCTCTCCCCCTTACCTCCCTCTCTCTCCCCCTTCCTCTCTTCCCCTTCCCTCCCTCTCTCTCCCCCTTCCCTCCCTCTCTCTTCTCCTTCCCTCCCTCTCTCTCCCCCTTCCTCTCTCCCCTTTCCTCCCTCTCTCTCCCCCTTCCCTCCCTCTCTCTTCTCCTTCCATCCCTCTCTCTCCCCCTTCCTCTCTTCCCCTTCCCTCCCTCTCTCTTACCCTTCCTCTCTCCCCTTCCCTCCCTCTCTCTCCCCCTTTCTCTCTTTCCCATGCCCTCTCTCTCTCTCCTTCCCAATATCCCAACTCCCCCGCACGAGCTGCACATGTGCTATTATGACACAACTGCGCATGTGCGAATCCCCGAAATGTAGAACTAGGAGCTTGTGAGTAATGTCTGCGCAGAACGCATCTCACAGGGGTGACTCACAACCCGAAAACTATTACAGTGAATAAATTAGAGTTCATAGGGTCTAACTCTCTATGCCCCGATGGACCGCAGAACACCAGGCACATCTGTCCCTCTAAGCTCCTTCAAGTTTTTGTCAATTACTGACCTCATCTATCCATCTCCATGTCTTCTCATGATATGACCAAAATATTTGAGCTTCAGCCTCATGATCAAACCTTCCAGTGAACAGTTTGTCTTAATTTCCTGTAGTATTGATTGTTTGGATCTTCTTGCTGTCCCATGGCACTCAGCCATCTTTATGGTCCAGCTCTCACTTCCGTATGTTACTACTGGGAATACCATAGTGCTTACTATGGGGACATTTATTGATAATGTAATATTGTTACTTTTTACTAGCTTGTCCATACTTGCCATAGCTTCCTCCTCAGAAGCAAACGTCTTTTAAATCCACCATCTGATGACATCTTGGAGTTAATCACAGAGTTCTTTAAAAAAAACCTTTGACAACTCAGTATTAAATATTAATAAAAATAAGTGACTTGAATGTCTCCAAATCTCAGTTAAGTTATATTGGAAAAGACGTCTAATACTTCTTCATGTCTTATTTCATTATTAAATGACAAAAACACGGAAATCAGAGAATCACAGAATTTAGTAAAAGATAAGAAGACATCTAATCTGCGCTTTAAGTATTTCTCTATCACAAGTCTTTGAGCATGTCGGGCAAGACTTTTAGTGGAGATGTGCACCTTGGGGTTAACTTTCACTCACACAGTCCCATTAGGCAAACACCCATTGTTACCCGCTTTTGATCCTTAGGGCATCTAGGCCTGCAATGAACATGAGCTTGATGGAGCTCAGAGGGGCAGTAGCTGACAGATGTGTCTGGCAAGCTGTGGTCCATAGTGTCAAGGAGAGTCAGACATAATAGGAATGACTAAATAAGTCCAATGAACATGAGCTTGAGGGAGCTCAGAGGGTCAGTAGTTGAAAGAGGTGCCTGTAATGCTGCAGACCATAGGGTCACTTAGAGTCGGACACGATCGAATGACTAAACAAGTCCAATGAACATGAGCTTGAGAAAGCTCAAAAAGACAGTGGCTGATGGATGTGCCGGGAGTGCTGCGGTCCATAGGGTCACAGAGAGTCGGACACAACTGAACGACTAAAAAACAAGTGCAATGAACATGAGCTTTAGCGAGCTCAAAGTGGCAGTGGCCGACAGATGTGCCTGGAGGGCTGCTGTTCATAGAGTCACAAAGAGTCAGACCCAACTGAACGACTAAAAAACAACAAGCATCTGGCCCACCAACATTATAGTGTTATTCTAATGTCAACTGTTGAAGACTCTCAAGACATTAGAAGAAAAACTTGTGTTTCCTTTAAGAATGCTTAATGAAAACTCAAGTAATTTTTTTCTAATTAACCCTATAATTGCCAATATGATTTATATATACAGTTAGACCTTGCAACTGTTCCACCTTCCATACACCCCAACTGAGCAAGCACATTTTTGACACCATGTTGGGAAAGAATCAAAGAAAAGTCGCCAAAAAATAATAAATTAAATAAAGGCTGTGTTTATTTTTGCCCCTTTCACTTTCCACTAGTCTAAATATTTCTGTAATTGAATAAAAATGTTCATATGTTCCCACTTGTACCAGTCGTCTTATTAGGAATCTGACACTTAAGCTCAGCACGGGGGAAAAGGCCACTTAGTTACTAAGGACATGGTCGTTATTGTATCCACATGTATCAAGTGGCAGGAAACTCCCAACCTGAGAAATCCCAAATATTTTGGTGCATTTTAAGGGATTTATCGCACTGATTTGAGAAAAAAAAAACACGTTTTCTACGTCACAATATTTTTTTCTGTATAAATGAGTGAGCTTTAGTGTAAACACATAGCAAAGGAACACAAAAATAGCTTCAGAGCAGAGTGTTTGCTCCTCCTCTGGCCAGGCTTTTATGCAAAAAAGCATTGGACGGAGGTTTTGGCATGTAATCATAAACTAATTAACTAGTTGTGCATTCCTAATGATGGAAGTCACTGGGAACATGTGTAAGTACTGTGGGGGAGATTTACTAAGTCATGGTGTGAGGAGCCTCCATAGGTCCCTGCCAATGGTACTAGAATTATCGCAAAATTTACTAAGACTAATTTACTCAAATGAGCCAATGAATGTGCTCCAAGGGGACTGTTCAATTGGCTAGGCCTAGGGCAACTAAATCTAAATAAAGGCTTAAACATGACATTAAAGGCATGAAATATCTGTGTGTGTGTGTATGGGGGGGGGTGGTCCCCTGCCCCCCCACCCCCCCAGTTTGTACGCCCATGCTTAAAGGTACATGTCAGTTTGTGTGATCTCCTCTGTCTAATCGTGCATCTCATATCAAATCATTTTTTGAGGAATTCTGTACATTTGTCATTTCTTGTTTGGGCTCCAACCCGAGGCACTGATGTAGTCAGAGCGTCCTATCCAATGTGCTTTGCAGAGTTGTGACCAAGCCAATCAGCCAATCACAGCTGCAGCTTTGTCTCAGCCAGTGAGAAGATAACAGATACATTGCTATACCTGCCTCTGATTGGCCACAACTAAGAATTTTATGCAAATTTACCTTGAACTGAAAACTGAGGACATTTTGCAAACGTCAGGGTAAGTTTATTAATGTTTATTTGGGGATTTTTCATGCAAAACACACATTCACACACTGGGGATTCTCCTCCATTAGATGCTTCAGAATCCAGCAAATGTGCATATATATAATAACAATGATGTAATGAGGCAAATACAATAAAATACAGTTGTTCTCAAAAGTTTGCATCCCCTTGGAGAATTGGTAATATATCTAACATTTGTAAAGGAAACATGAGAGTGAGCAGCAAAACACATTTCTTATGAGATTCATATCCATCTGTAGGGTATAACAGGATGGCACAATCATAAAACACAACATGGCAACAAAGAACAAATTAAATGACCCTGATCAGTAGTTTGCATACTCTTAGTACTTAATCCTGTGTATTGCCCCCTTTAGCATCAATGGCAGCGCGCCGTCTTTTGTAATAGTTGTCTATGAGGCCCCTAATTCTTGCAGGTGGTATAGGTGCCCATTCGTCTTGGCAAAATGCCTCCAGGTCGTGCAAAGTCTTTGGTCGTCTTGCATGAACCGCAAGTTTGAGATCTCACCAGAGTGGCTTGATGATATTAAGGTCAGGAGACTGTGATGGCCACTCAACAACCTTCACCTTTTTCTGCTGTAGCCACTGGAGAGTCAACTTGGCCTTGTGGTTAGAGTCATTGTCATGCTGGAAAGTCCAAGAGCGTCCCAAATTGTCTGCTGTATTTTCTAATAACACGATGCATTCATCTTGCTATCACTTGTCACAAGATTCTCCGTTCCTCTAGGGCTCACCCCCCCAAAAAACACCAGTGAGCCACCACCATGCTTCACAGTTGGGATGGTATTCTTTTCACTATAGGTCTTGTTGACCCCTCTTATGGTGGTGACCATAAAGCTGTATTTTGGTCTCGTCACTCCAAATTACAGTGTGCCAGAAGCTGTGAGGCGTGTCAAGGTGTTGTCGGGCATATTGTATCTGGGCTTTTTCGTGGCATTGGCATAGTAAATGCTTCTTTCTGGCAACTCGACCGCGCAGCTCATTTTTGTTCAAGTATCGTCGTATTGTGCTCCTTGAAATAACCACACCATCTTTTCCCAGAGCAGCCTGTATTTCTCCTGTGGGTTTTTCTTCTGGCAGTTGTGGCTGAAATCTTTCTTGGTCCTTCTGACCTTGGCTTGGTATCAAGAGATCCCAGAATTTTCCACTTCTTAATAAGTGATTGAACAGTACTGACTGGCATTTTCAAGGCTTTGGATGTCTTTTTATATCCTTTTGTATTTTTATGAAGTTCCTTTACCTTGCTACGCAGGTCTTTTGACGGTTCTTTTCTGCTCCCCATGTCTTAGTATCTAGCCTGCTCAGTGCATCCACGTGAGTGCTAACAATCTCATTGACTTTTTATACACAGACACTAATTGCAATTAGTTAATAAAAATTAACCTTTAATTGCCATTTTAACCTGTGTGTGTCACTGTGTGTGTCTGTAACAAGGCCAAACATTCAAGGGTATGTAAACTTTTGATCCGGGCCATTTGGGTGATTTTTGTCATTATTATCATTTAAAAAGGAACCAAACAACTAAGTGTTAATAAATAATTTTTTTGCATGATTAGTCATATTTTCAAAATAAATGCCAACATTTCACAATTTCTGCCAGGGTATGCAAACTTTTAAGCACAACTGTATACAATAATAAATATAATAAAAAGTAATTAATTAATTAATTTAAGAACGGATATTGGTGCATGCAAGATGACTGTTTTTCCTTTCTTCTGTCACTGAACTTCTTTGTAAAACCTCCTTATTTAAAGGAGCACTGTGGCCTAAACAGGAGGCTGGTTTGAAATAGAAGAGCAGGAAAACACTCCATACATTGTACTAATCATTTTTCTCTTTAGTAAATTATTCCTGAGAAATAGAACATTGCAGCTTAATATGCTAATTAATTGCTCAAAGTCTAATAATAAGGGTGGGGAGGTAGTTTATCTGAATCACACAATGGTTATTATTGTTTAGGCCACCGCAAAGAGACTGTGATTCTAATTAGCACATCAAAGCAGCTAATTAGTATCCAGGAAATAGTAATAGTAATATATAGAAACAATTGAAAGCCTGGCAAGCTTTTGATTTCAAGTGTCATCCATTTATTTTCTGTTAACCCAGAGAAGAGCTGATTGGCTGATATTTTTTTCAGCAGAAATACAGGAAGATAGTGAGTGGAGCTTGATGCCAATATTCTGCCAAGCTGTCAATAACTTCTCGACAAGTTTTTATAAAAATATAAATGGGACAGTAAACATTGCACTATGGGCCTCATTTAATTTGGGGCTGTTACTTGTGAGTAAATACCGGATTTGCTACTTTTGAGGTGCGTGCTTGAGTAGCTCTACTTTTACTTTCCTATTCAATTGGACGGGCCCGCAAGTTAGTCCCCATCAGAAACCAGGCTTTCGGCAGTAGCATTTGCGGGCTTGAACATGATCGTGGACGCAAGCCTGTAACTTGTGGTACAAGCCCGAAAAATCGGAGCACTTTAAAAGCAAATATCCAGCACTGTAAATGACGGGGAACACAATGGGTGACATTAGAATTAAAAGCACAACATTCTCAAGCCCGCACATCGCCAAAATATAATACTTTATTTCATGTTTAATTTCCGTTCAAAGTCCTACAGGCTTCATCCTCCAAGCCAGTAACTCGTTATTCAAGCCCGTAGGGCATTGCACAAAAATGGAGGTTGGATTCCAAAGTCCTACGGGCTTGGAGGTTGAAGCCCATAGGACTGGACGGAAAATAAATATGAAATAAAGTATTATATTTTGGAGATGTGCGGGCTTAAGAATGTTGTGCTTTTAATTCTAATGTCACCCATTGTGTTCCCATCATTTACAGTGCTGGATTTCATTTATATTTGCATTTCAAGTGCTACGATTTGTAAGTAAGACCTTTGTGAGGCCTCCTTGGTACAAGTAACTTGCGGTTCGTGTTTAGCCATTTACGGGCTTGACGGAAGGGTGGATCGGAGCAATTGAATAGCGATTTGTGATTTCTGCGGACGTGAAAGATCAAAGACTTTGAGGCAAGTAACTTTCAATGATAAGTAGCGCACAGCAAGTAACCAGATCTGAGCCCACAGGTAGGAGGCAATTGAATAGCTAAGTCACTTGCCATCTCCACTTGTGGGCCCGGATCTCGAAAAAGTAGCAATTGAATGAGGCCCTATGAATATCACATATTATAATTGTCAAACTGCGATTCGTTGTCACGCTTGCGACAAATCGCAGTTTGACAATGATACAATCGCAAAGGCGATAGGATTGCATGCATGCGCACTGCGTGGCGCATGAGAGGGATGAGACACACAGGGAAAGGGGAGGAAGAGACACAGAGGGAGGGGGGGAAGAGACACATATCGAGGGGGAAGAGACAAAGAGGGAGATGGAGAAGAGACTCAGAGGGAGAGGGGAAAGAGACACAGAGGGAGACGGGGAAGAGGCACAGAGGGAGGGGGGAAAGACACAGGGGGAGAGACACAGAGAGAGTGGGGTAGAGACACAGAGGGAGAGGGGGAAAGAGACACAGAGGGAGAGGGGGAAAGAGACACAGAGGGAGAGGGGGAAGAGACACAGAGGGAGAGGGAGGAGAGACACAGAGGGAGAGGGGGGAAGAGACACAGAGGGATGGGGGGGAGAGACATAGGGGGAGAGACACAGAGAGAGGGGGGGTAGAGACACAGAGGGAGAGGGGGAAAGAGACACAGAGGGAGAGGGGGAAAGAGACACAGAGGGAGAGGGGGAAGAGACACAGAGGGAGAGGGAGGAGAGACACAGAGGGAGAGGGGGGAAGAGACACAGAGGGATGGGGGGGAGAGACATAGGGGGAGAGACACAGAGAGAGGGGGGTAGAGACACAGAGGGAGAGGGTGGAAGAGACACAGAGGGAGAGGGGGAAAGAGACACAGAGGGAGGGGTAAGAGACACAGAGGGAGGGGGGATAGACCCAGGGGGGAGAGACACAGAGAGAGAGGGGGAAAGAGACACAGAGGGAGGGAGGAGGAGGAGCGAAATGAGACACAAGGGAGGAAGTAGACAGGGGGAGAGACTCGCAATGAGTGAATTGCGAGGCCCCATTGCAAGGCCCACAATGAGCGCCAAAGGCGCTCATCCCGAGAACAGTAAAGTAGACGGTGGGAGAGGTGGGGGTAGGCTCGTGATGAGCGCCAAAGGCGCTTTTTATGAGGACCATGATGAGCGCCAAAGGCGCTCATTGCAAGGCCAGTAAAGTAGAGGGGGAGAGGCTCCCATTGTGTGGCAAACAGCATTGCCAGGCTTCACTTTTTATTGCCGTCATTTTTGACGGGCAAGTCGCTAGTATTAATATACTTGCTTAGAGTAAATAAAATCCAAACATTCTTTTGTATTATAGTAAAATTGATTCATTCGTGGAGAATTCCGTTCAATGTTTAATATAAATTGCTACAATGACACATTACAAAAAGTGTTTGCTAAAGTTCACACCTTATGTTTTGAAAAATAACTGATAATAACTTTTTTGATGAAAAATAAATAGATGTGTTAAACCTCCAGAACAGTAAATATGAGTATTATATCCACAGTCACGTTCCTCTATAATATAATTAGTGGGTAATGCCAAAAATGTAGGATTTGCTGCCAAAAGAATTGAATTCCAAGTATATAAGGTTACAAATACCTGTCAATTTTACACGTAAAAAATGAATGAGGATTGAGAGGAAAATACATTATTTCTGCTTTTTATTAAGATATTCACCCAAGGGAACTGTGAAAAAACCTGGAATCAATTTTAGTTGTAAATAAAAAGTTTTATGAGTATGAGAGATGTATCAACCTTTATTTACATGGCGAGCCGCTATACCGTAACGAACCCTTCCAGTACTAAGTATATCAAAATGTTATTTGTGTAATTAATGCTTTGCAGGGACACTATCACCATGATATATGTGGAGCTGTAAGGAAAGGAAAGAGTTAATTATACAAATGAAGGGGGGGGGGTCTAGATAATGAATGACATGTTTATTTAAGACTAAGAGATCATTGTATCAGGATATGCCTGATGGAAGGTGGTCTGTAGTACATTGGCCCAAGCACAGTCCAGGTGAAACGCCACCCCATAATAACAAGACCAAGAAAACTTGTTGGATTAGAATAGGCCATACTATGAAGGAGGGGGGGGGGGGGCAACATGCCTCTGAGGCCCCCTCCGGTCACAGCTCATATATATATCATTTGGGAGCCCCTTTTCCCTTGCCGAAGATGCGCAAGGAAGTGGGGGACCAGGAAAAAACACTTTGGGGGCAGGATGGGAAGGGATAGTGTGGGGGGAATTGCATTTTAAAACATATTTAGCCAGAACTGGGCCACCCAAGTGCCAGGCCCTGGTGCATTGCACCAGGTGCACAAGCAGCAGTTCCACCCCCTAACCATAACAAAACCCAAATGAATAAATAAACAAATGAGGGGAGAAGCCAGTCAAGAGACAGTACCCCTTACACTTTGAACCCTCAACCAGTAAGACCATAGGGTTATTATTATAACACAAAATCAGCAAAACCTCCACCATAAAATCCTAATACAGTTCAACCCATGAAAGCCCTTGTTCATTTCTAATGCAGGGATGGTTAGGTGGGTACCTTTCCCATATCTAACTGGAAACAGAATAGAGCAGACACATGAAAAGCGTCTATAAAAGGAACTATCCCCAGCAATCCACCTCCTATGACATTTCCCGGGTCTTTCTCTGTCCAGGGTCTCCTCCCCCAACCCAGGGGACCTGGGAAATGTGCATAGTCCTCCTGAAATGTTGCCTATCTGTAAGGACTCTACTGAGTTAAATGTGGCACAATATTTCCTGAAAAGAGCGGAGTGTCCTCCATAAGTTATTTGGGTATATTGCTACGGATGATAAAGAACCTGTTTAAACTCTGTGCAAGACATTTGGAAAGAGACTGAAATAAAGTTCATTGTAAGCTGTAGAGAAAGGATTATTTAAAGAAAGTCATATTCTGCATTAGTATTTTCCAAGAACCTCTTCCAAACAAGGATTAGTAGTAAATATCCATACAAATATTATATAGTAAAACCCTGTTCTCCTGTATCCCCATCTCTTCCTCTCCTGTATCCCCATCTCTTCCTCTCCTGTATCCCCATCTCTTACTATCCTATATCCCCATCTCTTCCTCTCCTGTATCCCCATCTCTTCCTCTCCTGTATCCCCATCTCTTCCTCTCCTGTATCCCCAAATCTTCCTCTCCTGTATCCCCATCTCCTCCTCTCCTGTATCCCCATCTCTTCCTCTCCTGTATCCCCAAATCTTCCTCTCCTGTATCCCCATCTCTTCCTCTGCTGTATCTCTCATCTCTTCCTCTCCTGTATCCCCAAATCTTCCTCTCCTGTATCCCATCTCTTCCTCTACTTTACCCCATCTCTTCCTCTCCTGTATTCTCATCTCTTCCTCTCCTGTATACCCATCTTTCCTGTCCTGTATCCCTATCTATTTCTCTCCTTTACCCCATCTCCTCCTCTCCTGTATCCCCAACTCTTTCTCTCATGTATCCTCCTTCTCTTCCTTTCATGTATACCCCAACTCTTCCTCTACTGTATCTCCCTTCTCTTCCTCTCCTGTATCCCCATCTCTTCCTCTCCTGTATCTCCATCTCTTCCTCTCCTGTATCCCAATCCCTTCCTCTCCTGTATTCCCCAACTCTTTCTCTCATGTATCCTCCTTCTCTTCCTTTCATGTATACCCCAACTCTTCCTCTACTGTATCTCCCTTCTCTTCCTCTCCTGTATCCCCATCTCTTCCCTTCCTGTATCCCCATCTCTTCCTCTCCTGTATCTCCATCTCTTCCTGTCCTGTATCCCCATCTCTTCCTCTCCAGTATCTCCATCTCTCCCTCTCCTGTATCTCCATCTCTTCCTCTCATACATCACCATCTCTTCCTCTCCTGTATCCCCATCTCTTCCTCTCATACATCACCATCTCTTCCTCTCCTGTATCCCCATCGCTTCCTCTCCTCTATCCCCCTTCTTTTCCTTTTCTCTATCCCCATTTCATTCTCTCCTTTATCCCAATCTCTTTCTCTCCTGTATCCCCATCTCTTCCTCTCCTGCATCCCAATCTCTTCCTCTCCTGCTTTTCCATCTCTTCATCCTCAGTATTTTCCATCTCTACCTCTCCTGTATCCCCATCTCTTCCTCTCCTGTACCCCCATCTCTTCCTTTCCTGTATCCCCCAACTTTTCCTCTACTGTATCTCCCATCCATTCCTCTCCTGCTTCTCCCATCTCTTCGTCTCCTCTATCCCCATCTCTTCCTCTCCTGTATCTCCCATCTCTTACCCTCTTGTAACCCCATATCTTCCTCTCCTATATCCTCCGTCTCTTCCTTTCCTGTATCCCCCAACTCTTCCTCTACTGTATCTCCCATCTCTTCCTGTCCTGTATCCCATTCTCTTCCTCTCCTGTATCCCCATCTCTTCCTGTCATATATCCCCATCTCTATCTCTCATGTATCCTTATCTCTTCCTCTCTTGTATCCCCATCTCTTCCTCTCCTGTATCCCCATCTCTTCCTCTCCTATATCCTCTGTCTCTTCCTTTCCTGTATCCCCAACTCTTCCTCTACTGTATCTCCCATCTCTTCCTCTCCTGTATCCCATTATCTTCCTCTCCTGTATCCCCATCTATTGCCCTCATGTATTCCCCATCTCTTTCTGTCATATATTCCCATGTCTTTCTCTACTGCATCCACATTTCCTCCTCTACTGTATCCCCATCTCTTCCTCTCTTGTATCCCCATCTCTTCCTCTCCTGTATCCTCCATCTCTTCCTTTCCTGTATCTCCATTTCTGTATCTCCTGTATCCCCATCTCTTCCCCTCCTGTATCCCATCTCCTCCTCTTCTGTATCCCCATCTCTTCCCCTCCTGTGTCCCCATCTCTTCCCCTCCTGTATCACCATCTTTTTCTCTCCTGAACACTTATCACTTCCTCTTCTGTATACCCATCTCTTCCTCTCCTATATCCTCCATCTTTTCCTTTCCTGTATCCCACAACTCTTCCTCTCCTGTATCCCCATCTCTTACCCTCCTGTATCCCCATCTCTTCCCCTCCTGTATCCCCATCTCTTTCTCTCCTGTATCCCCATCTCTTTCTCTCCTGTATGCTCCATCTCTTCCTTTCCTGTATCCCCCAACTCTTCCTCTACTGTACCTCATGTCTCTTCCTCTCCAGTATCGCCACCTCTTCCTCTCCTATATCCTCCATCTCTTCCCCTCCTGTATCTCCATATCTTCCTCTCCTGTATCCCCATCTTTTCCTCTCCTGTATCCCTCATCTTTTCATCTCCTGTATCTCCCATCTCTTCCTCTCCTGTATCTCCCATCTCTTCCTCTCCTGTATCCTCATCTCTTCCTCTCCTACATCACCATCTCTTCATCTCCTGTATCCCCATCTCTTCCTCTTCTGTATCCCTCATCTTTTCCTCTCCTGTATCCCCATCTCTTCCTTTCCTGTATCCCCAACTCTTTCTCTCCTGGTTCCCTCATCTTTTCATCTCCTGTATCTCCATCTCTTCCTCTCCTGTATCTCCCATCTCTTCCTCTCCTGTATCCTCATCTCTTCCTCTCCTATATCTCCCATCTCTTCCACTCCTGTATCCTCATCTCTTTGACTCCTGTATCTCCCATCTCTTCCTCTCCTGTATCCCCATCTCTTCCTCTCCTGTATCTCCCATCTCTTCCTCTCCTGTATCCTCATCTCTTCCTCTCCTACATCACCATCTCTTCATCTCCTGTATCCCCATCTCTTCCTCTCCTGTATCCCTCATCTTTTCCTCTCCTGTATCCCCATCTCTTCCTTTCCTGTATCCCCAACTCTTCCTCTCCTGGTTCCCTCATCTTTTCATCTCCTGTATCCTCATCTCTTCCTCTCCTGTATCTCCCATCTCTTCCTCTCCTGTATCCCCATCTCTTCCTCTCCTGTATCTCCCATCTCTTCCTCTCCTGTATCCTCATCTCTTTCTCTCCTACATCACCATCTCATCATCTCCTGTATCCCCATCTCTTCCTCTCCTGTATCCCTCATCTTTTCCTCTCCTGTATCCCCATCTCTTTCTTTCCTGTATCCCCAACTCTTCCTCTCCTGGTTCCCTCATCTTTTCATCTCCTGTATCTCCATCTCTTCCTCTCCTGTATCTCCCATCTCTTCCTCTCCTGTATCCTCATCTCTTTCTCTCCTACATCACCATCTCTTCATCTCCTGTATCCCCATCTCTTCCTCTCCTGTATCCCTCATCTTTTCCTCTCCTGTATCCCCATCTCTTCCTTTCCTGTATCCCCAACTCTTCCTCTCCTGGTTCAACATTTCTTCCTCTCCTGTTTCCCCATCTCTTCCTCTCCTGTATCCCCATCTCTTCCCCTCCTGTATCACCGTCTTTTGTCTCCTATATCCCCATCTCTTCCTCTCCTTTGTCCCCATCTCTTCTTCTCCTGTATCCCCTTGTCTTCCTCTCCTGTATCCCCATCTATTCCTCTCCTGTATCCCCATCTCCTCCTCTCCTGTATCTCCCATCTCTTCCTCTCCTGTATCCCCATCTCTTCCTCTCCTGTATCTCCCATCTCTTCCTCTCCTGTATCCTCATCTCTTTCTCTCCTACATCACCATCTCATCATCTCTTGTATCCCCATCTCTTCCTCTCCTGTATCCCTCATCTTTTCCTCTCCTGTATCCCCATCTCTTCCTTTCCTGTATCCCCAACTCTTCCTCTCCTGGTTCCCTCATCTTTTCATCTCCTGTATCTCCATCTCTTCCTCTCCTGTATCTCCCATCTCTTCCTCTCCTGTATCCTCATCTCTTTCTCTCCTACATCACCATCTCTTCATCTCCTGTATCCCCATCTCTTCCTCTCCTGTATCCCTCATCTTTTCCTCTCCTGTATCCCCATCTCTTCCTTTCCTGTATCCCCAACTCTTCCTCTCCTGGTTCAACTTTTCTTCCTCTCCTGTTTCCCCATCTCTTCCTCTCCTGTATCCCCATCTCTTCCCCTCCTGTATCACCGTCTTTTGTCTCCTATATCCCCATCTCTTCCTCTCCTGTATCCCCATCTCTTCCTCTCCTGTATCCCCTTCTCTTCCTCTCCTGTATCCCCATCTCTTCCTCTCCTGTATCCCCATCTCCTCCTCTCCTGTATCTTGCATATCTTCCTCTCCTGTATCCTCATCTCTTCCTCTCCTATTTTCCCCATTTCTCCCTCTCCTGTTTCCCCATGCCTTCCTCTCCTGTATCCCCATCTCTTCCTCTCCTGTATCCCCATCTCTTCCTCTCCTGTATCCCCATCTCGTCCTCTCCTGTATCCCCATCTCTTCCTCTCATGTATCCTCCATCTCTTCCTCTCCTGTATCCCCATCTCTTCCTCTCCTGTATCCCCATCTCTTCTCTCCTGTATCCCCATCTCTTCCTCTCCTGTATCCCCATCTCTTCCTCTCCTGTATCCCCATCTCTTCCTCTCCTGTATCCCCATCTCTTCCTCTCCTGTATACTCCATCTCTTCCTCTCCTGTATCCCCATCTCTTCCTCTCCTGTATCCTTCATCTCATCCTCTCTTGTATCCTACATCTCGTCCTCTCCTGTATCGCCATCTCTTCCTCTACTGTAACCCATCTCTTCCTCTTCTGTATCCCCATCTCTTCCTCTCCTGTATCCACATCTCTTCCTCCCCTGTATCACCATCTCTTCCTCTACTGTATCCCTATCTCTTCTTCTCCTGTAACCCCATCTCTTCCTCTCCTGTATCCCCATATCTTTCTCTCCTGAATCACCAATCTCTCCCTTTCCTGTATCCCTATCTCTTCCTTTCCTGTATCCCCATCTCTTAATCTCCTGTATCCTCCATTTCTTTCTTTCCTGTATCCCCATCTCTTCCTCTCCTGTATCCCCCATCTCCTCCTCTCCTGTATCTCTCATCTCTTCCTCTCCTGTATCCCCATCTCTTCCTCTCCTGGTTCCCCATTTCTTCATCTCCTGTATCCTCCATCTCGTCCTCTCCAATATCCCCATCTCCTCCTCTCCTGTATCCTCCATCTCTTACTCTCCTGTAACCCCATATCTTCCTCTCCTGTATCCCCATCTCTTCCTCATCTGTATCCCCCATCTCTACCTCTCCTGTATCCACATCTCTTCCTCACCTGTATCCCCATATCTTCCTCTCCTGTATCCACCATATCTTCCTCTCTTGTATCCCAATCTCTTCCTCTCCTGTATCCCTATCTCTTCTTCTCCTGTAACACCATCTCTTTCTCTCTTGAATCACCAATCTCTCCCTTTCCTGTATCCCCATCTCTTCCTTTACTGTATCCCCATCTCTTAATCTCCTGTATCCTCATTTCTTCCTCTCCTGTATCCCCATTTCCTCCTCTCCTGTGTCCCCATCTCTTCTACTCCTGTATCCCCATCTCTTCCTCTCCTGTATCCTCCATCTCTTCCTCTCAAATATCCCCATCTCTTCCTCTCCTGTATCCCCATCTCTTCCTTTCCAGTATCTCTCATCTCTTCCTCTCCTGTATCTCTCATCTCTTCCTCTCCTGTATCCCCATCTCTTCCTCTCCTGTATCCCCCAACTCTTCCTCTACTGTATCTCTCATCTCTTTCTCTCCTGTATCCCCATCTCTTCCTCTCCTGTATCCCCATCTCTTCCTCTCCTGTATCCCCAAATCTTCATCTCCTGTATCCACATCTCTTCCTCCCCTGTATCACCATCTCTTCCTCTACTGTATCCCTATTTCTTCTTCTCCTGTAACCCCATCTCTTCCTCTCCTGTATCCCCCATCTCCTCCTCTCCTGTATCTCTCATCTCTTCCTCTCCTGTATCCCCATCTCTTCCTCTCCTGGTTCCCCATTTCTTCATCTCCTGTATCCTCCATCTCGTCCTCTCCAATATCCCCATCTCCTCCTCTCCTGTATCCTCCATCTCTTACTCTCCTGTAACCCCATATCTTCCTCTCCTGTATCCCCATCTCTTCCTCATCTGTATCCCCCATCTCTACCTCTCCTGTAGCCACATCTCTTCCTCACCTGTATCCCCATATCTTCCTCTCCTGTATCCCCCATCTCTTCCTCTCTTGTATCCCCATCTCTTCCTCTCCTGTATCCCTATCTCTTCTTCTCCTGTAACCCCATCTCTTTCTCTCTTGAATCACCAATCTCTCCCTTTCCTGTATCCCCATCTCTTCCTTTACTGTATCCCCATCTCTTAATCTCCTGTATCCTCATTTCTTCCTCTCCTGTATCCCCATTTCCTCCTCTCCTGTGTCCCCATCTCTTCTACTCCTGTATCCCCATCTCTTCCTCTCCTGTATCCTCCATCTCTTCATCTCCTGTATCCCCATCTCATCCTCTCCTGTATCCCCATCTCTTCCTTTCCTGTATCTCTCATCTCTTCCTCTCCTGTATCTCTCATCTCTTCCTCTCCTGTATCCCCATCTCTTCCTCTCCTGTATCCCCCAACTCTTTCTCTACTGTATCTCTCATCTCTTTCTCTCCTGTATCCCCATCTCTTCCTCTCCTGTATCCCCATCTCTTCCTCTCCTGTATCCCCATCTCTTCCTCTCCTGTATCCTCCATCTCTTCCTTTCCTGTATTCCCCAACTTTTCCTCTCCTGTATCCCCATCTCTTCCTCTCCTGTATCCCCATCTCTTCCTCTCCTGTATCCCCATCTCTTCCTCTCCAGTATCCCCATTTCTTCCTCTCCTGTATCCCCATCTCTTCCTCTCCTGTATCCCCATCTCTTCCTCTCCTGTATCCCCATTGCTTCCTCTCCTGTATCCTCCATCTCTTTCTTTCCTGTATCCCCCAACTTTTCATCTCCTGTATCCCCATCTCTTCATCTCCTGTATCCCCAATCTCTTCCTCTCCTGTATCCCCATCTCTTCCTCTCCTGTATCCCTATCTCTTCTTCTCCTGTAACCCCATCTCCTCCTCTCCTGTATCCCCATCTCTTTCTCTCCTAAATCACCAATCTCTCCCTTTCCTGTATATCCATCTCTAAATCACCTGTATCCTCATTTCTTCCTCTCCTGTATACCCATTTCC
>JAPZIH010000023.1:145771-304866 GCA_027410445.1 Discoglossus pictus | reverse complement strand
GTGTTGGTGATACAGGAGAGGAAGAGATGGTGATACAGGAGAGGAAGAGATGGGGATACAGAAGAAGAAGAGATGGGGATACAGGAGAGGAAGAGATAGGGATACAGGAGAGGAAGAGGTGGAGGATACAGGAGAGGAAGAGATGGGGATACAGGAGAGGAAGAGATGGGGGATACAGGAGAGGAAGAGATGGGGACACAGGAGAGGAAGAGGTGGGGATATAGGAGAGGAAAAGAGATGGGGATACAGGAGAGAAATAGATGGGGGATACAAGAGGAAGAGATGGGGATACAGGAGAGGAAGAGATGGGGATACAGGAGAGGAAGAGATGGGGATACAGGAGAGGAGGAGATGGGATACAGGAGAGGAAGAGATAGGGATACAGGAGAGGAAAAGATGAGGGATAAAGGAAAGGAAGAGGTGGGGATACAGGAAAAGGAAGAAATGGTGATACAGGAGAGGAAGAGATGGGGATACAGGAGAGGAAGAGATGGGGATACAGGAGAGGAAGAGATAAGATACAGGAGAGGAGAGTTGGGGATATAGGAGAGGAAGAGATGGGGATACAGGAGAGGAAGAGATGGGGATACAGGAGAGAAAGAGATGGGGATACATTAGAGGAAGATTTGGGGATACTGGAGAGAAAGAGATGGGATACAGGAGTGGAAGAGATGGGGATACAAGAGAAGAAGAGATGGGGATACAGGAGAGGAAGAGATAGGGATACAGGAGAGGAAGAGATGGGATACAGGAGAGGAGAGTTGAGAATATAGGAGAGGAAGAGATGGGGATACAGGAGAGAAAGAGATGGGGATACAGGAGAGGAAGAGATGGGGATACAGGAGAGGAAGAGATGGGGATACAAGAGAGGAAGAGACGGGGAAACAGAAGATGGAGAAATGGGGATACAGGAGAGGAACAGATGGAGATACAGGATGGGGAAAAATGGGGATACAGGAGAGGAACAGATGGAGATACAGGAGAGGAAGAGATGGGGATACAGGAGATGAAAAGATGGGGATACAGGAGATGAAGAGATGGGGATACAGAAGAGGAAGAGATGGAGGATACAAGAGAGGAAGAGATGGGGATATAGGAGAGGAAGAGATGGGGATACAGGAGAGGAAGAGATTGGGATACAGGAGAGGAAGAGATGTGGATACAGGAGATAAAGAGATGGGGATACAGGAGAGGAAGATTTGGGGATACTGGAGAGAAAGAGATGGGGATAAAGGAGAGGAAGAGATGGGGATACAGTAGAGGAAGAGATGGAGATACAGGACAGGAAGAGATGGGGATACAGGAGAAGAAGAGATGGGGATACAGGAGAAGAAGAGATGGGGGTACAGGAGAGGAAGAGATAGGGATACAGGAGAGGAAGAGATGGGATACAGGAGAGGAGAGTTGGGGATATAGGAGAGGAAGAGATGGGGATACAGGAGAGGAAGAGATGGGGATACAGGAGAGGAAGAGATGGGGATACAGGAGAGGAAGAGATGGGATAAGGGAGAGGAGAGTTGGGGATATAGGAGAGGAAGAGATGGGGATACAAGGAGGAAGAGATGGGGATACAGAAGAGAAAGAGATGGGGATACAGGAGAGGAAGATTTGGGGATACTGGAGAGAAAGAGATGGGATACAGGAAAAGAAGAGATGGGGATACAGGAGAAGAAGAGATGGGGATACAGGAGAGGAAGAGATAGGGATACAGGAGAGGAAGAGATGGGATACAGGAGAGGAGAGTTCGGGATATAGGAGAGGAAGAGATGGGGATACAGGAGAGGAAGAGATGGGGATACAGGAGAGGAAGAGATGGGGATACAGGAGAGGAAGAGATGGGATTCAGGAGAGGAGAGTTGGGGATATAGGAGAGGAAGAGATGGGGATACAGGAGAGGAAGAGATGGAGGATACAAGAGAGGAAGAGATGGGGATATAGGAGAGGAAGAGATGGGGATACAGGAGAGGAAGAGATTGGGATACAAGAGAGGAAGAGATGTGGATACAGGAGAGAAAGAGATGGGGATACAGGAGAGGAAGATTTGGGGATACTGGAGAGATAGAGATGGGGATACAGGAGAGGAAGAGATGGGGATACAGTAGAGGAAGAGATGGAGATACAGGACAGGAAGAGATGGGGATACAGGAGAAGAAGAGATGGGGATACAGGAGAAGAAGAGATGGGGGTACAGGAGAGGAAGAGATAGGGATACAGGAGAGGAAGAGATGGGATACAGGAGAGGAGAGTTGGGGATATAGGAGAGGAAGAGATGGGGATACAGGAGAGGAAGAGATGGGGATACAGGAGAGGAAGAGATGGGGATACAGGAGAGGAAGAGATGGGATAAGGGAGAGGAGAGTTGGGGATATAGGAGAGGAAGAGATGGGGATACAGGAGAGGAAGAGATGGGGATACAGAAGAGAAAGAGATGGGGATACAGGAGAGGAAGATTTGGGGATACTGGAGAGAAAGAGATGGGATACTGGAAAGGAAGAGATGGGGATACAGGAGAAGAAGAGATGGGGATACAGGAGAGGAAGAGATAGGGATACAGGAGAGGAAGAGATGGGATACAGGAGAGAAGAGTTCGGGATATAGGAGAGGAAGAGATGGGGATACAGGAGAGGAAGAGATGGGGATACAGGAGAGGAAGAGATGGGGATACAGGAGAGGAAGAGATGGGGATACAGGAGAGGAAGAGATGGGATTCAGGAGAGGAGAGTTGGGGATATAGGAGAGGAAGAGATGGGGATACAGGAGAGGAAGATATGAGGATACAGGAGAGAAAGAGATGGGGATACAGGAGAGGAAGAGATGGGGATACAGGAGAGGAAGAGATGGGGGATACAAGAGAGGAAGAGACGTGGAAACAGGAGAGGGAGAAATGGGGATACAGGAGAGGAACAGATGGAGATACAGGAGGGGGAAAAATAGGGATACAGGAGAGGAACAGATGGAGATACAGGAGAGGGAGAAATGGGGATACAGGAGAGGAAGAGATGGGATACAGGAGAGGAAGAGATGGGGATACAGGAGAAGAAGAGATGGGGATAAAGGAGAGGAAGGAGGAAGAGATGGGGATACAGGAGAGGAAGAGATGGGAATATGGGAGAGGAAGAGATGGGTATACTGGAGAGGAAGAGATGGGATACAGGAGAGGAGAGTTGGGGATATAGGAGATGAAGAGATGGGGATACAGGAGAGGAAGAGATGGGGATACAGGAGAGGAGGAGATGGGAGATACAGGAGAGGAAGAGATGGGGATACAGGAGAGGGAGAGATGAGGATACAGGAGAGGAAGAGATCGGGATACAGGAGAGGAAGAGATGGGGATACAGGAGAGGAAGAGATGGGGATACAGGAGAGGAAGAGATGGGATAAGGGAGAGGAGAGTTGGGGATATAGGAGAGGAAGAGATGGGGATACAGGAGAGGAAGAGATGGGATACAGGAGAGGGAGAGATGGGGATACAGGAGAAGTAGAGATGGGGATAAAGGAGAGGAAGGAGGAAGAGATGGGGATACAGGAGAGGAAGAGATGGGAATACGGGAGAGGAAGAGATGGGTATACTGGAGAGGAAGAGATGGGATACAGGAGAGGAGAGTTGGGGATATAGGAGAGGAAGAGATGGGGATACAGGAGAGGAAGAGATGGGGATACAGAAGTGAAAGAGATGGGGATACAGGAGAGGAAGATTTGGGGATACTGGAGAGAAAGAGATGTGATACAGGAAAGGAAGAGATGGGGATACAGGAGAAGAAGAGATGTGGATACAGGAGAGGAAGAGATAGGGATACAGGAGAGGAAGAGATGGGATACAGGAGAGGAGAGTTCGGGATATAGGAGAGGAAGAGATGGGGATACAGGAGAGGAAGTGATGGGGATACAGGAGAGGAAGAGATGGGGATACAGGAGAGGTAGAGATGGGGATACAGGAGAGGAAGAGATGGGATACAGGAGAGGAGAGTTGGGGATATAGGAGAGGAAGAGATGGGGATACAGGAGAGGAAGAGATGGGGATACAGGAGAGAAAGAGATGGGGATACAGGAGAGGAAGAGATGGGGATACAGGAGAGGAAGAGATGGGGGATACAAGAGAGGAAGAGACGGGGAAACAGGAGAGGAAGAGACAGGGGATACAGGAGAGGAAGAGATGGGGATACAGGAGAGGAAGAGATGGGGATACAGGAGAGGAAGAGATGGGGATACAGGAGAGGAAGAGATGGGGGATACAAGAGAGGAAGAGACGGGGAAACAGGAGAGGAAGAGACAGGGGATACAGGAGAGGAAGAGATGGGGATACAGGAGAGAAAGAGATGGGAAACAGGAGAGGGAGAAATGGGGATACAGGAGAGGAACAGATGGAGATACAGGAGGGGGAAAAATGGGGATACAGGAGAGGAACAGATGGAGATACAGGAGAGGCAGAAATGGGGATACAGGAGAGGAAGAGATGGGGATACAGGAGATGAAGAGATGGGGATACAGAAGAGGAAGAGATGGAGGATACAAGAGAGGAAGAGATGGGGATATAGGAGAGAAAGAGATGGGGATACAGGAGAGGAAGAGATGGGGATACAGGAGAGGAAGAGATGGAGGATACTGGAGAGGAAGAGATGGAGATACAGGAGAGGAAGAGATGGGGATATAGGAGAGAAAGATTTGGGGATACAGGAGAGGAAGGGATGGGGATACAGGAGAGAAAGAGATGGGGATACAGGAGAGGAAGAGATGGGGGTACAGGAGAGGAAGAGATGGAGGATACAGGAAAGGAAGAGATGGAGATACAGGAGAGGAAGAGATGGGGATACAGGATAGGAAGAGATGGGTATACAAGAGAGGAAGACATGGGGGATACAGGAGAGGAAGAGATGGGGGATACAGGGTAAGAAGAGATGGGGATACAGGAGAGGAAGAGATGGGGATACAGGAGAGGAAGAGATGGGGATACAGGAGAGGGAGAAATGGGGATACAGGAGAGGAACAAATGGGGATATAGGAGAGGAAGAGATGGGAATACAGAAGAGGAAGAGATGGAGGATACAGGAGAGGAAGAGATGGGGATATAGGAGAGGAAGAGATGGGAATACAGAAGAGGAAGAGATGGGGATACAGGAGAGGAACAGATGGGGATACAGGAGAGGAAGAGATGGGGGATACAAGAGAGTCAGAGATGGGGATACAGGAGAGGAAGAGATGGGGGATACAGGAGAGGAAAAGATGAGGATACAGGAGAGGAAGAGATGGGGATACAGGAGAGGAAGATTTGGGGATACAGGAGAGGAAGAGATGGGATACAGGAGAGGAAGAGATGGGGATACAGGAGAAGAAGAGATGGGGATAAAGGAGAGGAAGGAGGAAGAGATGGGGATACAGGAGAGGAAGAGATGGGAATATGGGAGAGGAAGAGATGGGTATACTGGAGAGGAAGAGATGGGATACAGGAGAGGAGAGTTGGGGATATAGGAGAGGAAGAGATGGGGATACAGGAGAGGAAGAGATGGGGATACAGGAGAGGAGGAGATGGGATACAGGAGAGGAAGAGATGGGGATACAGGAGAGGGAGAGATGAGGATACAGGAGAGGAAGAGATCGGGATAAAGGAGAGGAAGAGATGAAGATACAGGAGAGGAAGAGATGGGGATACAGGAGAGGAAGACATGGGGATACAGGAGAGGAAGAGATGGAGGATACAGGAGATGAAGAGATGAGGATACAGGATTGGAAGAGATGGGGATACAGGAGAGGAAGAAATGGGGATACAGGAGAGGAGAGTTCGGGATATAGGAGAGGAAGAGATGGGGATACAGGAGAGGAAGTGATGGGGATACAGGAGAGGAAGAGATGGGGATACAGGAGAGGTAGAGATGGGGATACAGGAGAGGAAGAGATGGGATACAGGAGAGGAGAGTTGGGGATATAGGAGAGGAAGAGATGGGGATACAGGAGAGGAAGAGATGGGGATACAGGAGAGAAAGAGATGGGGATACAGGAGAGGAAGAGATGGGGATACAGGAGAGGAAGAGATGGGGGATACAAGAGAGGAAGAGACGGGGAAACAGGAGAGGAAGAGACAGGGGATACAGGAGAGGAAGAGATGGGGATACAGGAGAGGAAGAGATGGGGATACAGGAGAGGAAGAGATGGGGATACAGGAGAGGAAGAGATGGGGGATACAAGAGAGGAAGAGACGGGGAAACAGGAGAGGAAGAGACAGGGGATACAGGAGAGGAAGAGATGGGGATACAGGAGAGAAAGAGATGGGAAACAGGAGAGGGAGAAATGGGGATACAGGAGAGGAACAGATGGAGATACAGGAGGGGGAAAAATGGGGATACAGGAGAGGAACAGATGGAGATACAGGAGAGGCAGAAATGGGGATACAGGAGAGGAAGAGATGGGGATACAGGAGATGAAGAGATGGGGATACAGAAGAGGAAGAGATGGAGGATACAAGAGAGGAAGAGATGGGGATATAGGAGAGGAAGAGATGGGGATACAGGAGAGGAAGAGATGGGGATACAGGAGAGGAAGAGATGGAGGATACTGGAGAGGAAGAGATGGAGATACAGGAGAGGAAGAGATGGGGATATAGGAGAGAAAGATTTGGGGATACAGGAGAGGAAGGGATGGGGATACAGGAGAGAAAGAGATGGGGATACAGGAGAGGAAGAGATGGGGGTACAGGAGAGGAAGAGATGGAGGATACAGGAAAGGAAGAGATGGAGATACAGGAGAGGAAGTGATGGGGATACAGGATAGGAAGAGATGGGTATACAAGAGAGGAAGACATGGGGGATACAGGAGAGGAAGAGATGGGGGATACAGGGTAAGAAGAGATGGGGATACAGGAGAGGAAGAGATGGGAGATACAGGAGAGGAAGAGATGGGGATACAGGAGAGGGAGAAATGGGGATACAGGAGAGGAACAAATGGGGATATAGGAGAGGAAGAGATGGGAATACAGAAGAGGAAGAGATGGAGGATACAGGAGAGGAAGAGATGGGGATATAGGAGAGGAAGAGATGGGAATACAGAAGAGGAAGAGATGGGGATACAGGAGAGGAACAGATGGGGATACAGGAGAGGAAGAGATGGGGGATACAAGAGAGTCAGAGATGGGGATACAGGAGAGGAAGAGATGGGGGATACAGGAGAGGAAAAGATGAGGATACAGGAGAGGAAGAGATGGGGATACAGGAGAGGAAGATTTGGGGATACAGGAGAGGAAGAGATGGGATACAGGAGAGGAAGAGATGGGGATACAGGAGAAGAAGAGATGGGGATAAAGGAGAGGAAGGAGGAAGAGATGGGGATACAGGAGAGGAAGAGATGGGAATATGGGAGAGGAAGAGATGTGTATACTGGAGAGGAAGAGATGGGATACAGGAGAGGAGAGTTGGGGATATAGGAGAGGAAGAGATGGGGATACAGGAGAGGAAGAGATGGGGATACAGGAGAGGAGGAGATGGGATACAGGAGAGGAAGAGATGGGGATACAGGAGAGGGAGAGATGAGGATACAGGAGAGGAAGAGATCGGGATAAAGGAGAGGAAGAGATGGGGATACAGGAGAGGAAGAGATGGGGATACAGGAGAGGAAGACATGGGGATACAGGAGAGGAAGAGATGGAGGATACAGGAGATGAAGAGATGAGGATACAGGATTGGAAGAGATGGGGATACAGGAGAGGAAGAAATGGGGATACAGGAGAGGAAGAGATGAGAGATACAGGAGAGGAAGAGAGGGGGATACAGGAGAAGGAGAGATGAGGATACAGGAGAGGAAGTGATCGGGATACAGGAGAGGAAGAGATGGGGATACAGGAGAGGAAGAGATGGAGGATACAGGAGAGGAAGAGATGGTATACAGGAGAGGAGGAGATGGGGATACAGGAGAGGAAGCGATGGAGGATACAGGAGAGGAAGAGATTGGGATACAGGAGAGGGAGAGATGAGGATACAGGAGAGGATGAGATGGGGATACAGGAGAGGAAGAGATGGGGAAACAGGAGAGGAAGAGATGGGGATACAGGAGAGGAAGAGATGGGGATACAGAAGAGGAAGAGATGGGGGATACAGGAGAGGAAGAGATGGGGGTACAGGAGAGGAAGAGGCCTTTAAAATTAAAGTAATAATTAGAATAATACTTGTGAGTAGTCTTGTGTTTAATGTAGTTTCTTTTATAGAACTAGCGACTAGTCCATCAAAAATGACGGGGCAATAAAATTGTAAGCAGGTAATGCTGTTTGCCACAGACAGTACGTGTTTCGGTTGTCTGAGATCCTTCGGCGCTCATTGCGAGCCTCTTGGTTGGTGTATTTTTTGTTATCAGAGGCGCTGTTGCTGTTAGCGCTGATCTCCTTTTTGCATTTATTGCAGGGCTCTCCCCTGGTGTAGTTTGTGTCCTATGAGCACTGCTGGCGCTCCTTGTGAGGTGCGCAGTGAAGGGCTTTGTCATTTACTGCAATACTGTGGTGTTTTTTTTTTTTTTTGTGTGTATATGTAGTTTTTTATGATAATTAATTAATTAATTAAATCATAAATTAATATAATTTACCTATTTGTAAGTAATATATGCAGGAAGCATTGTGCTGAAGAGCTGACAATCTGTTTTGATGTTCCTGCAGCATACAATGTAGGTCTGCACTGTTGTGGAGCTGAGGTGTAAGTGTCAGCAATATGCGCAGTGTGTAGTGTAAATAGGCTGCGTGGCCCGAGGGGAAGCCATTAGTGTAGCTGTGTACTTGCGCATTATGTAAGTTAGTGTAAAATGGCTGTGAATGTGTATGTGGTACGTCGGTGTGGATGATGTAGCGTCCTTTCTAATAGTGTATCTTGTACCTCGTACAGGTTTGTGTAAAAGTCGTATGTGTTTGGTGGTGTTTTGCGTCTTCAGGGGTCGTATGGCCTCATTTTCGTTTTCTTCGGCGGCCATTTTTTCTCTCGCTTAGAGGATTCTCGAGGATCTAAACTCGGTAAATTTGACTGAAATCGAGGTGTAACCTGACTTCCAGACGTCCTGCGTGCCCTCCCCCCCTTGCTGTGGGTAAGGTTTTTGTTTCATTTTTGTGTGTATTTAGCCGTTTTTAATGTTTTCTGCTGTGCGCGGTTCAGCTGTTCAGGTCATATTTTTGCGAGTTCGTAAAGTCCCGCGGCTTGTATTTATTTGTGTAAGTCCGTATTTAGTCATTGCGTGTTAGAGTTTTTTTTTCAGAGTGCCGCTTGTATGGGTGCTTGTAAGCGCGTGTGAGGCTCCGTAGAGCCTCCACCTCCACAAAAGCTTGCAAAGTGTGACGACGTTTCGTAGTTTGACAACTATTATATGTGATATAAGACCTACTGGAATATAAAACTCACTTACATTGCCTTGGCTATAATAAAAACTAATGTAAATTAAACCTCCACTTCTATATTTTGTTCTGTTCAAAATATAGAATTTTCGATGCCTAAATTGCAGACTTTTCATATAAACATAATAACAACATTATTATAATTACATGATATATTTTATTTTAATTGGTTATTTACTTATTAAATCAGATAAATGTGTATTATGGAGCAGAACTTAGATTTTGTGGAGAGAGCAATAAACTCACCAGAGCTACAAATGCAAATAAGTATCTAATTTAGTATGTAAAACTCTCATTAATTTGAAAAAGAATTTCTTTTCATAAAAAGTATCCTTTAGGGAGCGTTCGCATTCAGTTGCTGCAGATTGTTCTTTCAACTCAATGGGAAAAAAATCAATCAGCCCAAGTTAGTAGGCCATAAAAATAATGACTGACAAGCAAAGTACTTCTCAAGCCTTGAATGGAGTCCCCCCCGCCGGCCCCATTGGTTTTGTATTGGTTTTAATTATAGTGTAAAGTCAGGACATTAATTCCAGGCTGCCTATTGTGTTTGGGAAATATTTGTGAGATTTCAGACAAAAAAAAACAATGAATTCATATTGAGACAAAGAAACAAGAGATGAATGAGATCCGGCTCCTCCGGTAAACAAACGCAACACTTATATTGTTTTTTATTACTTTGGCGTAGAAGTCCTAATGAGAGTGGTATGTTTATATTTTATTTTAGTTAACTTAACTAAAAATACGCCAACTCATCAGAATACTGGGCATGCACTTTAGGAGAAATCAGGTTATGGCTGCAATCCCGTAATCTGGCATGTTTAATTAATTCAGTCTGAGTTGATTGTATTTTTTCATACCAGGTGAAAAGGAAGGAGGTCGGGGGACGAGTTCAGCACCGGCCATTACGGGAGGTAAATAGGTTTTTTAAATTATATGGCCCATGTATATGTAGTGTTAGTTAATAGTGGAAAAAAAAAAAATTTAAATTGTAAGGTGTTTACACGCATCATTTAATTGCTGATATGTTTAGTTTCGATAGAATAGGCAAACTTGATTTTTTTGTTTCTTGTCAAATATTTATTCCTATTTTAAATGATTTAAACACAGTTTTGATATTAATAATGCCCAGCTATTATATTAGTACATGTGTATCATATTTAATAAATGACCCATTTGCAGAACATAAAGTTATTATCATTTATTTGTAACAAACCAACATATTCAGTAGCGTTATACATGGGCTACAATCAAGGCAAAAGCAATTAAACTAGAATAAAATATTTACTACGAAATACGCCATTCGGGTCCGAGGCCTGCTGGAGGAAGGTAAGAAACTGGACAGCTCCTTCGGTGAGGTTGTGTATTGCTTAATTAAAGGATTTTATGTATTTATAGGACCAGATATTCCAATAAGTCCAATATTATCTATACAATTTTTTTCTCTTTTTTGTTCTATGTTTGTCTAAATTCCATTTTGTGGTTGATGATAAAATTGAACAATTTTATTATATTATCTGAGAAAGCTCTAACAGCAGAACGAAATGCGTACATTTTTTGTATGTATATATAGAGACACTTATCTGATCAGTGGAGGTCTCATTGCATTTTATTACATATACTTTAATACCTAACTGGCTTTGTTTGGCATTTGGAGACATAGTCGCACTAACAGGAACCGTATTGGAGCTGTTGGATCTGTATATCCATCCAGGAGGAAGTTGGAAATCTGTCTTCCTCTCTATGTGCTTACCATACCTTATATTTGTGAGGTCCTAATATGCGAGTTGGCATTTGAACCATTGATTGGAGAAACTACGTGGTGTTTCTAAGTCTTATCGATTTAATACCATGAGTAGAGTCTGCACTAGGGTGGGCGCCTCTTTGTTTTCTTGCTTGTTTTGAAAATAAAATATTTACTAGTTGGGTTTATGCTGATTGGGTCGGGGTCCTGAACCTCTGGTCGAGTCAGGTGATCATCATAGGCCTGACGGTTAAGGTCCTGAGTATGTACATTCATGGTAAGCAATAAGGAGAAGATGGATGTTCAGAAATATTCTCTCACAAGACACAACCAAAAGTCTAATATTCTCTCTTATCATATCTTAATAACTCTCCTTGCTGGCCTCCCCGTCACCCGTCTCCATTTCAGTCCATAATGGCACCTTCTCTAGACTCATCTACCATACTCATCGCTCGATGTCTGTGGCTCCTCTCTGTCAGTCACTCCACTGGCTTCCCATAGCCTCCAAAATAAAAAGTAAAATCTGACCCTAACGTATAAAGCCCTCAATAATAATGCACACTATAATATCCCTGCTCTTGTTTCTAAATACACTCTCAGCCGCCCCCTTCGCTCTTCTAATGACTTTCTTATTTCCTCCTCCCTTATCACCTTCTCTCATTCCTGCCTTTAGGACTTTTCCAGTGCTGCCCCTATTCTTTGGAACTCCTTGCCTCACTCCACTAGACTATCCTCCTGCAACAAATCCTTCACTAAAAATGTATCTGTTTAAAGAAGCTCATCACTTTCAGCCGTAATGTACGCAATATATTGTGCCTCACCTTTCTATACCCCACCCATACCCTCTAGACTGTAAGTTTGTGAGTTTTCAGTCTTGTTGGGTGCTTTAGAGAAAGCTTTTTGTTTGCCTGACTTTAAACTCAATAACATGGCGTTCCATTCTTTTGTAATTTCTTTAAAACATTTTTGACTTGTTTTTTCCCTGTTTAGCGCTAAGGAATATGTCGGCGCATTACAAATAAAGGTTAATAATAATAAATCGAGAAGAAAGGCATTGTGATTGGATGCTGGGTGAGAATAAGACCATGAAGGTCGAGCCTTGAAGCTAAATACAATAAAAACTTTCATTTAAAAAAAGAAATATTGGACCGAACATTCCAACTAATTATAAATGAAATCCTTTTTACTATTGTGAAAAAAAAATACTAAATAAAGGAAAAGACACACAAAAAAAAAAAAAAACATGCAGCTCTATGTGCATATCATCCCATCATCCCAATAATGGAGGAGGGTGCTGATCTAATTAAAAACAAGCAAAATAGAGAAGATCCCACTCATTTTTACAAAATATAACCAATATGTAAATTTACTGGGAACGCTAACAGGATTAAACCAATAGGTAGTTTAAAATACTGGGAGTACCAGCAAGATATAGCGTGCGCTCTATTTCTACATACTCACATACACTCAAGCAACCCAGAGAGATTATATATCTCTAGGAGCCCTGAAGGCTCCTCCTATCAGTGAGGATTTCCTGGTTAATCCCCCTCTATTATCCTCATATATCATGCAAACACAATGCATAAGTTTTAAAAATTATCTGTAATTATCACCATCCAGATAATATTGCAAAGAATTTGGTGAATGCAAGATGCAAAGTATCATTACTGCATGGTATGCTCAGAGAAGGGTAGGTGGGACTGCCCGGCGCGCGTTTCATTATAAGACTTGAAGGAAGTTCCACAAGACATTAGGGTAGATTAAGGTAGTGGGGAGTAAGGCGAGGATTTAGTATATTGTTATCTATAGATGTTTTGGTATAAAAATTATGGTAAAAAGGACGTTGTTACAGAAGTCAAGGTGGGTGAAGATAAGTGAGTATATCATTATATTTTCTGCAGAATGCATTTTTCGGATATTGTCAAGGGGAAATATATGAAACAGCAGATATGATCAGAGAGAGAGCGCAAAAGAGAAGACAGATGCTTGAAGATGACTCTAAGGTTTCATGATAGTTTGGTAGAGAGGAAGGACAAGGATAAGCAGGTTACATAGTTACATACATGTAGATACATAGTGTGAGAGGTTGATGAGATAGAAGCTATTGAGGATTGCACTTTAGTAAAGCTTGATGTAATGTGAGAAGATAAATCAGGAATAAATACTGGGATGGCATTGCCAGCAAAACTGCTAAGTGTCTAATTCAACCCTATACAGAACCTGGAGTGTAGCATGTCTTAGGTTGTATTTATTTACTTACCTTAAAGCCTACATTTAACAAGGGTACCATCTCGTGTACCATCATATATGTCATCATATCATATGTGCGTGTGAATTTACCTGTGTGGATTCCAGATTTTCAGACCTTGACTTCATTTTCACATAAAGATTTGGATGTTGGCAAAATTTGTTAAAACTACGGTAATTGACTACCCCTTCTTCACTAAGAGGCTCCATTTTGCTTTCTTAAGTGCTATTTCTCAGATGGGCATCTATTTGTAAACCAAAGAAATTCTGTTTAGCCATGCTGAGATTATTGGTAGTTGTAGATGCCATATTCCCAATGTGGAAACAGATACTTCTTGGGCACCTCAGGAAGTTGGTTTGCTGAAGTAACAAATGGTCGATTCCCCAGCAGCATATTTACACATAAAAAGAGAGAGAAGAGAGTGCGAGATAGAGAGAAAGGGAGAGTGAAGTGAGAGAGAGTGAATGGAGGGAGAGAGAGAGAGAGGGTGAGAAAGGGGAGGGAGTGAGTGACAAAAGGGGGAGTGAAAGAGAGAGAAGAGAGGGGGAGAGAGAGAAGGGGAGTGAGGAGGAGAGAGAGGGGAGGGGAAGATAGAGAGAAAGGGCGAGAGAGAGAATAGAAAGAAGAACAGGGAGTGAGAGAGAGAGAAGAAAGAGTGGAAGAGAGAGAGAGAGAAGGAGGAGTGCAAGACAGAGAAAAGGAAAAGAGAAAAGGGAGAAAGAGAGAGAGAAGAGGTTTGAGAGAGAAAGGAGGGAGAAAGCAGGGGGATTGAGGGAGAGAAGGTTTCCTGTCATTGCACTGCAATCTGGGGCCCTGGATGGGGACATGCAAATGAGACCACAATATACTCTCACTCTTTTAGGGGCGATAGAGAGTATTGGGAGGACTAGAGGGAAGGGGGAGAGAGAGAGAGGTGGGAGGGAGAGAGAGAGAAAGAGAAGGGGAAAGTGCGAGAGAGAGAAGGGGGAGAGAGAACAGGGGCTGAGAGAATGCGTGAGAGAGAGAGAAGGGTGTGAGAGAGATAGAGTGTGAGAGAGAGAAGGGTGTGAGAGAGATAGAGTGTGAGAGAGAGAGAAGGGGGAGAGAGAACAGGGACTGAGAGAATGTGTGAGAGAGAGAGAAGGGTGGGAGAGAGATAGAGTGTGAGAGAGAGAAGGGTGTGAGAGAGATAGAGTGTGAGAGAGAGAGAAGGGGGAGAGAGAACAGGGACTGAGAGAATGTGTGAGAGAAGGGTGTGAGAGAGATAGAGTGTGAGAGAGAGAAGGGTGTGAGAGAGATAGAGTGTGAGAGAGAGAGAAGGGGGAGAGAGAACAGGGACTGAGAGAATGTGTGAGAGAGAGAGAAGGGTGGGAGAGAGATAGAGTGTGAGAGAGAGAGAAGGGGGAGAGAGAAAAGGGACTGAGAGAATGTGTGAGAGAGAGAGAAGGGTGTGAGAGAGATAGAGTGTGAGAGAGAGAAGGGTGTGAGAGAGATAGAGTGTGAGAGAGAGAGAAGGGGGAGAGAGAACAGGGACTGAGAGAATGTGTGAGAGAAGGGTGTGAGAGAGATAGAGTGTGAGAGAGAGAAGGGTGTGAGAGAGATAGAGTGTGAGAGAGAGAGAAGGGGGAGAGAGAACAGGGACTGAGAGAATGTGTGAGAGAGAGAGAAGGGTGGGAGAGAGATAGAGTGTGAGAGAGAGAGAAGGGGGAGAGAGAAAAGGGACTGAGAGAATGTGTGAGAGAGAGAGAAGGGTGTGAGAGAGATAGAGTGTGAGAGAGAGAAGGGTGTGAGAGAGATAGAGTGTGAGAGAGAGAAGGGGAGAGAGAAATAGAGTGTGAGAGAGAGAAGGGTGTGAGAGAGATAGAGTGTGAGAGAGAGAAGGGTGTGAGAGAGATAGAGTGTGAGAGAGAGAAGGGGAGAGAGAAATAGAGTGTGAGAGAGAGAAGGGTGTGAGAGAGATAGAGTGTGAGAGAGAGAAGGGGGTGAGAGAGATAGAGTGTGTGAGAGAGAGAGAAGGGGGAGAGAGAGATAGAGTGTGAGAGAGTGAGAAGGGTGTGAGAGAGATAGAGTGTGAGAGAGAGAAGGGGGAGAGAGAGAGGTGGGAGGGAGAGAGAGAAAGAGAAGGGGAAAGTGAGAGAGAGAGAAGGGTGAGAGAGAGGTAGAAGTGTACATTTATATATAATGTTCACACTGGGGGGCTATGCCACTGATCGGTCTAGCAAACTTTTCAAGCACAACAATGGTATACATATATACAAATATATTACAAATCTAGTTATTTTCTCTACTCTTGAGTAATTCCATAAAATTTATTCTTGTAAATGTACATCATTATGAGCTGTACTCCATCACGGAGATCATACATTAAATCCTTTCATAGGTTTCTTATCTCCCTTCTCTTATCCAAGCTATTCATCTTGAGGTCATGAAGTCTATCTTTATAGGTTTAGTCTTTTATACCATGCACCATTTTAAAGTATCTCCTTTTATTTGTTTCTTATTTATACAGTGTCCAGTATTCTTGATGACTTATATCTAGGGATCCTTCCAATGGCACCAATCATCCTACTAGCTTTTATTTATTTGTTTTTGTATTGTTTGCCCTTTGTTAAATTATCTCAAATAACAATTCCAGAATGATATATACTGTATTTCTTCCATTATGTTACAGTCATCAAAATACTATTAAAGGCCTACTGTAGTGTCCTGCTAAGAGGAACGTGTTATTTGAATTATGTACCAAACACATATAAAATTCCTATTTAATAATGTATAATATTAAATGATTTTCAATGATTAGAGTATACGGCTCTAGCTGAGTATTTGTCTTCACTCTGATTGGCTATTAAGTGGTGGGGAGGTTATCTGAAAACAATTCAATTTGAAGAATAAACAGTCTTTAATACTTTGACCCTCAGGAAAAGATTGCTGCCGAGGGAAATCTCCGGCCAATGGAGAATATTGTGTTAGAGCAAATTGTGCCTGCGAGACAAAGCCACTTTCCCTCTTGACCTTATAGAGCGGCAGACTTCATGCTTCTTATATCATTGAATATAAGTGTTATTAATGAACACTTAAATATAACCCACAAGAAATGCCAAATGGATAGGTGATGTATAGTTTGACCCCTTATAGGTGTAGTTACTTTTTTTATTTTTGACAGTGTTTTTTTTTTATTTTTTATGTTTAGTATTAGGGACCATGGAGTCCTTATGGACCGCCATGGGTGTTAGGTTATATGGTGGTGTCTAATATGAACCCCTGTAGTGTTAGGAAGGAAGCAATTGGAGTCCTTGTGGAACACCATGGCACAGGGGTTAATTGTCATGACTGATTTATGGGGGCCAGGATGGGGGTCCCCTGAACCCCATGAGCAATGGCCTGTATGACCCAAGATCGAACTGTCATTGCCCTGAACTCAAGGACTATTTTGTTATGACTGTAATAACCTGCATAATGTTAGGCCTCAGGCTCTGATCCGGGACCCCGGATAACAAGGAGCGTGGCCTGTGAGTATTCAGGCCTAATAAGAATTGGTTATAATATTTAGTGTTCAGGTTGTGGTTAGGACATGACACTGTTTTGCTAAGTCCCTTTTCAAAGTACCTTTTAAAATTAATGCTCTAATGTTTAGAATAGTGATTTGATCTAATAGGATGATTTGGGTCATTGCACAAAGTTTAAATAACGTAGTTGTGCTAGAAGTAGCCCCTAGGGTATGCTAATATTATATAAAGTTACTTCAGTCACTTATGGGACAAAGGATAGTTTACGACCTATGTTTGGTCTGTCAGAGTGGGCACTGGGGGATGGAAAAGGGTTACATTTCTACAAGAATGGCATACACTCTCTCTGGCCTCAGAAGGTCGTACAATTGATAAAAGGCCAGGCAGGGCAGGGGGATACCTGACCCCCCTCACTTAATGACAGCAGAAAATACCAGATCAGTGAGGCGGGGAATCCCTCCTGAGGTCATTCAGGATTCCCTGTGCCAGTGAGAAAAAGCTCTGATAGGAAAGGCAGGGACGTGTTCAAGTGGGGGTAGCAGTGAGGCTGAGGTGGCCCAGAGGGAGCCTAGGTGGGCTTCGGAGGGGAGTGTCCTTCAATACAAAAAATATATAATATGATGTAGTTACTCTGAACCACCAATGAACTATATCATATAATATATATATATATATCTGAATGGGAGTCCAACGCAAAATGTTTTTGCAACAGTGCCCTCTATTCAGTATTTCCACCAATGGTTGCAGATCAGATGAGACTTTTAGAAGAATATTTGGAGATCAGATGAGCCTGTGAGGAGTATTTGGAGATCACACAAGGCTGTTGGATGAATATTTGGAGATCAGATGAGCCTGTGATGAGTATTTGTAGTAACGCAAGGCTGTTGGATGAATATTTGGAGATCAGATGAGCCTTCGAGGAGTATTTGTAGAAACGCAAGGCTGTTGGATGAATATTTAGAGATCAGATGAGCCTTCGAGGAGTATTTGTAGAAACGCAAGGCTGTTGGATGAATATTTAGAGATCAGATGAGCCTGTGAGGAGTATTTGTAGTAACGCAAGGCTGTTGGATGAATATTTGAAGATCAGATGAGCCTGTGAGGAGCATTTGTAGAAACGCAAGACTGTTGGATGAATATTTGGAGATCAGACAAGGCTTTGAGGAGTATTTGGAGATCACACAAGGCTGGTGGATGAATATTTAGAGATCAGATGAGCCTGTGAGGAGTATTTATAGAAACGCAAGGCTTTTGGATGAATATTTTGAGATCAGATGAGCCTGTGAGGAGCATTTGTAGAAAAGCAAGACTGTTGGATGAATATTTGGAGATCAGACGAGGCAGTGAGGAGTATTTGGAGATCACACAAGGCTGTTGGATGAATATTTGGAGGTCAGATAATGCTATTAGAAGAGTATTTAGAAATCAGATGAGGCTGTTGGATAAATATTTGGAGATCAGACAAGGCTTTGAGGAGTATTTGGAGACCACACAAGGCTGTTGAATGAATATTTAGAGATCAGATGAGCCTGTGAGGAGTATTTATAGAAATGCAAGGCTTTTGGATGAATATTTTGAGATCAGACGGAGCTGTCAGGAGTATTTAGAGATCACACAAGGCCATTAGAGGAATATTTGGTGATCAGATAAGACTCTTCCAGAAGTATATGGAGATCAGATGAGATATATTGGCAGGTGTGGTATTATTGAATTCTGTATAGGTGAAGGTCAAGATGCTGACCTTAATCCGTCTGGGAAACTTGACAGAAGTGTTTCTTAAGATAACCTGAACCCACCTTATACCCATATGACCCAATTATTCAAAACCTAAGACAAAAATGTAAAACACAACACGGCGCAAAGCTTCTTTTTATAACCTACAGTTTTTCTTCGCGCTTGGAAAACACAATGTTTTTCATCTCAAACCGCAATCTATAACCTCGACAGCCGACAAAATATCTCTCTCGAATTCCAACTCGCTTTTTCTCTCCGTAACTGCAAAGAGTCAACACTTGAAGAGTGAATCTGAATACACAATGAGGCATTTTACTTTGGATACAAGATATAGAGTGAATGCAGACAAGCTTATTATAAATGGGTTTTAGACCCTTCAGTGTGGGATGAACACGCACAGAATTTGATTTGAACATCAAGCAATCTTTCGGTGCAAGGTACAAAGCCAAATGAACTGCCACATCATCGTATACTGATTGATCTGGGCGTTTTTTTTTCTATCCGTAACATTCCAGTCTTCAAATGTATATTTTACAGAGAACATTATTGTAACAGCAGTTTGGTCAGATATGATTAAGTAGGAATACAATACAAATAAAGGGGCTGATTAGATGAATATAATGTCATTACGTCCAGGGATGGCTTGACGCTTATTCCGAAGAATTAGATAAAGCTGCCCTCTGCTGTCAGATACATGGAACTGCAGGTTTCAGATATTTATGAATAACTGAAGAATGGGCAAGTAATATAGCCTTTTATTTATTAAAGGCTTCCATTTTTGTTTCTGTTGATCTACTTCCACAGGTGGGAGACCTAAAAGGTGAACTGTAATGTCCTAGCTATTAAAATAATTCATATTCTATCATTTAAAAAAAATTTAAAAAAATATTTAGTATTAGCTTACTATCAATGTTAAGGCTACTTTGTCTAGTAGACAACTGCTAAATTTTCAGACAAAATGTTTACCTCCAATGCAGTGATCTCCATTGGCTGGAGAATTGTAGGCTTTTGATGTTTTGATGTTTTGTTTATTTTCTTCTGGAATCTGAATGGCCTGATCAGGGTGGAGGCAAACACTCAGCTGGAGGCAGATACTCTAATCTTTGAAAATAATATTAAGTATTATAACTTTTTGTTTAAATAGGAATTGTATTAATGACCAAATCACTTACTGCTACGATAAAAATGGGTCAATTCAGTGTGCTAATAGGACTAATGAAAATCTAATCAGTTTACAAACTGAAAAAAGCAGTTTTTATTTTTTTTTTTTTGAATTTCCTTAATCATGTTGCTCATTAACCAAAAGAACTTGACAGGCTTGGTAGGTATCTTGCTTGCCTGTATGCTACCTGAGGGGGAGGGCAACTCTATGGGAAAGGGCCATCTTCACAATCCAAAAATATTTGTGTGAAACTACGATAGAGATTTGTCAGACTTACCAAGCATTCGGGCTTCTAAAGCTTGGTACCCTACGTGCAGTGTCGGTGTAACAGGTGCAAAGCACCAGGACCTACAGGAAGCAGAGACATGAAGTAATGGGGATCTCATAAGTTATTAGGTGAGAGTGGCAGGCAATTACTTTAATAAAAAGGTGATCTGATCACCTAAGGGGCTGATTGACCACCGACATGTATTGTTTTATTTATACCTATAAATCAGTTGGAAAGGGGGCAAACAAGATGTATTTCCCCGGCATGGGTGGATTACCCATTAGGCCAACTAAGCAACCGCCCAGGGGCGCTTCCCTGTGAGGGGCGCCACTTCTTAAAAAAAATTGTTCCTGGCTTTAAAAAAATGAAGTAGACTGGCTACTAGGGGGTAACCACTTAGAACAAGACAGTTACATCAGGAAAGGGAACTTACACATACATAAAAGGAAAAAATGCGTCCATGCATACCTTGCGTACTCACTCTCAGGGGCTCTTCCACTTTCCTGCCATGGGGCTCCAAAAAGGTAGATACGGTCCTGATCACTGGGGTCCTTCCTTCACTAGCTCCACCACTGTTCTATAAATAGGCAGGATGCAAGCATGCTCAAATCTCTCCTAGGAACCCCCCCCCCCCCCCTTCTCCCTCACCCCAACATCTTTGGAAGTGGACAAGTTGTCATCAAACATCAGCTTCCCCATTTCCAGCCACATCAGGTTGATTATTTTTGCATCTCCAGCTCATCTCCAACAATAAATACTGGTGTCTTTAAATCAAGAGATAAAACATGACTGAAATCAGATGAGGCAATTCAAGAGGCATTTAGAGATCAGATGAGGCTGTTAGAGGAGTATTTGGAGATCAGATGAGGTTCTAAAAGTAGTATTTGAACATCAGGTGGGGCTGTTAGAGGAGTATTTGGAGATCAGATGAGACCTTTAGATGAATAGTTGGAGACCAGATGAGGCTGTTAGATGAATAAAAAAGTAGTGCGATCTTTGGCACCAAATTCCTGCGTCCTCGTTGCTGAGCGACATTCTGACTAATCATGGTGGTCCACGTTACTAGGCGACATTCCAGCCAATCACGGCGTTGGAATACCGAATAGAAACGTGGACCACTGTGATTGGTCAGAATGTTGCTCAGCAACGAGTTTGCCAGAAGATCATAATAGTCTGTCCCCAGCGCCTCTTATAGATTTATAAGCATTGGTAATGCCAGCTAGTTCATTTAATCTTTCCAAAGCAGAGTTATCTATTTAGAGATCTTAACTTGAATTATTGAGAAAGCCCTATATAGAAAGGACGAAACGCGTTTGATTAATTTTAAAGTTATTAAATGTATTTTATTATAACTTTTTTAATTCACCATTACCCTGTATCAGACATTCTGTGACTATAGATTGATACTAACTAGGGTGGTGAGCTTGCACATATTTAGATTGCACTTACTTTTGAATCCCTATGAGGGCGCTCCAACGTTGCAACAGAAGAACACATGTGAGATTTTGTGGACCTGTTCTTACATCTGGAGACTCTATATTGAACACCAACCAGGAGTGGTCATCTACCCTCCGCCATTCTCAAGATAACCAGACAGCACCACCAGGATCACCTGGAATCATTTGTGTGGTTACTGCTGAGCTGCATACATACCTCAGTCTGCTGAGGACAAGATTATCTTTAATAAATATTTTTTTAATACAGTATTGGGTCTTTGTTGCGCTTCTCTCCCCCGTATTTCCTGGCACTATTGTGAATGGTGTCCATTACTGGAAAAGCTGCATATCGCCAATTTGCACACTGACGACCACCACTTGAGGATTGTTTTTCTGTTCTGCAAGACCGTCGAGTGATAACGCACTGCCTTTTGGGATCTCTTGGGGACCATGAGACATTGACTAAGGTGGGACTATACACACAAAGCCATTGTCTCGCCATTGTTTTCACCAGTGGGGTTTTTCTCGCTCACTTATTTCACCTGGAAATGTGACTATATTAGCGAGGAGACCTAATAATATCTTGCACAACAGTCCCTATTGACTATGTGGATTAACACCCACATCTAGTCACCCATATATATTAATCTATATTTTTTACGTATATATATATATAATAGTGGTCAAACTACAAATCGTCATTACGCTATGCGAGCTCGCAAAGCGAGCTTGCAAGAACTGCGTCCCTCGCAGAGCGAGGGATGCAGTTTGGTCTGCAAATGCAGACCCTCGCAAAGCAAGGGGCCGCATTTGCGGAGGGAGAAGGCTCTACGGCGCCTCACACGCGGTTACAAACACCCAAACAAGTGGCACTTTACCAAAATAAATCTAACACGCAATCACTATATACGGACTTACACAAAAAATTACGAGAAGCGGGAATTATAAAAAAAAAACTTTACGACCTTGCGAAAATACGACCTTAACGGCCGAACCGCGCGCACCTGAAAACATTTAAAACATAATAAATGCACACAAAAAATATATAAAAAGCTTACCCACAGCAAGGGGGGCACCCAGAACCTCTGCAAGTGAAGTTACACCTCAATTTAAGTCCAAATTCCTGAGTTTAGACACACGAAAATCCCCTAAGCGAGAGAAAAAATGGCTGCCGAAAAAAAAAAAACGAGGCTCCGCGACCCGGGACCGCCCAGCCATGTACAACTTACCCAAGAAGGGATCCGAGATAAGCTCGGAAACCCGCATTAATCCCACGGGATCCGAGATAAGCTCGGAAACCCGCATTAACCCCACATTAACCCTCGCTATCGAGGACCCCCGCTGCAATGAAAATTCAAATTTCCTGCCTTACGGGTCCTTAAAACATTACAACCTTGCAAAAATACGAGCTTAACGGCCGGACCGTGCACACCTGAAAACATAAAAAAATAAATAAACACATACAAAAAATACATAAAAAGCTTACCCACAGCAAGGACCTCTGCAAGTGAAGTTATACCTCAATAAACCTATAATTAACCCTGTCACTCATGGGGTTCAAAACAGACCCACATAAGGACTTAATTAACCCTGTCACTCATGGGGGTCAATATAGACACCCATAAACCCCTAATTAACCCTGTCACTCATGGGGGTCAATACAGACCCCCATAAGCACATAATTAACCCGGTCACGCATGGGGGTCAATACAGACCCCCATAAACCCATAATTAAACATGTCACTCATGGGGGTCAATACAGACCCCCCATAAGCACTTAATTAACCCTGTCACTTATGGGGGTCAATACAGACCCCTATAAGGACTTAATGAACCCCTTCACTCATGGGGGTCAATACAGACACCCATAAACCCCTAATTAACCCTGTCACTCATGGGGGTCAATACAGAACCCCATAATACATTAATTAACTATGTCACTCATGGGGGTCAATACAGACCCCCATAAACCCTTAATTAACCCGATCACTCATGAGGATCAATACAGACCCCCATAATCCCTTATTTAACACTGACACTCATGGGGGTCAATGCAGACTCCCATAATCGATTATTTAGCCCTGTCACTCATAGGGGTCAATACAGACCACCATAAACCCTTAATTAACCCTGGCACTCATGGGGGTCAATACAGACCCCCATAAGACAATAAATAACCCTGGCACTCATGGGGGTAAATACAGACCCCCATAATACATTAATTAACTCTGTCACCCATGGGGTCAATACAGACACCCATAAACTCTTAATTAACTCAGTCACTCATGGGGGTCAATACAGACCCCCATAAGCACTTAATTAACCCTGTCACTCATAAGGGTCAATACAGACCTCTATAAATCTATAATCAACCCTGTCACTTATGGGGGGTCAATACAGACCCCCATAAGAACTTAATTAACCCTGTCACTCATGGGGGTCAATACAGACCCCATAAGCCAATAAAAAAAACTGTCACTCATGGGGGTCAATACAGACCCTCATAAACCTCTATTTAACCCCATCAGTCCCATAAAGGTATATTATGACCCTTATGGGGCTGTTACAACCCTAACAAGGATCATCATGACACTAAGTACAAACACTACACTGCACTATACCCCCCAATAAACCATTTAATCTAAACTAACCTCCCTCTTCACTAACCTATTAACACCTACACTACCTACCTACACTACCTACCTACCCCTAATAAACCTCCCACCCCACTAATTACAGAAAATAAAAAAAAATAAAGTCTCAAAAAATAAAAAAAGGAACATTACAGAAAAAAAATACATGACAACTGAAAAGGAAATACATAGAATACATACAGTACAATACAAATAACATAACATAAAATACAATACCCCCCAATCTATCTGATATACAATAAATCCTATCTATCTAAAATACATACCCCTACCTATTTAATATACAATAAATCCTAACTATCTAAAATGCATACCCCTATCTAACTAATATACAAAAAATCGTATCTATCTAAAATACATCCCCCAATCTAATATACAATAAATCGTATCTATCTAAAATACATCCCCCAATCTAATATACAATAAATCCTAACTATCTAAAATACATACCCCTATCTAACATACAATAAATCCTAACTATCTAAAATACATACCCCTAACATACAATAAATCCTAACTATCTAAAATACATGTCCCTATCTAGTACACAATAAATGTTATCTCGATATACAAATTCTAATTCTAAGCTAAAATAAAATAATAAAGGCCATTTAGCTTTGCAGATGTCCCTTCAGATCAGCAACCTAGGGGACAAGAAAAAAAATGAGTACAACACATTTACAGAAAATAAATAAACATTCTAAATATTCGACTCTTTCCAACATGTCCCCCGTCTTTCTTCTTTTCTTCTTCTCCGGCGTGGCACCTATTAAAAAAAAAACATTAGATTAGTACAACATACATAAACTAAAAAAAAAACATAATATACATTGTACTTACCTCCCACGATGTACCCAGCCTCCTCCTCTTCTGCCCCGGCTGGGCCCTGGAGCAATCAGCGCTCTAAAAAAAAAAAAAAACTAACAGAGATCCCTACTTGATCCCTACACCTCCCCGACGCTAATGAGCCTCCTAGAGACTTTTACGGAAGAAAATAGGCAATGGCGCCTTCTGATTGGCTGAAAACGCTGTCTATCAAATTCAGCCAATCAGAAGGCGCCAATGTGTGAGCCAATCAGAAAGGGATGCACCCCAAAATCCCACTCTAGTTGGATAATGCACCTGTCAATCTTTATTTAAACCAATCAGAAGGCTTTATTGACATCATCCAATCACCCCCACGGCTGTAATACTGATTGACATTGACAACAGCCAATCAGAAGGCGCAAATGCAGGGGAGGTCCATGAGTGCAGACATCCGTTAGTGTTTTTTTTTAAACAGTGGATTGTTCCAGGGCCCAGCCCGGGTAGAAGAGGACATCGTGGGGAGGTAAGTACAATGTATATTATGTTTATTTATTTATTTTTTAGGTTTATATGTATGTTGTAGTAATGTAATTAGTTTTTTTTTAACAGGGGACGCGCCGGAGAAGAAAAGAAGAAGGACGAGGACATATTTAGAATGTTTATTTATTTTATGTAAATGTGTTGTACTAATTTTTTTCCCCTAGGTTGCTGATCTGAAGGGACATCTGCAAAGGTAAGTAGTCTTAACTATTTTATTTTAGCTTAGAATTAGGGTTTGTATATAGAGATAGCATTTATTGTATGTTAGGGGTATGTATTTTAGGGGTATGTATTTTAGATAGGATTTATTGTATAATATATAGTATTGTATGTTAGATAGGGGTATGTATTTTAGATAGTTAGGATTTATTGTATGTTAGGGGTATGTATTTTAGATGGTTAGGATTTATTGTATATTATATAGTATTGTATGTTAGATAGGGGTATGTATTTTAGATAGTTAGGATTTATTGTATATTAGATTGGGGGATGTATTTTAGATAAATAGGATGTATTGTATATTATATAGTATTGTATGTTAGATAGGGGTATGTATTTTAGATAGATAGTATTGATTGTATGTTAGATAGGGGGTATTGTATTTTATTTTATTTGTATTGTGTTGTATGTATTCTATGTATTTCCTTTTCAGATGTGTAATTTTTTTTCTGTAGTGGGGGGGGGGGTTGTAATGTATTTTTTTATTTTCTGTAATGTTCCTTTTTTTATTTTTTGTGACTTATGTTTCTTTATTTTCTGTGATGTACATGTTTTATTTTTTGTGAGTTAGTTTTTTTTATTTTCTGTAATGTAGATTTTTTATTTTTTGTGACTAGGTTTTTTTATTTTATGAAATTAGATTGGTGGGGGGGTAATTAGGCAGTTTAGGTAGGTAGTGTAGGTGTTAATAGGTTAGTGTAGAGGGGTGTTATTTTAGATTTAATGGTTTATTGTGGTGGATATAGTGCAGTGTAGTGTTTGTACTTAGTGTCATGAGGGTACTGGAGAACCCTCATAGCACTTACGGGGTAATGTTAGGCTTCTAACTGTCCCATGAGGGTCTTTAAATACCCTTATGGGACTAATAGGGTTGCATAGAGGCTTATGAGGGTCTGTATAGTCACCCATAAGAGATCGGGTTAAAATGGTGTAGTGCTTACACTATGTGTCACGAGGTTCCTGGATGACCCTCATGGCACTTACAGTGTTATTACATGCGTTCATTAGTGTGTTATAGGGGTCTATATAGTTGAGGCACACAGTACACTCACATTGTGTGACAAACAGCATTTCAACACTTTTTTATTGCCCAGTCATTTTTGACCGGCAAGTCGCTAGTATATATATATATAGATATATATAGATATATACTGTATATATATAATAAGTCGGGTTTAGCGCTTTTGCATCCTGAGAGCTTTACTGACCGTTCCTTTGTCCTGGTCAGTAGGCTTTTATTATTGATTGTGTATTCTGTGAGATGAATAGTTGATGATCAGATGAAGCTGTTATAGTAGTATTTGGAGATCAAATTAAGCTATTAAAGTAGTATTTGGAGATCAGATGAGGCTGTAGACGAGTATTTGGAGATCAGATGAGGTCCTTAGAGTAGTATGTGGAGATCAGATGAGGCTAATAGAGGAGTAATTGGAGATCAGATCAGGCTGTTAGAAAAGATTTTAGGGACCAGATGAGGTTCTTAAAATATTATTTGGAGACCAGATGAGGCCATTAGATGAATAGTTAGGAGCTAATAATGCTGTTATAGTAGTATTTGGAGATCAGGTGAGGCAGTTAGAAGAGTATTTGGAGACCTGATGAGGTTCTTAAAGTAGTATGTGGAGATCAGATGAGGCTGTTAGAGGAGTATTTGGAGATCAGATGAGGCTAATGGAGAAATATTTAGTTATGGTTCTTAAAATAATATTTGGAGACCAGATGAGGCTGTTAGAGGAATATTTGGAGATCAGATGAGGCTGTTAGAGGAATATTTGGAGATCAGATGAGGCTGTTAGAAGAATAGTTGGAGACACAGGCCGAGCTACCGCCAGTGCAGGCAAAGCTACCACCGCATTACTCCTCTGCCTGTCTGTAGCTTGAGGGTGAGGGTACTTGGAGAATACTCAGACTACCCAAAAGGCCTCCACCTTTTACCGCCTCTTAAAAGAACATGTTGAAATGGGAAAGTATCTTTTGTCGTAAGTCATCAAATATTTGTTTCTTTAACTCTTAATATACCATTTTTTTGTAAAAGAAAAATGCTTTTATGATCCATAAAACAAGCTCTTTTAGTGCATAGAAGAATATATGTGAGATTGTGTTCTTTTAACGGCAATCACCATTTTTATAGAAATATTTCATGCATTAAACTCAAAAACTCCTATTTTCTTTTCCTGCTTGAGTGCTTCTTTATTTTGGGGAGTTTCACTACAATAAAAGACACCGTACCAACATTTGCTGAGCATTCCCTAATGGACTGCAGCAATTCAGTGACCTTTTCAATGTGAAAAAGCTACTCTCTGCTCAAAGAAAGAAAGTCTATTATCTTAGGCCTGGCGTTTGTTTTTCATTTTCCATTATTGAGCAAAAGGAAATCTAAATCGAAGAATAATACAGTGTGTTCAGAGCACAAAAAGCCATATTTCTACATAAGCAGTTACAAAATGCAATCTTGGAAACAGCTCGATGTATCTTAGTGAACCAGGCAGAAATGTGAATTTGGAGGCTATTTTAGGACCTGTAATTTGGGAAAAAATTTGGGTTTTAGAATAAACTAGTAATATTAGTTGCCATGTAAGTCTCCTTCTGGATCCTGACCTTTTCTTGGTAAAGGGGCGTGTGTACCTCAATGAAGCTTTGAGCTATATCATGTAGAAGATCACCCTACATGGTATAGCCCACAACTTTATTGGGGTACACATTAAAGAGAGGTCAGACAAATGGCAGTCTACTGGAGACATAACTAACAACCCATTCCAGTATCTTTACCAAGATAACCTTGTGGATAAGCACAACCAGAGACATAGATATATGTGCCTGGCTTACTGAGGTTTATAGGGTCACAGAAAGTTGAACACAACTGTACGACCAAAGAAACAACAATCCACAAGCACAACAACAACAAGACTCTGCTTCTATTTAGGGGCTTCTGTATTGGGTATTTGTTTTCTTGGAGCCTGAGGGTTCATGTTTGAAGTGCCAGAGTGTTCCTCTGAATGTCAAAATGCAGGTGCTAGACCACCTGGAGAAAGGGGAGCGCCAAGTGGATATTGGAGCATCTGAAATTGCCAACCTCCACAATCCGCACCGTCCTCAAGAACAAAGAGAAAATAAAGTCTTCAGCAACCACCAGCAATGCATCTTCTGCAAAGAAGATTACACTCTCCAGATGCTACGCCTCGGAGGAGATTGACAGGAGGCTGTCCATCTGGACGATGAACTGGAGTGTAACATGCCTCTCAGCCAGGCCATCATAATCGAGAGTGCAAGAAATATTTACAGCCATATCCAGACCCAAACTACAGAGGTGACCAAAAGCTTCTCAGCCAGTAGAGGTTGCTTTGACTGCTTCAAAAAGAGGAATAACCTATATGACATAATCATCGCCGGATAAGCAGCAAGCACTAAGACAGAAGCTGCTGAGGCCTTTCCAGACACTCTGAAGGACATTGTGGAAAGAGGCGAATATTCCACCAGAATTGGTGTTCAATGCAGATGAGACCGGCCTCTCTTGGAAGCAAATGCCGAGCCGCACATTCATATCATGGAAGCAGAAGAACGCACCAGGATTCAAAGCAGCCACCGGGTAACCGATGACTTCAAAACCAAGCCATTGCTGGTCTACCACTCAAAGACACCCAGAGCCATGAGGGGCATCATTAAATCCAGTTTGCCAGTAATTTGGCTATTTAACAGGAAGGCCTAGATCACAATTTTAAGGAGTGGTTCAGCAAGCATTTCACCTCTTCCATGCACCGCTATCCAGGCTCTAAAGACTTGAGGCCAAAGCACTCCTGATAATGGACAATGCTCCAAGCCACCCTACCAACTTGGCTGAACTCCACTGCTGCATCCAGGTGAAAATAATTCCTTCTGCCCAATACTACATCACTCATCCAGCCTATGGACCAGGAAGTCATTGCAATCTTCAAGACCTACTATAATTTCTCCAGTTCAATGACCAGATGGACAACAAGGATAAATAATCAATGAAGAAGTGCACCATCCTGCAGACCATCACGAAAATGTATATGTCCTGGAAGGAGGTGACACAGCAATGTGTAAAAGCTGTGTGGAAGAAGATTTGACCTGAGCTGTGTGGAAGTGTGCAACCAGAAGAGCTCATCACAGTGGAGATAGTGAACCTCGTGACCATGGCTGGACTGGAAGATGTGAACGCCAGGGACATAGAGGACTTGGTCCAGGCTTCTGGCGAGAGACTGACCAATGAGGACCTACAACAACTGCCACAAAAGAGCATTGAGGATGCCCAAGACAGCAGTGACTTTGACATAGAGCAACAAAAAGAACATTCAACCTAGTTCCACAGCAACACTTTGCATCAAATTAATGACATTATGGATGATTATTTTGGCAAATAATTCAGACTCTGCAAGGAGCAGAAATGTGAGACACGTAGTCCTTTGTGGTATGTCATGCAAACAGTGGGCCTTATTAAATTAGCCCTCGTTGTTCCCTCGGTCCTCGCAAAAAACAGTTCTTTGCTGTTTGCGAGGTCAGATTACCCAATACGTCCCTCGCAACCTGATTTGCGAGATGACACCGAAAAATGGCCAAGAATAGGTTCTGAGAGAGCTACGGAGTAACACGCCATAAATCTATGAGGTGAACCTTGCACTTCGGAAGAATCCCTACGGGCACAAAAAAGTGCCAGCAAGGGATCCTAAAGCCTCTACGTGCTGCCTCGCAGAAGTCCGACACAGCCGCAGGATGCTCCCCCCTGCTCCCTTAAAGCATCCCCATGCTGCAGTGGTCCCTATAGAGACCCCTGAAGTCTCCCCACATTAACCCCTTGCAGCGGGGGACCCCGATCGGCACCGATCATGCCCCTGCTGCATTTAAAGCTTAATTAACCTTGTCACTCATGGGGGTCAATACAGAACCCCCTAAGCCTTAATTAACCCTGTCACTAGAGATGTCGCGCATGTTCACGTTCCCGGCGAACTGCGAAAATATGCAATATTCGATCCGCCCCCTATACTTTATCATTGAGCAAACTTTGACCCTGCATGTCACAGTCGGCAGACACATTCCAGCCAATCAGCAGCATACACTCCCTTCCAGAGACTTCTACCTCATGGACAGCAGCCATTTTGGAATCATAACTAACTTGCAGTCTTACTGAGAGGAGACTGAGTGTAGGTGATACTGCATCAATATTGAAAACCACAGCTAGGCTACTGTACACAGTGTGCAATACAGTCCTGAAGCACTCTTTTGATCCCTCACTCTTATCCCTAACACCCCTCACCCTAACACCTAACCCTAACACCCCTCACACTTATCCCTAACACCCCTCACCCTAAACCTAACACCCCTCACACTTATCCCTAACACCCTTAACCCTAACACCCCTCACATTTAACACCTAACCCTAACACCCCCTACACTTATCCCTAACACCCCTCACCCTAACCCTAACACCCCTCACACTTATCCCTAACACCCCTCACCCTAACCCTAACACCCCTCACACTTATCCCTAACACCCCTCACCCTAACACCTAACCCTAACAGCCCTCACACTTATCCCTAACACCCCTCACCCTAAACCTAACACCCCTCACACTTATCCCTAACACCCTTAACCCTAACACCCCTCACACTTAACACCTAACCCTAACACCCCCTACACTTATCCCTAACACCCCTCACCCTAACCCTAACACCCCTCACACTTATCTCTAACACCCCTCACCCTTACCCTAACACCCCTCACACTTATCCCTAACACCCCTCACCCTAACACCTAACCCTAACACCCCTCACACTTATCCCTAACACCCCTCACCCTAACCCTAACACCCCTCACACTTATCCCTAACACCCCTCACCCTAACACCTAAACCTAACACCCCTGACACTTATCCCTAACACCCCTCACCCTAACCCTAACACCCCTCACACTTATCCCTAACACCCCTCACCCTAACCCTAACACCCCTCACACTTATCCATAACACCCATCAACCTAACACCTAACCCTAACATTCTCACACTTATCCCTAAGACCTAACACCCCTCACACTTATTCCTAACATGCCTCACCCTAACACCCCTTACACTTATCCCTAACACCCCTCACCCTAACACCCCTCACACTTAGCCCTAACACCCCTCACCCTAACACCTAACCCCCTCACCCTTATCCCTGACTCCCCGTACCCTAACACCCCTCACACTTATCCCTGTGTCTCTTCCCCCCCTAATCATCAAGGGAGGGGGGAGGATGACGAGGGAGGGGGGAAGAGACACAGGGGAGGATGATGAGGGAGGGTGTAAAGAGATACAGGGGAGGATGATGAGGCAGGTGGGAGGATGATGAGGGAGGGGGGATGAGACACAGGGGAGGATGATGAGGAAGGGGGGAAAGAGACACAGGGGAGGATGATGAGGGAGGGGGTAAAGAGATACAGGGGAGGATGATGATGGAGGGGGATGTTAGGTTATTTATGCCCTTTATGGATTAAAACCAGACTCTGCATCGACTATGTAATTTTCCGTGGGAGTTTTGCCATGGATCCCCCTCCGGCATGCCACAGTCCAGGTGTTAGTCCCCTTAAAACAAATTTTCCATCACTATTGTGGCCAGAAAGAGTCCCTGTGGGTTTTAAAATCCGCCTGCCCATTGAAGTCTATGGCGGTTCGCCGGGTTCGCCGGTTCGTGAACATTTGCGGCAGTTCGCGTTCGCGGTTCGCGAACCGAAAATTTTATTTTCGCGACATCACTTCCTGTCACTCATGGGGGTCAATACAGACCCCCATAATCCCGTAATTAACCCTGTCACTCATGGGGGTCAATACAGACCCACATAAGCCTTAATTAACCCTGTCACTAGAGATGTCGCGAATAGTTCGCCGGCGGACTGTTCCCGGCGAACATAGCATGTTCACGTTCCCGGCGAACTGCGAAAATATGCAATATTCGACCCGCCCCCTATACTTTATCATTGAGCAAACTTTGACCCTGCATGTCACAGTCGGCAGACACATTCCAGCCAATCAGCAGCATACACTCCCTTCCAGAGACTTCTACCTCATGGACAGCAGCCATTTTGGAATCATAACTAACTTGCAGTCTTACTGAGAGGAGACTGAGTGTAGGTGATACTGCATCAATATTGAAAACCACAGCTAGGCTACTGTACACAGTGTGCAATACAGTCCTGAAGCACTCTTTTGATCCCTCACTCTTATCCCTAACACCCCTCACCCTAACACCTAACCCTAACACCCCTCACACTTATCCCTAACACCCCTCACCCTAAACCTAACACCCCTCACACTTATCCCTAACACCCTTAACCCTAACACCCCTCACATTTAACACCTAACCCTAACACCCCCTACACTTATCCCTAACACCCCTCACCCTAACCCTAACACCCCTCACACTTATCCCTAACACCCCTCACCCTAACCCTAACACCCCTCACACTTATCCCTAACACCCCTCACCCTAACACCTAACCCTAACAGCCCTCACACTTATCCCTAACACCCCTCACCCTAAACCTAACACCCCTCACACTTATCCCTAACACCCTTAACCCTAACACCCCTCACACTTAACACCTAACCCTAACACCCCCTACACTTATCCCTAACACCCCTCACCCTAACCCTAACACCCCTCACACTTATCTCTAACACCCCTCACCCTTACCCTAACACCCCTCACACTTATCCCTAACACCCCTCACCCTAACACCTAACCCTAACACCCCTCACACTTATCCCTAACACCCCTCACCCTAACCCTAACACCCCTCACACTTATCCCTAACACCCCTCACCCTAACACCTAAACCTAACACCCCTGACACTTATCCCTAACACCCCTCACCCTAACCCTAACACCCCTCACACTTATCCCTAACACCCCTTACCCTAACCCTAACACCCCTCACACTTATCCATAACACCCATCAACCTAACACCTAACCCTAACATTCTCACACTTATCCCTAAGACCTAACACCCCTCACACTTATTCCTAACATGCCTCACCCTAACACCCCTTACACTTATCCCTAACACCCCTCACCCTAACACCCCTCACACTTAGCCCTAACACCCCTCACCCTAACACCTAACCCCCTCACCCTTATCCCTGACTCCCCGTACCCTAACACCCCTCACACTTATCCCTGTGTCTCTTCCCCCCCTAATCATCAAGGGAGGGGGGAGGATGACGAGGGAGGGGGGAAGAGACACAGGGGAGGATGATGAGGGAGGGTGTAAAGAGATACAGGGGAGGATGATGAGGCAGGTGGGAGGATGATGAGGGAGGGGGGATGAGACACAGGGGAGGATGATGAGGGAGGGGGGAAAGAGACACAGGGGAGGATGATGAGGGAGGGGGTAAAGAGATACAGGGGAGGATGATGATGGAGGGGGATGTTAGGTTATTTATGCCCTTTATGGATTAAAACCAGACTCTGCATCGACTATGTAATTTTCCGTGGGAGTTTTGCCATGGATCCCCCTCTGGCATGCCACAGTCCAGGTGTTAGTCCCCTTAAAACAAATTTTCCATCACTATTGTGGCCAGAAAGAGTCCCTGTGGGTTTTAAAATCCGCTTGCCCATTGAAGTCTATGGCGGTTCGCCGGGTTCGCCGGTTCGTGAACATTTGCGGCGGTTCGCGTTCGCGGTTCGCGAACCGAAAATTTTATTTTCGCGACATCACTTCCTGTCACTCATGGGGGTCAATACAGACCCCCATAATCCCGTAATTAACCCTGTCACTCATGGGGGTCAATACAGACCCACATAAGCCTTAATTAACCCAGTCACTCATGGGGTCAATACAGACCCCATAAGCCTTAATTAACCCCGTCACTCATGGGGTCAATACAGACCCCCATAAGCCTAAATTAACCCTGTCACTCATGGGGGTCAATACAGACCCCCATGGGCCCTTAATTAACCCTATAATCCATGAGGCTCTATGCAGAGCCCAATGAGCACTTCAATTAACCTTATAACTCATGGGGCTCTATACAGACCCAAATAAGCCTTTAATTAACCCTATAACCCATGGGGCACTATACAGAGCCCCGTGAGCACTTAAATTAACCCTATAACTCATGGGGCTCTATACAGAGCCCGATTAGAATATAATTAGGTTAGGGTTAGTGTTTAGTATGGGTTAATGGGGTATAGTTAGGGTTAATAGTGTAGTGTAGTGCTTAGACTTTGTAATGAGGGTCCTGGAGGACCCACACGGCACTTGTAGGCTTAACCTAGGGGTTAATAGTGTCCTACAGGGGTCTATATAGACCTCTATTGGACTGAGAGGGGTCCCATGAGCTATAGGGTAATTTAAGTGCTCATGGGGCTCTGTTTAGAGCCCCATGAGTTATTGGGTTAATTAAGGGCTTATAGGGGTCTGTATTGACCCCCATTAGTGACAGTGTTAATTAAGGGCTCATGGGGCTCTGTATATATAGTACCCCCTGCGGCAGGGGTTAATATTTTTTAGCTTGGGTCCTTTCAGGATCTTTACGGTCCTTTAAGGACCCGAGAGGCAGGAAATTTGAAATTGTAAATGCAGCGGGGTCCCAATACGTGCCGATCAGGGACCCCCACTTCAAAGGGTTGATGCGGGCAGGCTGCAGGGGTACCTATGGACCCCTGCAAAAAGGGGTTAATGTGCAGACACTTTGGGGGTCCCGATGGGGACCTCCAGCATAGAGCGGGGTTAATTTTAGGTGCTGCAGCCGGGATTAGTTTATAGTGTGCCGCGGGCCCTTTAATTAGCCGCTGTGGGTAATTTAACATTTTTAAATCAGCGGGGGCCTGATGTATGCCGATCGGGGACCCCCCACTGCAAGGGGTTAATGTGGGTGGGCTGTGAGGGTCCCTATGGACCCCTGCAGCAAGTGGTTAATGTGTGTCACTTCGGGGATCCAGATGAGGACCCCTAGCATATAGGGGGGTTTATTTTAGGTGCCGGGGGGGTAGTTGGAGTACCCCCCACGGCAGGGCTTATATGTAGGACTGCCACGGAGGTCCTGTTCAGGACCCCCGCAGCAATTGATGAGGTGTGGGAGCCTGAGAGATCATCTCGCAGGCTATGACTCCTCATGTATTTTTTTCCCCGTGTTGACACGGACGGCCGTGCTGAGTAGCTCACACGTTGCTCGCAGCACGGCTAATTTAATAGCGTTGTAACTTTTCAAAATTTGCAGCACGTAGGGCTTAAGTAGAAACCTTGTATCTACGAGGCTGGAATATAATAAGGCTGAGTATCTGCTAGATGGCTGCAGAAAAAAAAGACAGATGTTCCTGGATCAGGTTGTGACCAAGAAAGCCACGCTGGAGGATGAGCCTGATGCTTCAACATCTACCAATTCAAATAAAAAAAAATTTGCTGTTCCTTTAAATTAAAAAAAAAAGTTTTTTTTACCTTGTTTTTGTGTTTGCAGTTTATTAAAAGTTCATAAAAAGTTAAACTGTTTCAAAACTCTAATGGTTTTGTGTCTCTTTTTCCATGAGTTCCCATATCCCTATCTTCCCTATGTTAAAATGACCCCATTTAGCGCTGTCTCTCTCTTAACTCTTCAATTACCTGGGACTCACCTACATATATATATATATATATATATATATATATATATAGTTGTGAGCATGCGGGCTGTTGCCGAAAGCGCTCCTTGCCAGCAACTGCGGACCTCGCTAAATTTACGTAGTTCCGAAAGCAAAATACGAGACACGTTACAACCCATTACGATATCGCAAAAACCGATCCGAAACCTGAGCACATAAAAACATGATAAATACACACAACAAATACATAAAAAGCTTACCTACAGTAAGGGGGGGCACCCGGGACCTCGAAAACTGAAGTTACACCTCAATTTATCTCCAAATAAAAGAGTTTAGACACTCAGAATCACCTAAGCAAGAGAAAAAATGGCCGCCGAAAAAAAAAAAAAACGAGGCTACAGCACTCTAAAGACGCAAAACACCACCAAACACCTACGGATTTCCCGAAAAAGACGTACGGGATCCGAAACCAAGGACGGTAAATCAGCCACAGCCGCGTAACACACATTAGGCGCCATTTTAGAACAATAACTTACAATCCGGAAGTACACAACGGATTTGCCTCGGGCACGCACACTATTACACTACACACATTCATGACACTTACACAGCAGCTCCACAGCACTGATGATGCAGCAACATCAAAACAGATTGCCAGCTCTTCAACACAATGCTTCCTGCATATATTACTTCACAATAGGTAAAGTATATTCATTTCTTATTTTATTAATTATTCATTGCCATACCAAAAAAAAACACCAACGCTGCTCATAGCACACAAACAACCAAGAGCCTCGCAATGAGCGCCGAAGGCGCCAGGCTCGCAATGAGCGCCAAAGAATCTTAAAACACCAACAAAATTAATTTTGCACCCAAACAACATTACCTGCCTTACAATCTTATTGCCGTCATTTTTTGATGGGCAAGTCGCTAGTATATATATATAGTGGCAGAGCTAGTGAATGAAGGGCCTTAGTGCAAATAACGGGGCAATTTTTTTGTGCTGCTGTCACCCCAAACCTGGGCCTCCCTCTGGTGCCATCTCATTATATATATATATTTCAGGATACAAAAATAATAAAGAGCCTTTCCTCTGGTAAGACATACACACAGTGTTTATGTATGTCCAAACAGAGCACGCTTTACTGGCAACATATTTATCCATATTTGGACCCATAACTTCAGCAAATAAACCATCAGTGTATTCCCTGCCTCACATGGTATCATATTACTAGGATGAGGTCATAGTTATTAATACCCCTCTCCAGGTCAGGAACCTGGATGGATAATAGATTATCCTCTTCTAGCGTCCTGATTGCTCTCTGTCACTCTACAAAGTGTAATGAGTCCTACCAATCGAGGAGACAGACAGTCTGAACTGTCCTTTTAAACTAGTAACAAGTCCAGACACCACCTGATTATGGTCTGGGGAATGCTTTTTTTGGCATTGTCTGGGCCCCTTATACTTCTAGAAGGCACTCTAAAACAATTGGGTTATCTATCCATCCTTGCAGATCAAGTACACCTACATATGGTGACTGCCTTTCCCTCTTCCCTCGTGTCATACGGACAGAATTGTCCAGGAGTGGTTGGAGGAGCACAAAGAAGAGTTCCAATTACTTTCCTGGCCTCCAAATTCCCTGGACTGGAACCCCATTGAGCACCTTTGGGACCACCTTGATCGCCATGTTCACCATATGGATCCTCCATCACACACTCTTCAGCAGCTGTCGGGTGCACTGCAATCTGCATGACTCCCGATACCCGCGCCAACCAGCATCTTATTCACTCAATACCCTGACGTCTAGCTGCTGTCCTTTCTACGCATGGTGGCTTTTTGAGATGTTAACTGGTGTTTATAACAATGTGACTGAACCATGTATTTGTGACAGCCAGAAAAGGATGTTTTTGGTGGGGCTCGGGGGGGGTTCCTCCTTAGCCCCAAAAGTGGCTCATGATTGTTAATTAACCATTGTTTGAAAAGCAAGGCAATAAAAAAAGAATATTGATATCACTGATGACATCAAGTCGGGATATGGTCGCACATAAATGGCCCAAGGATAGGGGAGAGCACACCTACTAAATAATTAAACAGCTGCACAATGGCTTCCAGTCACACAATGTGAGTCCTTAGACAGGAGGAAGCCATTATATTTACAAAAGTCTTCATTATCGCTATTATCTGCATACATTTTGTAACTTCACAAGTGCTGTCCTTTGTCTAGCACTTACACTGTCTCTTTAAGCAGCCTGACACCAGCTTTATAACATGTGGGGGAGATAAAGTCATCTGATGCGATAAGAAATGCTGTTTTACAAAGATGTTTCAGTAAGAAAATTACATTTTAAAAGCTTTTTGTCAATATTGTAATTTATTATAATGAATATAAAAAAACGAATCCACAAAACATTTCACGTTAACTATTTTCTGGATCAGCGCTCTCCAGCACTTTACCCCCATGCATGAGCTTTTACTTATTTCGATAAATGTTATTGAAAAAAAAACAATAAAAGCATTTGTCATTACAGGACTTGAGAAATAATATTTGCCAAATAATGTGCACACCCGTGGATAGATAATAAAAGCAGTTCTAGATATATCATGCGCCGGGCGAGAAAACATTTATGGATCCAAGATTTCACATGTTATAGATATAAATCGCTCTACATCAGAAATGTACAGATCAGGACTGATATATTGTATAAAACAGACGTGACATTGAGTTAACTAACTATTCAATCATCATTCAATGAGCTTTATAAGTCAAGCAATCAACGTGTTATGAATTGGATGATCAAAAAGATGGTGGATGCTCCCAGTGGCCAAGCTAGAATGGAGGGCAACTGTGCAAAAAATGGGGGGGGGGGGGGGCAAGTATTTTTTTTTTTGGTGTTGGGTCCCCACCTGCTCCCCTCAGTGCATCTTTATATATATACTAGCTAATTGCTCCTCAAAAATTACAGGAATACAATTTTAATCCTGGGCTGAGCGCCTTTGGGGTTCATCGAATGGCTCGCAATGAGCATCTTCAGCGCTCATTGCAAGTCTCTCCTCCCGTCTACTTTACGGGCCTCGCGATGAGCTCCAAAGGCCGCTCATTGCAGGCCTTGGCAACCTGCAACATTTGTGCTTCGCAATGATCACCTTCGGCGCTCATTGCGAACCTCTCCCCACTCTCTGACCACTAGATAGATAGATAGATAGATAGATAGATAGATAGATAGATAGATAGATAGATAGATAGATAGATCGATAGATAGATAGATAGACAGAGGGATAGATAGATAGACAGAGAGATAGATAGATAGATAGATAGATAGATAGATAGATAGATAGATAGATAGATAGATAGATAGATAGATAGATAGATAGATAGATAGATAGATAGATAGATAGATAGATAGAGGGACAGATAGATAGATAGATAGATAGATAGATAGATAGATAGATAGATAGATAGATAGATAGATAGATAGATAGATAGATAGATAGATAGATAGATAGATAGATAGAGGGATAGATAGATAGATAGATAGATAGATAGATAGATAGATAGATAGATAGATAGATAGATAGATCGATAGATAGATAGATCGATAGATCGATAGATAGATAGACAGACAGATAGATAGATAGATAGATAGATAGATAGATAGATAGATAGATAGATAGATAGATAGATAGATAGATAGACAGAGGGATAGATAGATAGATAGATAGATAGATAGATAGATAGATAGATAGATAGACAGAGAGATAGATAGATAGATAGATAGATAGATAGATAGATAGATAGATAGATAGATAGATAGATAGATAGACAGAGGGACAGATAGATAGATAGATAGATAGATAGATAGATAGATAGATAGATAGATAGATCGATAGATCGATAGATCGATAGATAGATAGATAGATAGATAGATAGATAGATACAAAGATAGATAGATAGATAGATAGATAGATAGATAGATAGATAGATAGATAGATACAAAGATAGATAGATAGATAGATAGATAGATAGATAGATAGATAGATAGATAGATAGATAGATAGAATAATTTTAATTGTATGATGCTTGTGTCCAGGGGCGATCCAATATGGTCGCCCCTGGACACATCTATCTATCTATCTATCTATCTATCTATCTGTCTGTCTGTCTATCTATCGGCTCCTTGACATCATTTCAAGCCTGTCTAACTGAATGTGTTTACACAACTAAATACATTGCCTGACTGATACTGTATGTAAAGCCAATCTGATTATTATTGATACACTATTAGTGCGACTGTGCAACGCGCGTCGGCCCAGCATCATCTGTATCCATCTTGTCAGATTCCTCAAACAAACAGACGAGGAACATGAGCGAGCATTGGCATTTCTTGTACTTCAATTACTTTCATGTATAATATCACCAGATATGAATCCAACTGCCCATAACTTCTCCTGACATTTTCTTCCTCCAGTGACCAATGATAGATCTGTCTTGGAGGGCTCCATCCATCATCCGGAGCAACGTGATGGACGCGCGCGCTCTGCAAAAACATTTCTTGCTTATTTTTCATCTGCCGATGAAATGACATAAAGTCAAATGACTCTTAAAGAGACACTGAAGTCATAAATTTAAGTAGTAGATTTTACCAGGCCATTAGCCCAGAGGATGGGTCTTTCAGCTAAAATATACATAAAATAATTATATTCTGTATTAATATTAAGGCATTTGAATTAATTACAACCAGTTGTAATTGTATTTATTTTTATATGCACTTCAACCATGTTGTGGTGTAGGGGCTTGTGTAGCTCAATGAAGCTGTGAGCTATACCATGTAAGGTTGCCCAGGATGGGCAGGTCATAGCAGAGAGGTCACGGGCCACTGCAGAAAGAACTGGTACACACGCCATTACCTTTGCCAAGATTATCTTATGGATAGGTACAACCAGACACAAGATGTGCCTGGCATATTGCTGTCCCTAGGGTCAAGGTAAGTTGGACATAACTGAATGACTAAACAACATATATATATCACATATAATAGGTGTGGTAATTGCGAATTTGTCGGTAACCATATGTTAAAAATGACGGCTTATAGCGCGATTGTCAAACTCGCAATTCCGACAACCACGCGCTGCGGGATGTGCATGCGCAATGAGCGGCATGAGCAGCGTACTGCGGTGTGTGGGAGTCCCGCATGCGCCCTCCTGCTACTTGCCCGACAAAGATAACAGCATGCTATAGTTTGATAAATTGTGTTTTTCCCACCCCTCTCCCTTCCCTGTGTCTCTTCCCCCTCTCCCTCCCCTGTGTCTCTTCCTCCCTCTGCCCGCCCTGTGTCTCTTACCCCTTCTCCCTCCCCTGTGTCTGTTCCCCCCTTTCCTGTATCTCTTGCCCCCTGTCCCTCCCCTTTGTCTCTTTCCCCACCTCCCCTGTGTCTCTACCCCTCCCCTGTGACTCCCCCCTCCATGTGTCTCTTCCCCCCATTCCCTGTGTCTCTTCCCCCCCTCCCCTGTGTCTTTCCCCCTTGGCTCTCCCTCCCCTTTATCTCTTCCCCGTTTCCCTTTTCCCTCCCCTGTGTCCCTTCCCCCCTCTCCCACCTTTGTCTCTTTCCGCCTCTCCCTCTCCTGTGTCTCTTAACCACCCTCTTCCTCCCCATCTTTTACCCCTTATCCTCTTACCTACTTCCCCTCATCCTCTCTCCTTCCCACTCATCCTCCTCCTTCCTCCTTTTCATCATCCTCCCTTTCCCTCATTCTCCTCCTCCCTCCTTCCCCCTTCTCCTTTTCCTCCTCCTCCCATTCCCTCATTCTCCTCCTTCCCCTTCTCCTTTTCCTCCTCCTCCCATTCCCTCATTCTCCTCCTTCCCCTTCTCCTTTTCCTCCTCCTCCCCTTTCCCCTCTCACCTTACTAACAGGTGAGCATCTCCTGCTGCTCTCTCCTCCCTGCAGCGCTGCTCCTGACTGTGTCCCTACCGGCATATGCTAATGACGTGACATGCATGTCACGTCATTAGCATATGCCGGTTGGTACACAGTCAGAAGCTGGGAGGGAGGAGACACATCACTAGCAGGAACCAGGTAAAGGGTGTTGTGAGCCCTGGGGGCATTGCAATGAGCGCCTCTGGAGACCCCCCACTGGTCGGAACCAGGTACGCTTTGACGGCGCTTCAGGCTGCAATGAGAGGACCAGGTACGCTGTGACAGCTGCTTTGTCCCGCTTCGAGAGGCTCTCATGTGTGATAGTGCCGCTGGCTGCAATAAGCACCTTTGGCGTTCATTGCAGCATGGTTGCACGCCTCACTTCGCAAGGCGCCCAAGCATGACGACAAATCACAGTTTGACAACTTTTATATGTGACTAGCTACTTGCCCGACAAAAATAACGGCATGCTATAGTTTGATAAATTGTGTCTTGCCCACTCCTCTCCCTCTCCTGTGTCTCTTCCCCCCTCCTCCCTCCCCTTTGTTTCTCCCCCCTCTCCCTCCCCTGTGTCTCTTCCACCCCTCTCCCTCCCCTATGTCTCTCCCCCTCCCTTCCCTGTGTTTCTCCCCCCTCCCATCCATCTAATTCTCCCCCTCTCCCTCCCCTTTGTCTTTTCCCTCCTCTCCCTTCCCAGTGTGAGGGAGGGAGAGGTGGAAGAGACACAGGGAAGGGAGAGGGGTGGGAGAAACACAATTTATCAAACTATAGCATGCCGTTATTTTTGTCGGGCAAGTAGCTAGTCACATATAATAGTGGTCAAACTGCGATTTGTTGTCACGCTTGCACGCCTTGAGAAGTGAGGCGCGCAACCATGCTGCAATGAGTGCGCAAAGGTGCTCATTGCAGCCAGCGGTACTATCACACATGCGAGTCTCACAAAGCAAGGCAAAGCAGCAATGCAGCACTTGCAATGAGCGCCGAAGGCCCTTGACCTCACATCACTCCCCAGTACTTGGTTCCTGCCAGAGGCGTTTATCGTGAAGCCCCCCGGGCTCGCAACACCCTGTATCTGGTTCCTGCTAATGATGAGTCTCCACACCCTCCCGGGTTCTGGCTGTGTACCAACCGGCATATGCTAAGGACGTGACGTGCATGTGACGTCACGTCATTAGCATATGCCTGTAGGGACACAGCCAGGAGCCGCGCTGCAGGGAGGAGAGAGAGGCAGGAGCTGCTTGCCTGATAGTAAGGTGAGAGGGGAAAGAGGGAAATGGAGGAGGAAGAGAAGGAAAAGGGGAAAGAGGGGAGGAGGAAAATGAGTGAGAGGAGGAGGGGAAGGAGGGAGGAGGAGGATGAGGGGGAAGGAGGGAGGATGAGAGGAAGGAGGTAGGAGGATGGGAAGGAGGGAGGAGGATAAGTGGGAAGGAGGATAAGGGGGGAAAGAGGGGAAGGAAGTGGGGGGTTAAGAGACACAGGAAAGGATGAGGGGGGAAAGAGACACAGGAGAGGGAGGGGGAAAGAGACACAGGAGAGAAAGTAGGGGAAGAGACACAGGAGAGGGGTGGGGGAAGAAACACAGGGGTGGAGAGGGGGAAGAGACACAGGGGAGGGAGAGGGGGAAGAGACACAGGGGAGGGAGAGCGGGGGGAAGAGACACAGGGGAGGGGGAAGAGACACAGGGGATGGGGAAGAGACCCAGGAGGGGAGAGTCACAGGGAGGAGAGGGGGAAAGAGACACAGGGGAGGGGGAGGAGGGAAAGAAACACAGGGGAGGGGCAAAGAGATGGAGGGGGGGAGAGACACGGGGGAGACACGGGGGAGGGGGGAAGAGACACAGGGGAGGGAGATGGGGAAAGAGACACAGGGGAGGGGGAAGAGACAGAGGGGAAAGGGGGAAACGAGAGCCAGGGGAGGGGGGAAGAGACACAGGGGAGTGGTGGGAGGAGACACAGGGGAAAGGTGGGAAAGAGATACAGGGGAAGGGGCAAAAGACACAGGGGAGGGAGAGGGGGAAAAGGGAGAGACAGGGGGGCAAGAGACACTGAGGAGGGGGTAACAGACACACGGGAGGAAAAGGGGGGAAAGAGACACATGGGGAGGGGGGAAAGAGATGGAGGGGGGAAGAGACATGGGGAAAAGGGAGAAAAAAAGACACAGGGAGAGGGGGAAGAGACGCAGGGGAAGGAGGAGAAGAGACACCAGGGAGGTAGGAAGAGACATAGGGGAGGGGGAAGAGACACAGGGAGAGTGGGGAAAGAGACACAGGGTAGGGAAAGGGTGGTAAAGAGACACGGGGGGAGAGATGGGAGAAAGAGACACAGGGGAGGAGGAAGAGACACAGAGGAGAGAAGTGGGAAAGAGACACAGGGGAGGGGGCCAAAGACACTGTGGTGCGAGAGGGGGGAAAGAGAGAGACAGGGGGCAAGGACACAGGGGAGGGGGGAACAGACACAGGGGAGAGAGAGGGGGAAGAGACACAGGGGAGGGGGTAGCGACACGGGGGAAGAGGGGTGGAAAAAGACACAGGGGAGGGAGATGGGGAAAAGGGAGAGACAGGGGGGCAAGAGACACTGAGGAGGGGGGAACAGACACAGGGGAGGAAAAGGGGGGAAAGAGACACATGGGGAGGGGGGAAAGAGATGGAGGGGGAAGAGACACGGGGGAGAAGGGAGGAAAGAAACACAGGGGAGGGAGAGGGGGAAGAGACACAGAGGAAGGAGGAGAAGAGACACCAGGGAGGGAGGAGGAAACACGGGAGGGGGAAGAGACATGGGGGGAGAGGGGAATAGAGACACAGGGGAGGAAAAAGGGGGGGAAAGAGACACAGGGTGGAGAGATGGGTCGAAAGAGGCACGGGGGAGGGGGGAGAGACACAGTGGAGGGAGATGGGGAAAGAGACACAGTGGAGGGGGGAAGAGACACAGGGAGGGAGTGAGGTAAAAAGAGACTAAGGGGAGAGAGGGGGAAGAAACACAGGGGAGAGGGGTAAAATGAGAGCCAGGGGAAAGGGAAGAGACACAGGAGAGGGAGAGGGGAGGGAAGAGACACAGGGGAGAGGTGGGAGGAGACACAGGGGAGAGGTGGGAAAGAGACACAGGAGAGGGGCAAAAGACACAGGGAGGGAGAGGGGGAAAGGGAGAGAAAGGGGGCAAGAGACACAGGGGAGGGGGGAAGAGACACATGGGAGGTAGAGGGGGGAAGAGACACAGGGGAGGGGGTAGCAACATGGGGAGAGGGGGGAGAGACACAGGGGAGGCAAAAGGGGGGAAAGAGACACAGGGGAGGGAGAGGGGGAAGAGACACAGGGGAAGGAGGAGAAGAGACACCAGGGAGGGAGGAAGAGACACAGGGAAGGGGGAAGAGACATGGGGGGAGAGGGGGGAAGAGACACAGGGAGGGAAAGAGGGTAAAGAGACACAGGGGGGAGAGATGGGAGAAAAAGACACAGGGGAGGAGGAAGGGACACAGGAGAGAGGTGGGAAAGAGACACAGGGGAGGGAGCAAAATACACTGTGGATGGAGAGGGCAAGAGACAAAGGGGAGGGGGAACAGACAAAGGGGAGGGAGAGGGGGGAGGAGACACAGGGGAGGGGGAAGAGACACCGGGCAGGGAGTAGGGATATGGGGGACAGGGTTGGAAAGAGACACAGGGGATAGGGGAGGAAAGAGACACAGGGTAGGGAGAGGGGGGAAGAGACACAGGGGAAGGGGGAGAAGAGACACCAGGGAGGGAGGAAGAGACACATGGGAGGGGGAAGAGACACGGAGAGGGAGAGGGGGGAAAGAGACACAGGGGAGAGGTGGGAGGAGACACAGGGGAGAGGTGGGAAAGAGACACAGGAGAGGGGGCAAAAGACACAGGGGAGGGAGAGGGGGAAAGGGAGAGACAGGGGGCAAGAGACACAGAGGAGGGGGGAACAGACACATGGGAGGGAGAGGGGGAAGAGACACAGGGGAGGGGGGAAGAGACATAGCGGAGGGGGTAGCTACTCCGGGGCAGAGGGGGGAAAGAGACACAGGGGATGGAAAGGGGGGGAAAGAGACACAGGGAAGGGGGGGAAAGAGATGGAGGGGGAAGAGACACAGGGGAGAGCGGAGGAAAGAGACACAGGGAGGGAGAGGGTAAAAGAGACACAGGGGAAAGGGGAGAAGAGACACCGGGGAGGGAGGAAGGGACACAGGGGGGGGGGAAGAGACACAGAGGCTGAGGGGGAAAGAGACATAGGGGAGGGAAAGGGTGGAGGAGACACAGGGGGGAGAGATGGGGGGAAGAGACACGGAGTAGAGAGGAGGAGAAAGAGACACAGGGGGGGAAGAGGGGGTAAAAACACGTGGGAGGGGTAAAGGAGACACAAGGGAGGAAGTAGACAGGGGAAGCGCCAAAGGTGCTCACATTCCATGGCAAACAGCATTGGCAGCCTGAACATTTTATTCCCCTCATTTTTTGAGGGACAAGTAGGTAGTAATATAATAATAACTGTATTTCTTGGAATTCTGAGCAGGCAACATTTTTTTTATTTGTTTTAAATGTTTAAATGTGAACACAAATGTACTATTTATTTACTATATATATAGTTGTCCTAGTGTGTAACGCCTATGTTACTGCTTTAATCCACAAACTGCTGAGTAAAAAGTAAGCCACGGATGCGCATTGCGCAACGCAAAAGGGGGGGAGAGAGAAGCCCCGCTAATGCGCATGTGCAATTGCGAGAATGGGAAGGGGAGCGATAGGGGAGAGGGTGGGAGAGAGACATGGGGGGAGAGACGGGAGAGAGTGGGAGAGAGACAGGGGAAGGAGAGAGAGACAGAGAGGGTGGGAGAGAAACATGGGGGAGATAGACAGGGGAGGGGGAGAGAGACATTGGGGAGAGACAGGGGAGAGGGAGGGAGAGAGACATGGGGGGAGAGACGGGAGAGAGTGGGAGAGAGACAGGGGAAGGAGAGAGAGAAAGAGAGGGTGGGAGAGAAACATGGGGGAGATAGACAGGGGAGGGGGAGAGAGACATGGGGGGAGACAGGGGAGAGGGTGGGAGAGAGACATGGGGGGAGAAAGACAGGGTAGGGAGGGAGAGACATGGGGAGAGAGCGACATGATGGAGATAGACAGGGGAGGAAGGGAGAGAGACATGAGGGGAGAGAGACAGGGGAGGGCGGGAGAGAGACATGGGGAGAGAGAGACAGCTGAAAGGGAAAGTACACCTGGTACCAGTAAATATTTTAAAAAGGTATATAGAAGTTTCCTGGATTATAAATGAATCAGATAGCGGAGGATAGGTAGTGTATGTAAACATTTTTGCATGCAAAAAATACCAAAATAAACATTAATAAATCTACCCTAAAGATTGCAAATTTCTTCAGTTTCCTGGCAGTTGATATTGACAAGGCATAACCCTGAAAATCCAAGATTAATTAGCATAAAACTCATAATTAGCCAATCAGAGGCAGCTATAACATTGTTGTAGTGTATGGGGATTCAGTCTTAACAGTGAAGCATCATGGGATGTGTAGTCTTTGTTCCCACCACAAGGAAGCAACTCATGCAGTGCTGCTCTGAAACTCTGCACTGTGCTGCTATTGGATTGATGGTTAGTAAAGGGTTAGAAAGGTACTTGAATGCAGTATTTCTATTGGTTAGTATGTTGGCACCTCTGGGAGGTGTGGAAACCATTTTTTTTAAAAAATAAAATAAATATGTGTGTACAGAATGACTCCATGTAATGTGCGCATCTGATACAAGCCGTATGCGTTAGATACAAATTCTCTAAGACTTGTTAACACAAATTCCCTTTAAAGGGCGCAGACTGAGTAGGAATACATTATTATTTTTCTTTCTGATTTACAGAACTTCCAACCAATGGAAAAACACCATTAAATTATATCCCAAAATCACCAAGTTCATATTTCCATAACACGTTTAAATCTTTATTTCCAACCCTGTCAATTATTTCCATTTTTCTTTTATTTCAATCACAAGGAACACAGGTAATTTTAATCAAAACTGCCAGGTTTCTCCTTGGAAATGCAATTTATTCGCCATCAACTCTCCGCTATAGGCAGCTGCAAATTACAGTCATTTAGATATGATATAGATGTGGTAACGCTCACACTTCCTTTCTAGTGTTACAATGGAACGGTTTAAGTCAATTGAGCCAAATATTGTATCATCAATTGAATGGAATTTGAACAAATTCTTTCTTGTCTATTAGTCTCTCATCTCCAGTTATCATTCACATAACCATCACAAATAGAGATGCGATTTCCAGTGGGGTGCGTGCCTGCTCCAGGAAAGTGGCATTTAACAAAAAAACATCCTTTCAAGCAGTGTCATCAACATAACATGAAAAAAGGTGTAGAAAATGTACTACCCATGGAAATAAATATATGAGACCTTATAGATAGATAGATAGATAGATAGATAGATAGATAGATAGATAGATAGATAGATAGATAAATAAGTAGATGGATAGATAGATAGATAGATAGATAGATAGATAGATAGATAGATAGATAGATAGATAGATAGATAGATAGAGAGAGAGATAGATAGATAGATAGATAGATAGATAGATAGATAGATAGATAGATAGATAGAGAGATAGAGAGATAGATAGATAGATAGATAGATAGATAGATAGATAGATAGATAGATAGATAGATAGATAGATAGATAGATAGATAGATAGATAAGTAGATGGATAGATAGATAGATAGATAGATAGATAGATAGATAGATAGATAGATAGATAGATAGATAGATAGATAGATAGATAGATAGATAACCTCCCCTACGGATTACAGCTGTATTTGTTCAATCGAAAAACATGCATAAAAATATATACCATATTGGCCCGGATATAAGCCGCACTTTTTTTCCGATTTTCGAGCTTGGAAATTATGGGTGCGACTTATGCTTGCAACCGTAAAAAAAAAAATTGCCAATTTGTAAGCTTGGGACTGTTGTGCAATTAATTATAATGTCTGTCATCACTTTCCCCGTCATTTACTGTGCAGTAATGCTTTTTAATTTGCATTTATGATGCTACATTTAACCCACTTGCGGGTCCTATTTGGAACCCGTAGGATTTTCTTTTACATTTGCCATTTACAGGAGTGAGTGCCTGCGGACTTGTAGCAATTGAATAGCTTTAGCTTTTGTAACGTTTTGCAAGCTACGATTTTGGGCCTGTAACCTGCAAAAGAAGTTACCATAGATACTGATTAGAATGCCTGTTTCTCTCCAATTTTACGGGTGCAGCTTATTTACGGAATATTATCTTTTTTTATTTTTTCCCCTCGAGTTTCACAGGTGCGGCTTATATGCGGGTGTGGCTTATATCCAGGCCAATACGGTACTTCATAACATTACACATACATATATATATATACTAGCGAATTGCCCGTCAAAAAATGACGGCAATGAAATTGTGGTGTGGAGCTGCTGTATAAGCGTCCTGAATGTGTGCAGTGTAATACTGTGCGTGCGCGAGACCAAACCGTTAGCGTAGCTGTGTACTTCCGCATTGTTGTAAAATGGCGGCTAATGTGTGGTAAGCGTCTGTAGCAGAATATCCGTAGGTGTTTTGTGGTGTTTTGCGTGTTTATTGTGGTGTTTTGCGTGTTTAGAGTGCTGTAGCCTCGTTTTCGTTTTGCTCTGTGGCCATTTTTTCTCTCCCTTAGAGAATTTTTTAGTGTCTAAACTCTTTTATTTTGAGTTAAATGAAGGTGTAACTTCATGTTTTGAGCTGCTGGATGCTCCCTCTTGCTGTAGGTAAGCTTTTTATGTGCGTGTTGTATGTATTTATTGTGTTTTTCATTTTTTCATGTCCGCGGGTTGCGGACGATTTTTGCGAGGTCGTAATGGGTGGTAAGGTGTCTCGTATGTTGTTTGCGTTATGACGTAAAGTTTGCGAGGGTCGCAGTTGCTGGCAAGGAGCACCTTCGGCGCTTCATGCCAGCAACTGAGGCCCTCGCTTTGCGAGCCAGCAAGCGTTAGCAACAACTCGTATGCTCACAACTATATATGTGATATATACAGTTTTTTACTTTGCCCCGTGTCAGAGTCACTGTATTGGGCTTCCTCAGTGTCCTGTTGTGCCAGTTGTTGTAGGTCCTCATTGGTCACACTTTCACTCTGAGCCTGTACCAAGTCTTCTATGTCCTGGTAGCCCACATCTCCAAGACCACATGTGGTCACGAGGTCCACTATCTCTGCTATGATGAAGTCTTGCTGAGGAACTCGTAAACAGTTATTTACTTTCCTCTGTGTCAGAGTCACTGTACTGGGCTTCCTCAGTGTCCTGTTGTACCAGTTGTTGGAGGTCCTCATTGGTCAGACTCTCACTCAGAAGACTTGGTACAGGCTCAATGTCCTGGGTGTCCACATATCCAAGTCCACATGTGGTCACGAGGTCTACTATCTCTGCTGTGATGGGCTTTTCTTGTTGCACATCTCCACATAGCTTTTGTCAGATCTTCCTCCACACAGCTTTTAGACATTGCTTTGTCACCTCCTTCCAGGACAAATCAATGTTTGTGATGGCCTGCAGGATGAGGTACTTCCTCCAGAATTCCATCATGGATTGTTTGTCCTTGCTGTCCATCTAATCAATGAGCTGGCTGAATGTGGGACAAAGTTTGAAGGTCACAATGATCCCTGATCCATAGGCTGGATGAGCAAAGTAGTGCTGGGTGCAGTAGTGGAGCTCAGCTATGTTGGTAGGGTTACTAGGAGCATTGTCCATTAACAGGAGTGCTTTGGTCTCAAGTCCTTTGCTCCGACAATACCGCTGCACCAATAAGAATAAATGCTCATTGAACCATTCCTTAAAAATGTCCATGGTGATCCAGGTTTTCCTGTTGAATTGCCAAATGACTGGCAAGCTTGATTTTGCAATGCCCTTCATGACTCTGGGTGTCATTGAGTGGTAGACCAGCAATGTTTTTTTTTTTATTTGGTGCTCTCTCCTACTCCCATGATATGACTGTTGAACACCAGTTCAGGAGGGTAATTGCCTTTTTCCACAATCTCTTTTAAAGTGTCTGGAAAGATCCCAGCAGCTCTGGTGTCAGCGCTCACCGCTTCTCCTGTGATCTTAAGGTTTTAGAGCTTGTTCCTCTATTTGAAGCTGTCAAACCAACCTCTACTGGCTAAGAAGCTTTCAGTGACAACTGGTGTTTGGCTCTGGATATGGCTGTATATGCTTCTTGCCTTCTCCATTATGACGGCCTGGCTGAGAGACATGTTCCTCTCCAGTTTATCGTCAATCCAGATGGACAGCCTCTTCTCCATCTCCTCTATGGCATAGCATCTGGAGAAGGTAATCCTTTTTGCTGAAGATGCAGTGCTGATGGTTGCGGAAGACTATCTTTTCTTTTTTCTTCAGTATGGTGCAGATTGTGGAGGTTGACAATTTCAGATCTGCTCCAATATCCACTTGGCACCACCCTTTCTCCAGATGGTCCAGCACCTGCATTATGACATCCTCTGACACTTCAACTTGCCCTGGTCTTCCTTGCGCTCAGACATGTTCTGTAAAACAGTACAACAAATACAATTAATGTAGGTTTTATCAGACAATTAACAATTAACATTCACATTATGAGAAACAATGGAACATGAAAATATTCTGTACCTTACGTCTTGGTGCTGTAGGTAGGGTTTGGGGGTATGCCGTGGCTCTCTCTCCAGGATAGGAGTTTCTGTCTCTCTGTGTCTCTCACTCTCTTTACCTCTCTTAACATTGTGATGCTGTTAAAAGCATTAAATGGGGTTCTGTGAGGGAAAAACAGCTTTATAGCTAACCAGAGCATTCAGCAGAGATCAGCGGCCAAGCAACAGTGCTGTATAGGGTTTACCATAAAGCAGGGAATTACAGCAAAACCGATCTATAGTGAATCAGTGCTAAAATGGTTAGCGTTAAGCAGGGTATACCTGTACTAAAATCTAAAGTGAAAGATTCAAATATGGTAGGATTTAGAACTTGACAAATGTGCAGTTACAAAGACAGAGAGTGAAAGAATTTGTGAGCAGAGGATTCACAGGCAGAGTCGCCTAAAAGGATCTACAAGCAAATGCGGATCTCACAAAGTGAGGGCTGCATTTGCGTCGGTGCAGGCTCCAACGCCCGCTGCAATGAGCCGAAGGCCTTACTTTGTGTGGTAAACTTCATTACTCGCCTTCCAATTTTATTACCGTCATTTTTGACGGGCAAGTCGCTAGTATATATATATTGTGACGAAGTGCCCTTCGCCACTTTGTCTTGGAGAGGACTGTTTGCCAGCCTCCTGCCTTTTGACTATGGACCGGCATTTAAATACTTTATTTTCCTATGCAGAAAGGACTGTGATCTATCTTTTGAACCACTGGACCAATTTGTATCATTTTGACACATGTTTGTATTTGGAGTATGCTGATTCTGAAAATGTATGTTTTATGTGAATGCGATGCATACTTTTAAAGTTATGAAAAATGTGTAGAAATGTGTTACAGATTCTGACCATCCCCCCATTAGGTAAACACAGGGTGTCGCCAGGACTTGAACAAAGGGCCAGTGTATGGGGTTTCCCCAGGGGCATAGTCCAGGAGGAAACAGGAAGTGTTCACTGGGACAGTCTGGGTGAGAATGAGCATAGTAGCCACGCCTGGGGTTGGCCCATGGGAGAAGTCTCATAGTTCCCACGTAGGGAACCTGTCTGATTGGCCAGAGGTAATTAGAGGTTGACCAAAGGTAGTCACTGTCCCTACTGTGTATGTGAAGTGTTTAAAAATGTGTGTTGTTTTTAAAATAAAGAGTTCTTCTTGACCCTTCAAAACGTAGCCTCGTCTCGTTATTTGAGGGGATCGCTATATCATACTGGGGATTGCTATGCTTTTGCATACTCCCTTGAGCTGTACCAACTGAACCCTTGTTCCTGATGTACTATCCTTGGAGTCTGTTGTGGTTTTGGTGTCCGGTGCGGTGCTTGTAGGCCTCTGCGCAAACTAGGACGCGTCCATCAACGGAGGTACCCGGTCGGGGTGCCAGTGGATCCGTTACATATATATTACCTCTGCTGTCACACTCTGGATCTGGCACCACAATGGATTACTCAGGAGCCCTTTTTTTAAAAAGCAGAAGTTGTACTTATTTTGGTACAACAAAATAACATAAAAGGTGCAAAACAAAAGCCTAGCTTCAATTGAAGCACTGACTAACTCTTGGCTGCAGTTCCCTCACTGTCCAAAATAAAGTATTTGCAACTTGCTGGATTTGAAGTCTCCCTTGTTGCGGGGGATTTCCACAGCAGACTCTGGAGCCCTCTGTCCAGCTCAGACTGAGCTCCCTCAGCTGGGTGCTAATCAGACCTTTAAAGGTGGAACCCAGTTGGGCTTGATTAGTTTGTTGTGTTTACCCTGTCATCCCCTAGTGGACACAGGCCTCTGCTCAGTCTGTCTCCCACGTATACTACATCTATGACTCTGTTACTATATATATATATATATATATTATATATATATATATATAGCTTGAAACAGCTGTACATGGATTGGATACTCAGCCTGTGTTTATTCCAACCTTGGCTTTGCATTAAAGCTGTGTAATAATACAGCATGCATAAGCTTAAAGGAAGCCATGTTTGATGATGGCTACGGAATGAAGAGCGAGGCATTTGTGGGCATATTTGTGTGTCCCAGCTCAACTTCCCAGAATGCAGTGTAATAACTGTTTTTTCTCGGAACTCTGAGCTGGAAGCAGGTTTTTTAACTTGCTTTGGACATTCAAATGTGAACACAGATGTACATTTTATTTACTATATATATACTAGCGACTTGCCCGTCAAAAAATGACGGCAATGTGATGTATATGTTTGTCAAGTTGTTTAGTTATTAACATATATTTTTGACACTTGTAAGTATTTTAATATGAACGTGTATTTTTGTAAAATGTTGATGTAATGGTTTTTTAAAATGTAATTAGTATCTGAAGAATTGTTAACTTTAATATACATTGAATGAATAGGAAAGCAAAAAGTAAAAACCCTTCTTTAAACGTTGCGAATTTTAACATGAATTTTAAACTATATGTAAGCAATAACCGTGAAACTATATATTTTTAAACTTGAACTTTATTTTTTATGTAAGTTTAGAAGTTAACAAAACATTTGTATAATTTTGAACATTATAAACAGGAACATAGTGAATACATTTTGTAACCTAATTTTTTATTAAAATTATTAACATTTGAATGTAAAAACAATTGACATTTAAATTAATCAGTATTAAAATTCAATTTCTATCACAATAATTGTTAACTTGAATATACATTGAATGTAGAGGAAGGCATACAGTAAAACTCTTCTTAAAACGTACGTAATTAAAGTAATTTATTACTGAGCACATAAACTGGCGATAAACATTAATGTAGGTAGTAATCTTAAGATAACAGACAATATTTACATTGTGACTTAAAAGGTGCTTGACCTGTTAACATCCACTTTGTAATCTGTTGAATGAAATAACTTGAAAATATATTTTTTAAACTTGTAACATTAGAAACATTAACATAGTGACTTAACATTTTAACATAATTTTTACTAACAATGCAAGGCAAGTATTTTGTGAGGCAAATCATTCATAAACATGACTTCCATTAATTATGACTGAATTAAACAACCAATTTTTATGTATTTTGCAATGCTTTAAAAAAATCTTGGCATCGTTAATTTGTATCCTTCAAAGTTATAGTACTTCATAGTAGACAATGTTTTTAGTAAAAATACGTCCATCTTCTAATAAATCACCTTGACTTTCATTGTTTTCAATGTAAACTTTAATAGCCTGTGGATTTTTGCACCGTGACAACGCAACGTACAATTGACCATGTGCAAAAACTGGTTCTTCCAAGAAAATACCCACAGATTTGAAAGTTTGACCTTGTGATTTATTAATGGTCATGGCAAATGCCATAATAATGGGAAATTGTCTTCTTTGAAGTATAAAAGGGAGACTACTTTCACTTGGTGCTAAATCTATTCTTGGTATGAAAACTCTCTCTCCTTTATGGGTCCCAGTTAAAATTTCAGCATCTATAAAATGGTCCTTTAATTGTTGAACAATTAATCTTGTGCCATTGCATAGGCCTTTTTTGGGGTTCATATTTCGCAGTAACATGATAATTGCACCTTTCTTTAGCTGCAAAATATGTGGTGGCATTCCAGAAGGAGTTAAAGAGTTTATGAATTCAGTTGAAAAGTTAGCCTGACTTTCATTGTCATCAGCAAGTACAGAATCAGCACTGTGATAATTTCTTTGTGGTGCATAAATTTTTTTTAAGATTTTATTATTGAGGATTAATGCATCTTTATTTTTACACGTCAGTATGACTTGGTTGGCAAGCTCGGAATATTCTTCGTTATTTATGCTCCCTTCAAATATAGCCGATATAATATCTTGTTGACAAATCATATGAGGTGGGATCTCTACAGTGTCATCAGGTAAATGTAGTATTTTTTCTGTTCTCCCTTCTCCAATTTTAATAAGCCAATCATTGAAATCAGTTTGGCCTTCTGATCTCATATTTTGTTGCAGTTGAAGATGGGTAAAATGTTTCCATACTATACTTGACTTTATACATGTTTCGATAATGTCAGTTCGATTTCCATGTACAACGACAGGTAATGTTTGTCTGAAATCGCCACCCAACAACATTACCTTTCCACCAAATGGAAAAGTATTCTCCATGACTTCACGAAGCAAACGGTCAATACATTGGAGAGCATAGCATGACATCATTGTGGCCTCATCTATTATAATTAATTTACATTTCTTCAATTTCTTTGCTTGTAAGGATGTCATGCGAATATCTGACACAGAATTTTCTAAAATAGGCACTGGCAGTTTAAATCCACTATGAACAGTTCTTCCACCTTCTAATAAAAGTGCAGCAATTCCAGTAGTGGCAAACGCCATTGCTATTTTTCCTTGGGCTCGTACTGAACTCATTAATAAATTGTACAAATATGTTTTTCCTGATCCGCCAGGTCCATCAAGATAGAAATAACGCTCTGTCACCATGTCATCATCTATAGCATTTTTAATGGCATGAAATGCTTGCAATTGTAGTGTATTTAAAGTTGCAAGTCTTTCTTCTGTTCTTTCTGCTTGTAGTTGAATGTCATAGTCTTCAAAGTTAATGTCATCTATAAGACCTGGATCAGGCAAATTAAAACTTGCACAACTTAATCCATGAGTTAAAAAGACTTCTTGGATTTCCATTAACGCTTTTAAGTGTGCAATGGGTTCATTGTATCGTCGCATAAAGTCTTCAGCCATATTACTTTTAAAAGTCTCCCACAAAGCTAATGCATTTGGAGCATTTGAGAAGATACAAATAAAAGCAAATTGTTCTCTCATCTGTCGTGGCATTTGACATTGTGCTGCTTCTTCTAAACATCTTTCCCACTCTGTATCATCAGCGAGTAAGTTTCTATGTCTTGCAGCTAAATGGAAGGATTCATATACAATGTCATTAACAGTTCTTAAGTGTTCAAAACTTTGTGCTCCAGGAACATTTAAAAGTAATATCCGTAAGCAAAAACGTTCCACATCTCTTGGACTGACTGTGTAAATTCTTGGAATAATTTTATTGCCTCTGGTTTTTCTTGGTCTCCATAATCCATTCACAAAAACATAGTGATATGGAATTTCAATATATAAGTATTGTGTTGCTTCAGCATCAGTGGAATTTAATGCAAACCATGCAGTTAGTGTAGTGTGACGATCTTCACTTTGGGCCAATGCATTCATTTCATTTCCAGCATGGAAATAGACTAAATGTCGTTGTGGCAAATGTACTGCTAACCTATATACTGCATGTGATCTATCATGCATTTCAAATTTTAAAAGCCGCCACATAGCTTCTGGCGCACTGACATAGCGAGCATCTACATGAGATGCAAGTTCATCATGTACTAACTCACTACTTTCAGGGTTGTCTGCACTTTTGACGACTACAGTAGCTGCATCGTAACCTTTGTAAATATATTTGTAGACATATTTAATGGATTTGATGGAAGTGCAGGCTTCTACGTTGATGTGGGCGTTGTACTTCATGAGTAAATGTGGATTGTACGGTACTACATATCTATTGTCCACTTTTTTTCCACGAATAATGGCACTATCTCCTTCTCTTCTTTTATAAAGTGGATATCCATCACAATTGGCATAGGTTTTGTCTCTATAATCTTTTGGAAATTCTTTGGAACATTTATTATTTTCCATACATGGTGATTGTGGATTAAGGTCACCACAGGGTCCATGAATCATGCGATGAGTAACAATCTCATATAGTCTACCATATAGTTCTGGATCTGGTAGTTCAGCAACAATGACTGCATCCACTTTGTCTGAAGTATCTAATTTATCTTTTTCTTGAAGTATTATTAGAAGATGTGCATGTGGAAGGCCTCTTTTTTGAAATTCAATGGTATATACATAAGCAAGACATTTGCCAAATAACTGATTTATAGTGAAGTCACGTATTAATTCATTTAATTTAATCTTAAAAACTCTGGCTACTAAATCTGGTCGATCTGAAGCAGTTTGTCCAAGAAGTAGATTTAGTGTAATTTCTGGCCATTGTGGATTACATGTAAATGTCACAAATAGATCGGGTTTGCCAAATTTTGTCACAATAGCCATAGCATCATTGTATCTTTCTCTCATATTCCGAGGAGATCCTTGAAAGGAAGATGGTAAAATGATGGCTTTGCCAGCTGTCATGTCTCTGCTTGTAGCCACGTCAGCAACATAGTCCATGAGTCCAGAATATTGTTCTACACGGAGTTTATCTTGTTGATATTTGATAAAGTTTAAATTATTTGCCTCAACTTGCAAATATGAATCAATAATCCATTGTTGTGTTAGTTTCCCACCACATAAAATTGGATTAAATACATTGCGAATGGCAATTTGAGCTACTTTAAATTCAAGCATAGAAACATTATTTCGGATTCTGGCTTTAGCATTTGGGTAACTGGGAAGAGTTAATTTTGGTTGCCAACCTGCTTCTCCGTGTGGGAAAAAGATGGGATATGTCATTGGATCTAAATTTGGACTTAAGATACTCATATTAATAAACGGTTGGTCCTCATTTCTAGGATATATTCGAATGTCTCTTTGAAATGGTGGTTCTCCTTCATCATTGTGAAACACCATTGCAACCTCATTTGTTGTTGGCAAGTTATAACGACGTTTATCAGTATGTCTGTCTCTTTTAAGCACCATATTAACCTTCGGCATTGGTAATTGATGTGTTTGTGAATGAAGTAGTTGTTCATTTTCTACTTCTGCCAATTTTTTATACGCTTTACTGTAGGGATTGTTGTCCATAATGTTATTTAGCTCTATGAAAACAGTGGGTAAGCATTTTTTATTTTCTTCCATCTGCATACGTTGGTCAACAGCTTCCATTGTATCTAGGACATATAGTTGAGCGAATTTTCTTTTATTTCCTTCCTCTGGATGTAAATGGGAAGTGCGATGATAAATTTGTCCTTGGACTTTAAAACAGTAAGGACCATGTCCTGGTACATTAGCAGCTAATGTTGCCCCCATGGATGCAAAGGATATGGCACTATTGTAGGATCTTATGTTTGTCTTAAAATTTTTGTAGTTTGGAAAAGTAGGTTCAGTCATAATATTTTGTAAATAAATAGGAAATTCTTTCCTTTCTGGAAGTTTGAACTTGCCTTTTTGACAACAACTAATAAATTGTCCATCTCTGGGTCTCTCCTGTTTAAAATAATAAGCCTCACAAAACTGACATTGAGTAGTCATGTCCCCACAACTATGAACCTCTACTGCTAAAGACTTGAGTAGAGGACAATTTGCAAAGCATATAGGATTTTGCCTTTCATATTCATCAGGTGAAATGTCATATAATGTTTCAACAACAGGTTCTAAATGTTTTGTTTTTTTCGTTGCTTTTCTTGGTATATGTTGTATTGTTTGAGGTAAAATGTCATCTAATGTTTCATGAAACGGTTCTAAATGCTTTGTTTTCTTTGTTGCTTTTTTTGGTATCTCTTGTCTTTTTTCTGGCAAAATGTCATCTGATGTTTGAGCAACAGGTTGTAAATGCTTTATTTTCTTTGTAGTTTTTTTTTACATATCTTTAATTTCTGCAAGTGACAGTCTTTTGCTTGCAATTCTTTTGCGTTCTTTTTCTCGTCGAATTTCCTTCTTCTCCGGTGTCTGCTGGCTGTCTGCTCTCTGTCGTCGTTCTCTAGCTTGGCGTCTTTTCTTTTCTTGTTTACTCTCATTATCAGCCATGTTAATCTGTAAAAAGAAAATAATGTACCATTAGTTTATTTTGAGATGTTAAGTTGTTTTTCATGACATATAGTTATCAATAGTGTGTTAACATTTTATAGTTAATCAATTTCAATGCGTTCAATTGAATAAAAGTCTAAATAAGGGCATGAGATAATTATTTAAAGACATTTTTATTTATTAAACATGTATCCAAAAGCAAGTGTTTCAGTAACTAAAAAGGTATTTAAAAAAGGTGTTATTTACTTATTTACAGCACTATTCAATTTGTCAAATGGCAATTAAATTAGGGTTTAGGACTGGAATGTTACAATGACAAATTGTATAGATTCTGTGTTTTTAGACTTTTTTGGACTATGCCAATTTATTTTTTAAGTTTACATTGAAGTTTGTTTTTATTGTTAAAGATTATTGGCCCTAAAAGACAAATAAGAGATAGATGATAGATATTACTTTTTATACTGTACCTTGGTTGAAGTTTGATTTCAAGCAAAATTCTTTGTTGGTCCTGTGTTGAAATCCTTCGTCCGATGGTCTGGTCCTGTGTTGAAAGTCCTCGTCCGATGGTGTAGTCCTCTGTTGAAAGTCCTCGTCCTCTGGTGTGGTCCTCAGTTCCAACTCCTGTTCCGATGTTCTTGACGCAGTATCTGTTATAAAATAAAAATGAAAATGTTATGTTATTTGAATGTCTTTGTATGAATGAAAAAATGGCATTATTTCTGTGTTTTTCTACAATCCTTTTTGGTGCGCCACAATTTTGGTATGCTTCTGTAGGCTATTTTCTAAGGCTTATAGGTGGTTAAACATTAAAGAACAATATTAATTAATTTTTCTCTTTTTTTACTTGTTATACTGTACCTTGGTTGAAGTTTGATTTGAAGCAGAATCTTTGTTGGTCCTGTGTTGAAAGCCTTCGTCTGATGGTCTGGTCCTGTGTTGAAAGTCCTCGTCCAATCGTCTGGTCCTCTGTTGAAAGTCCTCGTCCGATGGTGTAGTCCTCTGTTGAAAGTCCTCGTCCAATGGTCTGGTCCTCTGTTGAAAGTCCTCGTCCGCTGGTGTGGTCCTCAGTTGAAACTCCTGGTCCGATGTTCTTGACGCAGTATCTGATATAAAATAAAAATGAAAATGTAATATTATTTTAATGTATTTGTATGAAGTAAAAAATGACATAATTTTTTTGTTTTTCTACAATCCCGTTTGGTGTCCACCACTTTTGGTATGCTTATTTAGGCCTTTTTCTAAGGCTTATAGATTGTTAAACATAAAATAAGTATCTAAATGTACTTTGGTATGTGTTTGTGTGAGTTTTCATACAATCCTGTTTGGTGCGCACCACTGTTGGTATGCTTATTTAGGCTTCTTTCTAAGGCTTATAGGTTGTTAAACATAAAATAAGAATGTAAATGTAGTTTGCTATGTGTTTGTGTGAGTTTTCATACAATCCTGTTTGGTGCGCACCACTGTTGGTATGCTTATTTAGGCTTCTTTGTAAGGCTTATAGGTTGTTAAACATTAAATAAGAATCTAAATGTAGTTTGCTATGTGTTTGTGTGAGTTTTCATACAATCCTGTTTGGTGCGCACCACTGTTGGTATGCTTATTTAGGCTTCTTTCTAAGGCTTATAGGTTGTTAAACATTAAATAAGAATCTAAATGTAGTTTGCTATGTGTTTGTGTGAGTTTTCATACAATCCTGTTTGGTGCGCACCACTGTTGGTATGCTTATTTAGGCTTCTTTGTAAGGCTTATAGGTTGTTAAACATTAAATAAGAATCTAAATGTAGTTTGCTATGTGTTTGTGTGAGTTTTCATACAATCCTGTTTGGTGCGCACCACTGTTGGTATGCTTATTTAGGCTTCTTTCTAAGGCTTATAGGTTGTTAAACATAAAATAAGAATGTAAATGTAGTTTGCTATGTGTTTGTGTGAGTTTTCATACAATCCTGTTTGGTGCGCACCACTGTTGGTATACTTATTTAGGCTTCTTTCTAAGGCTTATAGGTTGTTAAACATTAAATAAGAATCTAAATGTAGTTTGCTATGTGTTTGTGTGAGTTTTCATACAATCCTGTTTGGTGCGCACCACTGTTGGTATGCTTATTTAGGCTTCTTTCTAAGGCTTATAGGTTGTTAAACATAAAATAAGAATGTAAATGTAGTTTGCTATGTGTTTGTGTGAGTTTTCATACAATCCTGTTTGGTGCGCACCACTGTTGGTATACTTATTTAGGCTTCTTTCTAAGGCTTATAGGTTGTTAAACATTAAATAAGAATCTAAATGTAGTTTGCTATGTGTTTGTGTGAGTTTTCATACAATCCTGTTTGGTGCGCACCACTGTTGGTATGCTTATTTAGGCTTCTTTCTAAGGCTTATAGGTTGTTAAACATAAAATAAGAATGTAAATGTAGTTTGCTATGTGTTTGTGTGAGTTTTCATACAATCCTGTTTGGTGCGCACCACTGTTGGTATGCTTATTTAGGCTTCTTTGTAAGGCTTATAGGTTGTTAAACATTAAATAAGAATCTAAATGTAGTTTGCTATGTGTTTGTGTGAGTTTTCATACAATCCTGTTTGGTGCGCACCACTGTTGGTATGCTTATTTAGGCTTCTTTCTAAGGCTTATAGGTTGTTAAACATTAAATAAGAATGTAAATGTAGTTTGCTATGTGTTTGTGTGAGTTTTCATACAATCCTGTTTGGTGCGCACCACTGCTGGTATGCTTATTTAGGCTTCTTTGTAAGGCTTATAGGTTGTTAAACATTAAATAAGAATCTAAATGTAGTTTGCTATGTGTTTGTGTGAGTTTTCATACAATCCTGTTTGGTGCGCACCACTGTTGGTATGCTTATTTAGGCTTCTTTCTAAGGCTTATAGGTTGTTAAACATAAAATAAGAATGTAAATGTAGTTTGCTATGTGTTTGTGTGAGTTTTCATACAATCCTGTTTGGTGCGCACCACTGTTGTTATACTTATTTAGGCTTCTTTCTAAAGCTTATAGGTTGTTAAACATAAAATAAGAATGTAAATGTAGATTGCTATGTGTTTGTGTGAGTTTTCATACAATCCTGTTTGGTGGGCACCAATGTTGGTATGCTTATTTAGGCTTCTTTCTAAGGCTTATAGGTTGTTAAACATTAAATAAGAATCTAAATGTAGTTTGCTATGTGTTTGTGTGAGTTTTCATACAATCCTGTTTGTTGGGCACCAATGTTGGTATGCTTATTTAGGCTTCTTTCTAACGCTTATAGGTTGTTAAACATTAAATAAGAATCTAAATGTAGTTTGCTATGTGTTTGTGTGAGTTTTCATACAATCCTGTTTGATGCGCACCACTGTTGGTATGCTTATTAATGTAGTTTTGTAATGCTAATAGGTTGTTAAACATAAAATAAGAATGTAAATGTAGTTTGTTATGTGTTTGTGTGAGTTTTCATACAATCCTGTTTGGTGGGCACCAATGTTGGTATGCTTATTTAGGCTTCTTTCTAAGGCTTATAGGTTGTTAAACATTAAAATAAGAATGTAAATGTAAATCCTGTTTGATGGGCACCACTTTTGTTATACTTATGTAGTGTTTTTTCTAATGGTTATACATTGTTAAACAATCACATTTGAATGAGGCCCTCGGCCATTAAACATATTTAGGTCCTGAATCAATTGCATTTTGACCAATTGAATAGGGCTCTATATAAGCACATAAAATATTTTTTGACAGAAGTTTTTAGTTAGTGAAGACCTGGGCCCTCATTCAATTGAGATTTGTCCAATTGAATAGGACTCTAAATAAGCACATAGCATATTTTTTTTAAAGAAGTTTTTAGTTAGTGAAAACCTTGCTTTTGGATAGATGTTCACTAACTAAAAACTTCTTTAAAAAAAATATGTTATGTGCTTATTTAGACCCCTATTCAATTGGCCAAATTGCAATTGAATGAGGGCCCTATTATGTGCTTATATAAAGCCCTATTCAATTAGCCAACTCACAATTGAATAAGGCTCATGGTTCGGTTCTTTTTTATACTTAAATACTTTACCTTGATTGAAGTGTGGAATGACAGAGGGTCCCCTCCTGCCAATCTTAATCCGCCGGTCTTCTTGTAGTGTCTGTTTGAAAAATAAAGTGAAATAGTGAATTATAGAATTTTTTATTTGTATTTAACAAACCATGGCCTTTTCAGCATTTAAAGTATTTTTGTATCTTACCTCTTGTTCTTTGTTGGTGTTCTTTAAAAGGGATTGTTCTTCACAGTGCACAGTGCAAATTGTTGAAAGACGCTGTTGATGCAGAGTCTGTTTGAATATTTAAAAAAGTAGAAAGATTGAGTTTTAGGTGATCTATTAAATTGCAGTAAATTAATTTCATTGAATTATACTTCTGTAATTAATTAGAATTAACATTATTTTTTGGTGGGTGCTACACACATATGTCACATACATGAAGCACATTTCCATAGTTGAAAGTAATTTTTTTGTGTGCGTGTGACATATCAGTATACATGAATCATATTTTAATTGTTAAATTAACCTTATTTTTATTTTTGGCCAACATACATAAATGTGTGTGACATGTGACTATAGATGATACACATATATGTGCGTGTCACATATCAGTATACATGACTCATATTTTAATAGTATTTTAATAGTCCCGACTTATTTTTTTGTAATGTAATTTAAATGTAGTTGTTTAATTAGTTTGTTGCAGGGGCAATACACATAAATGTGCATGTAACATGTCACTATACATTATACACATAAATGTGCGTGTCACATGTCACTATACATTATACACATAAATGTGCGTGTCACTTGTCACTATACATTATACACATAAATGTGCGTGTCACTTGTCACTATACATTATACACATAAATGTGCGTGTCACATGTCAGTATACATTATACACATAAATGTGCGTGTCACTTGTCAGTATACATTATACGCCTAAATGTGCATGTCACATGTCACTATACATTATACACATAAATGTGCGTGTCACATGTCAGTATACATTATACGCCTAAATGTGCGTGTCACATGTCACTATACATTATACACATAAATGTGCGTGTCACTTGTCAGTATACATTATACGCATAAATGTGCGTGTCACTTGTCAGTATACATTATACGCATAAATGTGCGTGTCACTTGTCACTATACATTATACACATAAATGTGCGTGTCACTTGTCACTATACATTATACACATAAATGTGCGTGTCACTTGTCAGTATACATTATACGCATATATGTGCGTGTCACTTGTCAATATACATTATACGCATATATGTGCGTGTCACTTGTCACTATACATTATACGCATAAATGTGCGTGTCACATGTCAGTATACATTATACGCATATATGTGCGTGTCACTTGTCAGTATACATAAACCTCTTTGTCTTCTTTAATTTTTTTTTTTGATGTCCTGTCTTGAAAATAAGTAATATATTATAGCTTACCTCTCAGTTGTAATTTGCACAATGTAAAGTAGTAAATTAGGAAAGAATTATCTTCTAAAGTTTTAGCAGCAGTTATGTCTGAAGTCACTCTGTTCATCACCTGAGGAGAAATGTATTTTTCTCTGTCAAATAGACAGTATTTATAAACTTGTAGAACATTCTGGAAAGTTAGACCGTTAGAACGTAATACGCATGCGCTATTTGCGTTCCAGCTTACAATTTGCGTTCCATCCGCCATTTTGTGCGTAGTAGTGGTTAAAATGGTGTTTAATATGAGTGTGATCCGTTCCGCATAGTATGTGTTTCATTATTGCGAGTAAGTGTAGTGTAGTTACGTCTGGAGCCTCGTTTTCGTTTTGTTCGGCGGCCATTTTTTCTCTCGCTTAGCCGATTTTCGGTCGTTTAAACTGTTTGTTTTCACTTAAATGGACGTGTAAATGAACTTTTGGAGGTGCCGGATGCCCCCCCGTGCTGTAAGTAAGCTTTTTATGTGTTTGTTGTGTTTCTTTCTTGTGTTTGTGATGTTTTGATGCGCGGCGGTTGGAATGGGTCTTTCGCGGCCGTATTTTTTTCCGATGCGGCCGTATTTTGTTGCGAGTAAGTGTAGTGTAGTTACGTCTGGAGCCTCGTTTTCGTTTTGTTCGGCGGCCATTTTTTCTCTCGCTTAGCCGATTTTCGGTCGTTTAAACTGTTTGTTTTCACTTAAATGGACGTGTAAATGAACTTTTGGAGGTGCCGGATGCCCCCCCGTGCTATAAGTAAGGTTTTTATGTGTTTGTTGTGTTTATTTCTTGTGTTTGTGATGTTTTGATGCGCGGCGGTTGGAATGGGTCTTTCGCGGCCGTATTTTTTTTCCGATGCGGCCGTATTTTGTTGCGATATACGCAGTTAGCTTTTACGTGTACGACGCAGTGTATTTGTTTCTTCATCGTGCGTATGTGTGTTAAGAGCGTGTGAGGGGCCTTTTTTACTGTTTTTTTGTTAAGTCTTGCGTCTGTGTGTCTGGGTGTAAGCGGGTGTGAGGCGACTTTGATTTTTTTTTTGTTATGAAGTTATGTGTGTGTGTATGTGTGTGTTAACACAGCCGATGTTGGGATGCTCCCACCACCGCAAATGCGGACCCTCGCTTCGCGAGGGTCCGCATTTGCGGGGACGTTGTTTGTTTTTTGTTGGCTGGGCGGTTGGGTTTATTCTGTTACAAAAGTCGTGTGTGTGTATGTGTGTGTTAACACAGCCGACGTTGAGCCTCCACAACCGCAAATGCGGGCCCTCGCTTCGCGAGGACCCGCATTTGCGGCGAACTGCGTCCCTCGCTTCGCGAGGGACGCAGTTTCTTCAAGCGTGAGCAACGACTTGGGTTTTTGTTGGCTGGGCGGTTGGGTTTATTCTGTTACAAAAGTCGTGTGTGTGTATGTGTGTGTTAACACAGCCGACGTTGAGCCTCGACAACCGCAAATGCGGGCCCTCGCTTCGCGAGGACCCGCATTTGCGGCGAACTGCGTCCCTCGCTTCGCGAGGGACGCAGTTCTTGCGGGCTCGCTACGCGAGCCCGCAAGCGTGAGCCGACGTTGAGCCTCGACAACCGCAAATGCGGGCCCTCGCTTCGCGAGGACCCGCATTTGCGGCGAACTGCGTCCCTCGCTTCGCGAGGGACGCAGTTCTTGCGGGCTCGCTACGCGAGCCCGCAAGCGTGAGCAACGACTCGTACGCTCACAACTATATATGTGATATACTAGCGAATTGCCCGTCAAAAAATGAAGGCAATGAAATTGTAAATGAGCTAATGCTGTTTGGTGTATAATAATACATTAATAAATTAATATACTTTACCTATTTTTAAGTAATATATGCAGGAAGCATTGTGTTGAAGAGCTGCAATCTGTTTTGATGTTGCTGCAGCATTAGTGGTGTGGAGCTGCTGTGTAAGCGTGATGAATGTGTGCAGTGTAATAGTGTGCGTGCGCGAGACCAAACCGTTAGCGTAGTTGTGTACTTCCGCATTGTTGTAATATGGCGGGTAATGTGTGGTATGCGCCTTTGCGGAATATCCGTAGGTCTTTTGTGGTGTTTTGCGTGTTTCTTGTGGTGTTTTGCGTGTTTACAGTGCTGTAGCCTCGTTTTCGTTTTGTTCAGCGGCCATTTTGTCTCTTGCTTAGAGAATTTTTGAGTGTCTAAACTCTTTTGAGGTCTAACTTCATTTTTTGAGGTCCTGGATGCCCCCTCTTGCTGTAGATAAGCTTTTTATGTATGTGTTGTGTGTATTTATTGTGTTTTTAATTTTTTCATGTTCGCGGGTTGCAGACGATTTTTGCGAGGTCGTAATGTGTGTCGTATGTTGTTTGCGTTCCGATATAAAGTTTGCGAGTGTCGCAGTTGCTGGCATGGAGCGCCTTCGGCGCCGTGTGTCGTATGTTTTTTGTGTTCCGACGTAAAGTTTCGGCGCTCCTTGCCAGCAACTGGGGCCGCCGTGGCTTGCTGCGCGAGCCCGCAAGCGTTAGCAACAACTCGTATGCTCACAACTTATATAATAATTTACACATAGCAGGGAAAAAGTGCACGTATGCTTTTAATATATTGTAATCCACCTTAAGTGAACTGAAGAGGAGAGAGGCAGGGGTGGGACTTTGTCTGAATGCTGGTCCCAGAGGATACAGGATCTGATGGGATATTGAATCTCTTATTACAGTAGCACTGCAGGAGATAATTTACACATAGCAGAGAAAAAGTGCATGTATGCTTCAATATATAGGAATCCACCTTAAGTGAACAGCAGAGGAGAGAGGCTCCTGCATGATGTCATTAACAGATGCCGGCAGCTCACAGCAAGAAGACATGCTGCTAGGGAAGAGCAGCAGGAGGTGCTCACATCAGAGTAAGGAGAGGGGGGAAAGAAGGAGGATAACGGGGAGGGAGGATGATGATAAGGGGTGAGGAGGAGGATGATGATAAGGGGTGAGGAGGAGGATGATGATAAGGGGTGAGGAGGAGGATGATGATAAGGGGTGAGGAGGAGGATGATGATAAGGGGTGAGGAGGAGGATGATGATAAGGGGTGAGGAGGAGGATGATGTGGGAAAGGAGGGAGCATGTTGTCAAACTGCGAGTTGTCATCCTGCAAGGCCGCAAGTGTGACGACAACTCGCAGTTAGACAATTATAATATGTGATATATATCACATATAATAGTTGTCAAACTACGAATCGTCATCACGCTTTGCTAAACTCGCAAGAACTCGCAAGAACTGCATCCCTCGCGAAGAGAAGAATGCAGTTTGCACCGCAAATGCGGACCCTCGCAAAGCGAGGGGCCGCATTTGTGGAAGGTGGAGGCTCCAACGTCGGCTGTGTTTGTCCACGCGCAACTAAAAACAGTCAAAACACACCAAATACTCAAAAAAAAAATACATAAAAAGCTTACCCATAGCAAGGGGGGGCATCCTGGACCTCTGAAAGTGAAGTTAAACCTCCATTTAAGTTCAAATTCCCGAGTTCAGACACAAGAAAATCCCCTAAGCGAGAGAAAAAATGGCCGCTGTAAAAAACGAAAACGAGGCTCAAAGCCCAGCCACGTACAACTTACCTAAGAAGGGATCCGAGATAAGCTCGGAAACCCGCATTAACCCCACGGGATCCGAGATAAGCTCGGAGACCTGCATTAACCTCGCATTATCCATCGCAGTGGGGGTCCCGATCACACCCGATCGGGGACCCCCGCTGCAATGAAAATTCAAAATTCCCGAGTTACGGGTTCTTAAAGGACCGTAAAGGTCCTTAACGGACCTGTTACAAAAAAATAAAATATACACTATCACGCATTACAGAGCCCCATCAACCATTAATTAACCCGGTCACTCATGGGGGTCAATATAGACCCCCATAAGTCCTTCATTAACCCTGTCACTCATGGGGGTCAATACAGACCCCCATAAGCACTTAATTAACCCCCTAACTCATGGGGGTCAATACAGACCCCCATAAACCCCTAATTAACCCTGTCATTCATGGGGGTTAATATAAACCCCCATAAGCCCTTCATTAACCCTGTCACTCATGGGGGTCAATACAGACCCCCATAAGCCCTTCATTAACCCTGTCACTCATGGGGGTCAATACAGGCCCCCATAAGCACTTCATTAACCCCCTCACTCATGGGGGTCAATATAGACCCCCATATGCCCTTCATTAACCCTGTCACTCATGGGGGTCAATACAGACCCACACAAACCCCTAATTAACTCTGTCATTCATGGGGGTCAATATAGACCCCCATAAGCCCTTCATTAACCCTGTCACTCATGGGGGTCAATACAGACCCCCATAAACCCCTAATTAACCCTGCCATTCATGGGGGTCAATATAGACCCCCATAAGCCCTTCATTAACCTTGTCACTCATGGGGGTCAATACAGACCAACATAAGCCCTTCATTAACAGTGTCACTCATGGGGGTCAATACAGACCCCCATAAGCACTTCATTAACCCCCTCACTCATGGGGGTCAACATAGACCCCCATAAGCCCTTCATTAACCCTGTCACTCATGGGGGTCAATACAGATCCCCATAAACCCCTTCATTAAACCTGTCATTCATGGGGGTCAATATAGACCCCCATAAGCCCTTCATTAACCCTGTCACTCATGGGGGTCAATACAGATCCCCATAAACCCCTTCATTAAACCTGTCATTCATGGGGGTCAATATAGACCCCCATAAGCCCTTCATTAACCCTGTCACTCATGGGGGTCAATACAGATCCCCATAAACCCCTTCATTAAACCTGTCATTCATGGGGGTCAATATAGACCCCCATAAGCCCTTCATTAACCCTGTCACTCATGGGGGTCAACATAGACCCCCATAAGCCCTTCATTAACCCTGTCACTCATGGGGGTCAATACAGATCCCCATAAACCCCTTCATTAAACCTGTCATTCATGTGGGTCAATATAGACCCCCATAAGCCCTTCATTAACCCTGTCACTCATGGGGGTCAATATAGACCCCCATAAGCCCTTCATTAACCCTGTCACTCATGGGGGTCCATACAGACCCTCATAAGCCTCTATTTAACCCCATCAGTCCCATAAGGGTATATTAAGACCATTATGGGCCTGTTACAACCCAGCATTAACCACATAAATGCCATGACGGTCCTCAAGGACCATCATGACACTAAGTATAAACACTACACTGCACTATACCCCCCAATAAAACATTAAATATCAACTAAATACCCTCTACACTAACCTATTATCACCTACACTACCTACCTACCCCCTAATAACCCCCCACCACTCTAATTACAGAATATAAAAAAGCCTAAAGTCACAAAAAATAAAAATTCTACATTACATAAAATAAAAAACCTAACTCACAAAAAATCAAAAATCTACATTACAGAAAATCAAAAAACCCAAGTCACAAAAAATAAAAAAGGAACATTACAGAAAATAAAAAAGCACATTACAACCCCCCACTACAGAAAATTAAAAAAAAATTACACACCTGAAAAGGAAATACATATAATACATACAATACAAATACATACAATTCAAATGCATACAATACAAATAAAATGAAATACAATACAATACACCCCTATCTAATATACAATACACCCTATCTATCTAATATACACCCCCCAATCTATCTAAATAAATACCATAATCTAATATACATAATATCTATATAATATACATCACACAATCTATGTAATATACAATAAATACTACTAGCCGCCATTACCAATATTATTCTGGAACACTCCGTAGGAAGCTCATTAGCGTCGGAGACATCCGCCAGGGCGGATGTGTGTTGTTGTTTTTTTTAAAGAGCGCGGATGCTTCCTGGGCAGAACACGAGGAGGCCGGAGACATTGCTGGGAGTTAAGTACAATGTAGATTGTGTTGATTTTACTTGGTTTTATGTTTATTTATGTGTATTAATGTAATGTTTTTTTTAACAGGGGCTGCGCCGAAGAAGCAAAGATGGAGGACGGGACATTTATTTTATGTAAACGTGTTGTAGTAATTTTTTTAATCTTTTTTACCCTAGGTTGGTGATCTGAAGAAATTATTTTATTTTAGCTTAGAATTAGGGTTTCTATATAGAGATAGCATGTACTGTATTGTATTAGATAGATAGGGGGATGTATATTAGATAGATAGTATTGTATATTAGATAGGGGGATGTATATTAGATAGGAGGATGTATATTAGATCGGGGGAGGTATATTAGATAGGGGGATGTATATTAGATAGGGCTGTAATGTATTGTATGTATTTAATTGTATTATATTGTATGTATTGTATTGTATGTATTATATGTATTTCCTTTTCAGGTGTGTAATTTTTTTTTTACGTAGTGTTCCTTTTTTTATTGTTTGTGACTTAGGGTTTTTTTTTTTCTGTAATGTACATTTTTTATTTTTGGTGATTTGAGTTTTTTTATTTTATGTAATGTAGATTTTTGACTTTTGATGATTTTAGTTTTTTTGATTTCTGTAATTACAGTGGTGGGGAGGGGGTTATTAGGGGGTAGGTAGGTAGGTAGTGTAAGTGTTAATAGGTTAGTGTAGAGGGTGTTTAGTTGATATTTTTAATGTTTTATTGGGGGTTATAGTGCAGTGTAGTGTTTATACTTAGTGTCATGATGGTCCTTGAGGACCGTCATGGCACTTATGTGGTTAATGTTGGGTTGTAACAGGCCCGTAATGGTCTTAATATACCCTTATGGGACTGATGGGGTTAAATAGAGGTTTTTCAAGGTCTGGATAGACCCCCATACGTGACCGGGTTAAAATGGTGTAGTGCTTACACTTTGGGACATGAGGGTCCTGGATGACCCTCATGGCACTTATAGTGTTATTACATGCGTTCATTAGTGTGTTAGAGGGGTCTATATAGTTGAGGCACACAGTACACTCATATTGTGTGGCAAACAGCATTTCAACACTTTCTTTTATTGACCGTCATTTTTTTTGACGGGCAATCGCTAGTATATATATACACTGTTTAAAAAAATAAAGGGAACACTTAAACAACACAATGTAACTCCAAGTCAATGACGCTTCTGTAAAATCAAACTGTCCACTTAGGAAGCAACACTGAGTGACAATCAATTTCACATGCTGTTGTGCAAATGGGATAGACAACAGGTGGAAATTATGGGCAATTAGCAAGACACCCCCAATAAAGGAGTGATTCTGCAGGTGGTGACCACAGACCACTTCTCAGTTCCTATGCTTTCTGGCTGTTGTTTTGGTCACTTTTTAATGCTGGTGGTGCTTTGACTCTAGTGGTAGCATGAGACAGAGTCTACAACCCACACAAGTGGCTCAGGTAGTGCAGCTCATCCAGGATAGCACATCAATGCGAGCTGTGGCAAGAAGGTTTGCTGTGTCTGTCAACGTAGTGTCCAGAGCATGGAGGCGCTACCAGGAGACAGGCCAGTACATCAGGAGATGTGGAGGAGGCCGTATGAGGGCAACAACCCAGCATCAGGACCGCTACCTCCGCCTTTGTGCAAGGAGGAACAGGAAGAGCACTGCCAGAGCCCTGCAAAATGACCTCCAGCAGGTCACAAATGTGCATGTGTCTGCTCAAACGGTCAGAAACAGACTCCATGAGGGTGGTATGAGGGCCCGACATCCACCGGTGGGGGTTGTGCTTACAGCCCAACACCGTGCAGTATGTTTGGCATTTGCCAGAGAACACCAAGATTGGCAAATTTGCCACTGGCGCCCTGTGCTCTTCACAGATGAAAGCAGGTTCACACTGAGCACATGTGACAGACGTGACAGGGACTGGAGACGCTGTGGAGAACGTTCTGCTGCCTGCAACATCATCCAGCATGACTGGTTTGGCAGTGGATCAGTAATGGTGTGGGGTGGCATTTCTTTGGGGGGCCACACAGCCCTCCATGTGCTCGCCAGAGGTAGCCTGACTGCCAATAGGTACCGAGATGAGATCCTCAGACCCCTTGTGAGACCATATGCTAGTGTGGTTGGCCCTGGGTTCCTCCTAATGCAAGACAATGCTAGACCTCATGTGGCTGGAGTGTATCAGCAGTTTCTGCAAGATAAAGGCATTGATGCTATGGACTGGCCCTCGCTCCATCCACCAACGTCACGTTGCACCACAGACTGTTCAGGAGTTGGCACATGCTTTAGTCCAGGTATTGGAGGAGATCCCTCAGGAGACCATCTGCCACCACATCAGGAGCATGCCCAGGCGTTGTAGGGAGGTCATACAGGCACGTGGAGGCCACACACACTACTGAGCCTCATGTTGACTTGTTTTAAGGACATTACATAAAAGTTGAATCAGCCTGTAGTGTGTTTTTCCACTTTCATAATGGGGGTGACTCCAAATCCAGATCTCCATGGGTTGAAAAATGTGATTTCCATTTTTTAATTTTTGTGTGATTTTGTTGTCAGCACATTCAACTATGTAAAGAACAAAGTATTTCATAAGAATATTTAATTCATTCAGATCTAGGATGTGTTATTTTAGTGTTCCCTTTATTTTTTTGAGCAGTGTATATTGTAACAAGCTATCTGTCTCCCTCTGGGTCTGTGCAATGCTTGCAGCACTTCGATGGAGGAACACTAATACAGATGGCTTCATTTCAGATTTTACTAAATTAGAATCCAGTTTCACAAAATAATAAACTTTTCACAAACCAGTTTCACAAAATAATAAACTTTATAAGCCCAGACTTTCTCTTCCTCAGCTGCTTGCTATCAGCTCCACTCCTCTCTAGTGTCTCTGTGTCTGTCTTTTTCCAGCTTCATTATTTACAGTCCTCGCAAGACTGAAGGCCAAAACATTGCCGGGCTCAATTTGGCTCTCACTCCAGGCTGCAGTCTCTTCACTGGTCACACCCATCTCTCTAGCCCACTCTTTTAAAGTTATCAATTAGAGTTAACTATTCCACCTCCTGGGTAAAAGGGAGCTTTGCAATGGTCTTACTGTATATATATATATATATATATATATATATATATATATATATATACAGTATATAAAGAGAGAGTGAGAGAAAGAGAGACAGAGAATAAATAGTACATTTGTGATTCCATTTGAATGTCTAAAAATAAGTTAAAAAACCTATTTCCTTCTCAAGTTTCTCAGAAATACAATTGAGGCACTGAACTCTGGAAAACTGGGAGGGGACATGCAAATGAGACCACAATGCATTCTCTCTTTATTTATCCATAGACTATTTTATACATGGCTCCTTCTAGGCATATGCTTGCTGTATTACACAACTTTAAGCATAGCACTGGGTGGATTGTGCACAAACCAGAAGACTTGCCACAGACAGCACTGTTTCGATCTTAATGGATCTCATCAGGGTGGGGCTGGTTCCTGGTTTGTGGTGTAGATTTTTGTAGAGAGTAGCTCACTACAACAATCATCCAGGGACCCATAAATATGCAGCTTTTTGCCACTTCCCTGGCACAAACACGCAGTCTTTCCCTCTGGCTTTATACTACATTCCTCTGAGGATCCTTTTACTTCCAATAGTTCATTCTAAGACATGATATTTGCAGTTGTATTTTCTTGAACAGGATCCTTCCAGCCACAAAGACTCTCTCAGAGATCTTATTTTAATTGGCTCTTTCCTTCTGTCTCTCACAGTGCTCTCTGATCCATCCTCACCTGAACCTAAATAAGGCCTCTCCAGCATAGGGGTTAAAATAAATAAACCTTCTACAACTTCTACCTCTGAATGTGTAGATATGTCATTGCTCACAAGCTCACCTGTGTGTTTTATGTATCTCCATGTAGCATATATGAGTTTTAGACATATTTACATATACAGTAGTTTCTCTCCTTGACCTTTTGGACCCCAAAAGGCCATGCACATCTGACAGTCACTGCTCCCTGAGCCTCATGTCCAGTGCTTCAATAAAGGGCACAAGTGAGCTAAAAGAGTGCAGCTATCTGAATAGGTTACCAGTGCTACAGAAAAAAACTACTTCAGGTAAATAAATCTGAAAAATATGTTCTTTCCCCCCAAAGGAATTTGCATAAAATAGAGAAAAGATCGACTAAATAGCAGATATGATTTAATATGAATAAATGTAAAGTTATGTATTTAGGAAGGAAAAATAGCCATGCAATTTATAATCGTAATGGAGCAAATCTAAGGGTATCAGATATTGAAAGGGATTTGGGAGTGCTTGTGGACAACCACCTAGGTAACAGCGCTCAAAGCCAAGCAGCAGCTGCAAAGGCAAATAAAATATTAGCATGTATTAAGAAGGGTATAGAAGCAAGGGAAGCAAATACAATTCTACCACTATACAAATCCCTAGTACGCCCTCATTTGGAATATGGAGGACAATTTTGGGCACCACTTCATAAAAAGGACATTTTAGAGATGGAAAAGGTACAGAGGAGGGCAACAAAACTAATAAGGGGAATGGAGGGGCTAAGTTATGAAGAAAGACTAACCAAATTACACTTATTTTCTCTAGAAAAAAGGCTGGGGAACCAAGAGGTCACACACATCCTGAAGTCGAGCAGGGTTGGTCAGTACTTGGAATACCAGGAGCAATATGCTGTGGCCTACTGGATGAGGGAACTGGCAGCCCACCCCAGTATTTCTGCCATGAATACAGAGTGGACCAGCATGAACACAACAATTTCCTGGTGTGCTACGTTCCATGAGGTCACAGAGAGTCGGAAATGACTGATCAACGAAATGTCCCATTCCAGTCCATTTAAGTAAACAAACAATGTTGAACCTTGCCATCTCATATGTGACCGTGTCCAGTTTGCCTTGGTCCATAGTTCTAATGCTCCAGGTTCCCATGAGAAACCTCCTATTTCTGTATTATGTTTTTGTTATATAGGAATCTACATAAAATTTGAATCTATCAATCTACAAAAATGGCGCCTGGAAGAGAAGCATGGTCTCCGGTGGCTGCTTGCTTGATGCTTCTATTTCATGTAATGAGGTTGTTTCCATGAGTACAAGAGACAACATTGAAGAGAATGTACATACAAAAAATCCAATATCAAAGTAGACAGCAAAATTAATTTAACTGGTTCTTCTGTAGAGTCGACAATTGTTCTTTACCCAACATTTAACTCAAGTTTAACAATAAAGACTTTATTTTGTGAATTGGTTTCCATTATTTATCCTTCTTGTCTCTTCTTACCCATCTGGTACAAAACACAAGATACAATACATCTGGTTAGCTTTCAGCTTGCTTTGATCATCTTCCCCGACTCAACCAGAACAATAGCCATTTCTGCCTCATGACAGTGAATTACATCTTAACTTACAGCCAATTATACCTCGTGTGAAATGAAAAAAAGATTGGAGCATGTTTCGACATTTGTTTTTACATTGAAAATCTCTTCTTCTCTAATTAGGGTTCATCATGAAACCTCAAAAAAAATATGGGCGATTATCTAGTACGATTTCTCATTGCTGTTCGGCACAAAACGGTAAACACATTCTCCAAATTGCAGTATTCCTCTCTTTCATCTGAACATGTGGCTTATTATAGCTGTACCTTCTATTTTCAATAAACTCTCAGAGTAAGGAAAACTAATTTACTTGACTATGGCAGCTGCTGAATGCTGCATAGAATTGACATTTTGTTCCATCATAGTAATGTGTCAGCATCAAGAGCTTCATACCTCGAATGAAAGGATGCTCCACAAGTGCATTGTTCCAGGCAGCCTCTAATCATACATTGTCTTTTGTGAATACCTTATTTCCTTATCATTGCCTTCTGATTATGCTTGATTGATATTTTACATTGCAAAACACTGAAATTGGCACATTATGCGGCAAGCCAGGTAGATGAAAACTGGAAGAATTTTACTGAATTCTGCAAAAAAAAAATACATCAGCTCTTTTTCTGATACAGTGAAGCTTTGAAGTTGTCTCAAAAGGGTTAAAAGTCTTGATAGCGATATGGCTTTAGAAATTGAAGCTAGGTAGCGTTTATTTATATATATATATATATATATATATATATATATATATATATATATATATATATATATTACATAGTGCAACGGAACCCATCACTGTTTTACCCTGTTTTATGGTTATTTAATTCTTGGTTAAAATATGATCACATTGCTATACTGTAGATATGTTGGTTTATGTTTTACAGAATATATTGGCTCAGAATATTACAGCTACTAGGCTAATAGATAATCCTATTACAGAGACTCCTCATAAGATAAGGAAGTCTATTGTATAACGTGTTTTCATTGTGAGACATAAGAACAAAGAAGGATGATCTAATCAATGTCTGATTGTATCAAAGTGGCCAGGTAGCCTCAGGGAGGTGTGACCACATCTATTGTCTCTCTATGTGTATTGTGTGGCCAACATTGTGTATTGCCTGTGGGAAGAGATGTGTATAAATATTTCTGCACAACAAAATAAAGACAGTATTCTTTTGACTCCCAATTGAGTGTCGTCCAATATGGGAGGTTGGGGATGGTGAGACTGTAGTGCTTCTTGGATATTTTACCGTATACCAGCGGAGATATTGGATTCGCGTTCCAACTCCGTTACACATAGTTACATAGTATTTAAGGTTGAAAAAAGACTTTCAGTCCATCAAGTTCAACATTTTAAGATCTCCTCTGATCTGCATTATGCAGATTAATTATTAATCAATTATTTATTTATTTATTTTTATTTTTTAATTATTAATTAATCCAGAGGAAGGCAAACAGAAAAAAAAAAAAAAGCGAGACTTTCTCAAAGGGAAAAAATAAATAAATAAAAAAATTCCTTAATTATTATATTAGTATATTTCTGCTCACATATGAACGTCTAAAACAAGTTTAAAAAAAAATTGTTTCCTGCCCAGAATTCTGAGAAATACAGTTTTTACGCTGCATTCTGGGAACCTGGGCAGGGACATGCAAATGTGCCCACAAAGGCTTGGCTCTTTTAACCCATTAACATTTTAAAAATGGCTCTTTTTAAGCAAATGCCTGCTGTATTACACAGCTTTAAGCAAAGCTAAGGATGGATTAGGCACAAGCTAGGAATCCTACCCATGTACAGCTGCTTTGAGGTTATTGTCTATCATCAGCGTGGGGCCGGTTTCTAGCTTGTGTAGTAGATTTTATGAGGAGGTAGTTTAACACAACAATCATTTAATATATGGTGAGCAAAAGAGCGATAGAAGCCCTCCACCGTACAGTAGTACAGTAAAGAAATGCATTTGTGTTCACATTTGAAGGTCTAAAACAATTTACAAAAAATTTAACTGCCCAGAATTCCCAGAATGCAGGGTAATAACTGTATCTCTCGGAATTCTGGGATGGAAGCATTTTTTTTAACTTGCTTTAGACATTCAAATGTGAACATAAATGTGCTATTTATTTATTGTACTAATGTACGGTGAAGGCGTCTATTGCTATTTTGCCCACCATAAATTATATACACACACACACACACATATATATATATATATATATATATATATATATATATATACAAGCGACTTGCCCGTCAAAAATGACGGGGCAATAAAAACATTTTGAAATGCTGTTTGTCACACAATGTGAGTGTACTGGGTGCCTCAACTATATAGACCCCTATAGGACACTAATGAACCCATGTAATAACACTATAAGTGCCATGAGGATCATCCAGGACCCTCATGACACAAAGTGTAAGCACAACACTATTAACTAACTATACCCCATTAACCCAACCCTGGGCCTATTTAATCCTAACAGTACACATTTAACTCTAACAGTACCTATGTAACCCTAAGTGGGCCTATTCAACCCTAACTGGGCCTATTTAACTTTATGTAAGCCTATTTAACCCTGTCTCTTATGGGGGTCTATACAGACCCTCCTAAACTTCTATTTAACCCCATCAGTCCCATAAGGGTATCTAAAGACCCTCATGGGACAGTTAGAAGCCTAACATTATCCCATAAGCGCTATGAGGGTTCTCCAGTACCCTCATGACACTAAGTATAAACACTACACTGCACTATACCTCCCAATAAACCATTAAATCTAAACTACCCCCCTCTACACTAACCTATTAACACCTACACTACCTATCAACCTGCTAATAAACCCCCACCCCACTAAATACAGAAAATAATAAAACCTAACTCACAAAAAATAATAACACCTAAGTCACAGAAAATAAAATAGCCTAATTTACAGAAGAAAAAAAAATCTACATTACAGAAAATAAAAAAAACCTAAGTAAAAAAAAAAAATCAACATTACAGAAAATAAAAAAAAAACCTAAGTCACAAAAAATAAAGAATCAACATTACAGAAAAAGCTACATTACTACATTTCCTATGTAAGCCTATTTAACCCTGTCTCTTATGGGGGTCTATACACACCCTCCTAAGCTTCTATTTAACCCCATCAGTCCCATAAGGGTATCTAAAGACCCTCCTGGGACAGTTAGAAGCCTAACATTAACCTCATAAGTGCTATGAGGGTTCTCCAGTACCCCCATGACACTAAGTAAAAACACTGCACTGAACTATCCCCCCAATAAACCATTAAATCTAAACTAACCCCCCTGTACCCTAACCTATTAACAGCTACACTGCCTACCTACCCCTATTAACCCCCCACTGCACAAATTACAGAAAATAATAAACCCTAACTCACCAAAAATAATAAAGCCTAAGTCACAGAAAATAATAAAACCTAAGTCACAGAAAACAAAAAAAGCTACATTACAGAAAATAAAAAAGCTACATTACAGAAAATAAAAAAGCTAAATTACAGAAAATAAAAAAGCTATATTATTATTATTGAATTTTGTGTGTATCTATTTAGTAAAATTCTAATGTTTATTTTTAATAGGGTCCGCGCCGGAGAAGAAAATAAGAAGGACGGGGATATGCTGGAAAGGTGAGTAGAATATTTAGAATATTTAGAATGTTTATTTATTGTATTGTTTATTTTTTTCCTAGGGGTGCGATCTGAAGGGACATATGCAAAGGTAAGTGGTTTTATTTATTCTATTTTAAGTTAGATTTAGGGTTTGTGTATGTAGCTAGGATTCAATGTATTTTAGATAGGGGGTATGTATGTATTTCAGATACCGTGTTTCCCCGATCAAATAAGACAGCCCCCCCTTTTTAGAAAAAAAAATAAAATAAGGCACCCCCCCCGCAAATAAGCCACCCACCGATACCTGTGCTTACCCGAATCGGATGGTACGGTGGGTGACCCCGTGTGGTGCCTCCGTCTACCCTATTTGCCTCCATGGCTGCGCGCCTCGTCATAAGGGGGAGAGGAGGAAGTGACAGGACTGCAGCGCGCGCACGTGACTCACTCCGCGCAGGGAAACGCAGGCAGATTCCCTCATCCCTCCTGCAGGAGGTACGGTATACCGGTATTACGGTATTGATTACAGTAGAAGGGGACAATGAATGCATCAGATTAATCAGAAGGGGGCAATGATTGGCACAGAGTGATCAGAAGTGGACATGAATGGCACATGATTGTGCCAATCATTGTCCCCTTCTGATCAATCATGTGCCATTCATGTCCACTTCTGATCACTCTGATTGGCACATAAGGCATCCCCCTGAAAATAAGCCCTAGAGCATATTTTGGCCTTCCAAAAAAAATAAGACAGTGTCTTACCATCGGGGAAACAGGGTAGGTTGTATTGTTTTTTAGATAGGGGTGTATGTGTGTATTTCAGATAGGGGGTATGTATGTATTTTAGATAGGGAGGTATGTGTGTATTTGAGATAGGATGGTATGTATGTAATTAGATAGGGGTTATTGTATTTTATGTGTATTGTATTTGTATAGATAGGGGGTATTGTATTTTATTTGTATTTCCTTTTCAGGTGTGTAGTTTTTTTTTTTCTGTAGTGGGGGGGTGTTGTAATGTAGTTTTTTTTTATTTTCTGCAATGTAGATTTTTTTTGTGACTTAGGCTTTTTTTTTCTTCTGTAAAGATGGGGTTTTTATTATAGTGTAAGTAGGTAGTGTAGGTGTTAATAGGTTAGTGTAGAGGGGGGTAAGTTTAGATGTAATGGTTTATATGGGTGGTATAGTGCAGTGTAGTTTTTGTACTTGGTGTCATGAGGGTCCTTGAGGACCGTCTTGGCACTTATGTGGTTAATGTTAGGGTTGTGACTGCCCCATGAGGGTCTTTATATACAATTATGGGACTGATGGGGTTAAATAGAGGCTTATGAGGGTCTGTATAGACCCCGCATAAGAGACAGTTTAAATAGGGTTAGATGGGGTTAAATAGGCCCAATTAGGGTTAAATAGGCCCAGTTAGGATTGCATAGGTACTGTTAGGGTTAAATGTGTACTGTTAGGATTAAATAGGCCCATGGTTGGGTTAATGGGGTATAGTTAGGGTTAATAGTGTAGTGCTTACACTTTGTGTTATGAGGGTCCTGGATGACCCTCATGGCACTTATAGTGTTATTACATGGGTTACTTAGTATCCTATAGGGGTCTATATCGACCCTTATGGGACTGATGGGGTTAATTAGTGGCTTGTGTGGGTCTGTATTGACCCCCATGAGAGACAGGGTTAATTATTGGCTTATGGGGGTCTGTATTGACCCCCATAGGTGACAGGGTTAATTAAGGGATTATGGGGGTCTGTATTAGCCCCCATGAGTGACAGGGTTAATTAATGGCTTATGGGGGTCTTCATTGACCCCCATGAGTGACAGGATTAATTAAGTGCTTATAGCAGTCTATATTGACCCCCATGAGTGACAAGGTTAATGAAGGGATTATGGGGGTCTGTATTGACCCCCATGAGTGACTGGGTTAATTAAGGGCTTTCGGGGGTCTGTATTGACCCCTATAAGTGACAGGGTTAATTAATGGACTATGGGGGTCTGTATTGACCCCTATGAGTGACAGGGTGAATTAATGAATTATGGGGGTCTGTATTGACCCCCATGAGTGAAAGGGTTAATTAAGGGATTATGGGGATCTGTCTTTCTAGAGCCCCATAAGTGATATGGTTAATTTTTATTTAGCACGGGTCCTTTCAGGACCTTTATGGTCCTTTGAGGATCCGCAAGGCGGGAAATCCGAATTTTGTTTGTAGGGGGGACTCCCACTGTGAGGGTTAATGTGGGGACCCTCTGGGGGTCCCAATAGGGACCCCCAGCATTGGGGGGGTTATTTTTCGGTGCCGGTGGGGATACTTACAGTACCCCCACTGCCGAGCTTAACTGTTTGTGTGCCACGGGCCCTTTAAGGACAGGGAATTTAGACCATGGGGACCCCCAGCATGAGCTTAATGTGGGCACACTTTGGGGGTCCAATCGGACCTCCGCAGCAATGGGATAATGTGGGGTCCCGAGCTTATCTCGGATCTCTTCATGTGGGGGTTGGGCAGTGTTTTGCTCGGTCCAGGGTAGTGGAGCCTCCTTTTCATTTTTTTTGGGCTGCCATTTTTTTCTCGAAGAGAGAGCGGATTTATGTGCAAGTGCCGCGGTAATTGATCGCAAGCGATAAGCGCCTTTGGTGCTCATCGCCTAAGTGCTGCAAGTTAACGGCTCGACTTGCTAGGCGCATCTCTCAGGCGATGAGCGCCTTCAGCGTTCTTTGCCTTAGTGGTGCGAGTTAACGGCTTCTACCATAGAGGTCCCTATGGATCTCATGAACCCTATCCTTATGGAGGTCCACAAGACCCCATACTCTCCAACACTACCCTTAAAAATAAATACAATCATAAAAAGTGGGGTGTCCTTTCGTGCCCTAATCTCAAACTTTACATCAAAGCGGCACATTTGGCCTTCATCCCGCTAACTAATTTGGCATCCCAGCAGCAAAGTTTGTTTTTATAGAAAATTATTTAATGTTCCCCTACACTTGTGACAATATTATCTGGCAAGCCAACCCTCACAAGGCCATAAAAACACTGTCCAACCCAATTATAAAACTCTCTCTAGATTGCTGCAACTGGGTCCGCGCCAGATACGACACCATGCCCATATTATCCCCTTCAATACCACTTTTCCCTGAAGGACTTACTAATATCTCAAAGAGTTGGTGGAAGACTAGAGGCCTTGACAGAGTAGACATTTGGTCACATCTCTAGTCCATGAATTTGGCACACCCATAGTGACCTGCCTCACACTCACATGCGAAAAGGTCCCTCTTATGAAAGGCACACTATGAGCACTATACGTCTCCTTTAATACCCCTCAGACGACATATAAAGATCAATACATGAAAAACTGGGAGAAAAGCTTAGACCTCGATAAATGGAAATAAATCTGGAACACAGCAGTGAAAGGGTCTTTAAATTCCACCATCCTTGAGACCTCAATGAAAGTTTTACATCACTCCAGATCGACTATCCAAATGGAAATTATTTAAAAGCCCACACTGTTTTAGGGGATGCCCCATGATAGGTACATTCATTCATACTTGGCGGGATTGCCTGAAGGTGCAGCTTATATGGCGGACACCATGACTCTAGCCACTAACTTATTTAAATCTCAACTGCCTCCAAGTATTGAATCTTGTTTACTCAGAATTTCCCTAACCTCCCATCAACTTAAATTACTTAATTTTATGTTATTAGTGATGAAATAACGCGTCACTAAACAATGGAGATCCCAGTCTCCAGAATGGGTACAAGTTAAACAAAAATTAAATGACATAATGCTAATCGAGAGGCGTACACACATCTTGTCAGATACATATGCTTCCTATCTCAGAATTTGGGGACCTTGGTTGTCCTCTCAAGATAACAAGAGACAACCCCCTAATACTTAGTATGAGTGTGGGGAAAGAGCTGGGGGACTGACGAGGTCTGGGTCCTGGCCGGAGCTCAGGAGACGTTCAGAGAAGGTATGTAGATAATACCTTATTTTGAAGTTCTTAATTATATAAACGGATTAAGAAGCCGAGATGCTATTTTCAATTTATTCAACACTTTTGTTTCTTTATTTTTAGAATTTTTTCATTTGTATGTTTTTTATTTCCCTTTTTATTTATTTATAAAAAAGAGAAAACAGTTGCCCCTTCTTCTCCATCTCTTTTAAAATATTTTTTTTCTTTTTGCTTTCTTTCATTCTACTTATTAAAGGGTATAAGGGTATATTTGATTGCACTTCCTTACATTAATATCAGCCATTACCCTCTAGATTCACCCCAAAAAGGTCTAAAACAATTAATTGATAAAAAAAAATAAAAAAAAATTAAATAAAATAAAAAAATTGTATTTTATTTTAATCTTTTTATATGTTGCCTATTTTTAAGTGTTGTTCCTTAAAATTATGAATCTTAAACATAGTGATGCTTTAGAAAGATGTTACCAAGGAATATAGGGTCAGCCTTGAGGTATCTGATGAGTCATCCATGATAAAAAAAAGTCTACTATAAATGACGGTCCTGTCCATGCACATTTAAATATATAAAAATATACTGCTCAAACATGAATACAATATTCATTTTTATGATGTGAAATTCTAAAGACTGAAGTATTTTGTATTAACTGAAAAGAAAACAAGTAAAGTGCGATGGAACTGTATTGTAAATGTCAGACTGTGTTTGATCAACTCCCAGTGACCTTAAAATGCCATCTTATCAGCTTTAATTTAACAAGCATGATTTCTTGAAAATATCAAATATTTGACGTGAAAGAATATATATTGAGCCACTGGAATGAACAGATGAGAAATATTTGAGTTTTCAGTTTCTGACAACTTTGGGTTTATAATAGATAAAAAATATACAGCTTCCAACTCAACCAAAACGCGCTATTATTCACCACGAGGAAAACTGGCAATTAAATACTTATTTAGAATATATATATATAATATTATTATTTTTATTTTATGCTGTAGCGCTATACAGGGGTTAAGTGCATGGCAAAGACAAAATTAAAAGAATGGAGGGCCCTGTTTTTGAGCTTAAAATCAAATGTACATAGAGCTTGTTTCCAATGCACCGACACAACATTGAAAACTCGCAAACTTACAATAGAAAGGATTGTATATAGTAAATAAATAGTGCATGCATGTTCACACGTAAACAACTAAAACAAGTTTAAAAAAACTGCTTTCTGCTCAGTATTCCGAGAAATACAGTTATTGCAATGCATTCTGGGAACCTGGGTGGGGACATGCAAATGTGCCCGCAAAAGCTTTGATCTTATCTAATCCAGATAACATTTCAAACATGGCTCCTTTGAAGCATATGCCTGCTGTGTTACACACCTTTAGGCAAAGTCCAGGATGGATTATGCACAAACCAGGAAACCTACCCACAGCACTGTTTCAAGGTTTCTGTATATATGTTAATGTATATTTTATAACAAGAATAAAATGTATCTTAATCTTGAACATTGCAGTCTTGAATTATTGGTTATTTTTTCATCAGATTGGTCTTCGTTGTGTGTAGCATGGTTGAGGCAGCCATGTTTGTTTCAGGTAGGGTTTGCAGAAACCATATTTGTTCCTGGCACAGTTATTTGTTAAATGTATGCATGATGAACTCAAGCTTCAACCAGATGGTTTCACCAGGTTTGGGGGTTCTGAATGGACTATTGTGACTGAGCAACCTCCTGGGTGAGGACACAGGGTTGGACATATGCTGATGTGTCTGATGTCCCCAGAGTGGGCGTGTTTGAGAATAAGGACAGGAAGGGTTCATTTTTTAGCGGTAATTGTTGTTGTTGTTTAGTTGTTCAGTTGTATCCGACTCTCCATGACTCTATGGACCACAGAACGCCAGGTGCATCTCTCAGTCACTGCCCCTCAGTGGTAATAGACAACAATAAATAAGATGTCCCTTCTATGGTATTCGTTGAGCATATTAATGTGATAGAAACCTGTAGCGGAACCCATCACTGTTTTAAACTGTTTTATGATTATTATGGTTAAAATATGATCCTACTATATATGTTGGTTGATGTTCTACAGAATATATTGGCTCAGAATATTAGCCAGACGTTTGCAGACCTAGGCTAATAGATAATCCTGTTACAGAGATTCAAGAGATAAGAAAGTTGTAAAGGATCCTTGCATTTTCCAAAGTGTTTTCATTCTCTGATAAGAATGATCTAATTAATGTCTGATTGTATCCAAGTTGCCAGGGAGGTGTGACTCACCTATTGTCCTATATGTGTATTGTGTGGGGGATATGTGCAATGTCTGTGTGTTATGTGTAAAAACATACTTTTACTAACTTTTGAACCCCTGGTCTGATTCATGCCATTTTTGTATATGTTGTTCCCTTGGGTGAGAGATATTGAATGGTGCGGGACTTAAATGTGTACCCCCTGTATTTGGGGTACATCCAGAATGTGGTTAAAATTGTGTCTGTTTTAATTGTGTTACCTGTTATCTGAGGGGAGGAGACGTGGGGGTTGAACCATGTATATAATTAGCTGTTGTGATAATTATGTGGGTGTAGCCCTTCAGAGGGCAACATTGCATAAAAGGAGATTCCCTGTCATTAAAATATAGTTCCTCTTGACCCTTCAAAACGTAGCCTCGTCTCGTTATTTGAGGGGATCGCTATCATACTGGGGATTGCTATGCTTCTGCATACTCCCTTGAGCTGTAACTACTGAACGCTTGTTCCTGATGTACTATCCTTGGAGTCTGTGGTGGTTTTGGTGTCCGGTGCGGTGCTTGTAGGCCTCGACGCAAGCTAGGACGCGTCTATCAACGGAGGTACCCGGTCGGGGTGCCAGTAGATCCGTTACATTGGTGGCAGTGGTGGGATGGCGTCCTAGTAAGAGGAAAAGCAGCACAGAGACACCGGTAACGTTTGGAGTTACAAATTGAGGGCAACGCTAGTATCCGTACAGCGCCCCTGGCTACAGCAGGATGGAACCGGCTAGTTTTCAGACAGCGTTTCATGATGAGGAGGAGGAGGCGGCCGCGGACTACAGGGATGCAGACAGAAAGGAACTCTGGTATGATGCCCTGGAAGATGCCCAATGGCGGCGAGGTGAGTGTCTCCCCAGTGATGAGCAGCGGCTACAGAAGCGTGTGGCGATGCAGATGTATCTATTGGGAGAGCAGCCCCTGGATGAGTGGGTGACAAGACTAGAGACCCTGGTATGGCGAGAGCTCTGGCTAGACAACGCATACCAGGCCCTCTGGTGGCATACCGTTCGACTTACCCCCTGGACGTCTGAACACGACTTACCGGAGGGGGATGATTATGATGGCCCGGGTTTATTATGGGATGCCTTGCAGGACGATATTGATCTTGGCAGCACGGAGGGGTCTAGGTTTTGGGACATCTACGACTACCGGATGGGCATGTATGTCTGGGATGACGAAGGCGAGGTGAGCAAAGACATGACCCACCTGGTAACGAGAGAGTGGGAGCTGGAGCAGGACTACCAACACCTGCTCAGCCTTGTGCAGCCCCAACCTACTCGACAAGCAGAACCAGACTTCATTGACTGGTCCTGGGATGACCTCCAGATGGCAGGTAGAGATGGGACCGAGGTCTCTCTACCGGCCCTACAGAGGGCAGAAGGTGTCGTCCTTCCCCTCCAGCGGCAGTATGAACCCCAGGGGCCAGAAGGTGTCATCCTTCCCCCCCAGCAGCAGTGTGAACCCCAGGGGGCAGAAGGTGTCGTCCTTCCCCCCCAGCAGCAGTGTGAACCCCAGGGGGCAGAAGGTGTCGTCCTTCCCTCCCAGCGGCAGTGTGAACCCCAGGGGGCAGAAGGTGTCATCCTTCCCCCCCAGCGGCAGTGTGAACCCCAGGGGGCAGAAGGTGTCGTCCTTCCCCCCCAGCGGCAGTGTGAACCCCAGGGGGCAGAAGGTGTCGTCCTTCCCCCCCAGCGGCAGTGTGTACCCCAGGGAGCTGAAGGTGTCGTCCTTCCTCCCCAGCAGCAGTGTGTACCCCAGGGGGCCGAAGGTGTCGTCCTTCCTCCCCAGCGGCAGTGTGTACCCCAGGGAGCTGAAGATGTCGTCCTTCCTCCCCAGCGGCAGTGTGTACCCCAGGGAGCTGAAGGTGTCGACCTTCCTCCCCAGCAGCAGTGTGTACCCCAGGGGGCCGAAGGTGTCGTCCTTCCTCCCCAGCGGCAGTGTGTACCCCAGGGAGCTGAAGGTGTCGTCCTTCCTCCCCAGCGACAGTGTGTACCCCAGGGGGCCGAAGGTGTCGTCCTTCCCCCTCAGCGGCAGTGTGAACCCCAGGGGGCAGAAGGTGTCGTCCTTCCCCCCCAGCGGCAGTGTGAACCCCAGGGGGCAGAAGGTGTCGTCCTTCCCCCTCAGCGGCAGTGTGAACCCCAGGGGGCAGAAGGTGTCGTCCTTCCCCCCAAGCGGCAGTGTGTACCCCAGGGAGCAGAAGGTGTCGACCTTCCTCCACAGCGGCAGTGGGTACCCCAGGGGGCCAAAGGTGTCGTCCTTCCCCCCCAGCGGCAGTGTGAAACACAGGGGGCAGAAGGTGTCGTCCTTCCCCCCCAGCGACAGTTTACCCTAACCAGGGGAGACACCAATCTCCCAGACAGCGCAGATGGGACCGTGGTCTCTGCGCCCACAGCTTGTCCAGATCCCCAACTACCGTCACTGGGACAACCGGAGGAGGGGGGTAAGTACAAATTCCCCTCCCCAGCTAACTTCTAATGTGGCCCCAGGGTTAACAGAGGAAATGTTAACCCCCACTGACCCCCACGTTTCCCTGGCTACTGAGCCGGAATATGTCCCTTGTACAGAGCAAGATGTCCTGCAGGTTATACCAGCAGAAGAGCTGGCATCAGGGCAGAGTGCCGCTGGCCTCTGCCCCTCAAGTCCCCTCAGCGTGTTGCCCCATCACCACAGCAAAATATCCAGGTACCTGGTTAGACTTCACACCAAAGGAGAGATGTGTGACGAAGTGCCCTTCGCCACTTTGGCTTGGAGAGGACTGTTTGCCAGCCTCCTGCCCTGCGACTATGGCCCTGGTACATATTGCCCTTTGGAACCAGTGTTCGGCCATACCAGAGTGTAAGTCACTCATTCTGGCCCTTTACATACAGGGGGGTCATTCTGTACTTGCCCTGTGTGAACCATGATACCCCAGATAACTGTGCCATGAAGCCCATTCATATAATGAAAGACTATGGGAAAGACTTTAGCTACATGGCAATTGAACTGTGTGAAGAGGATCTGAGCGCTATTCGGTGGTTTTGTGCGCTCAGATCCCAGCTATCTGGGGATATGGGTAATGTGAGTAAATGTGAATTGCAGTAATGCTGATGGGTTGTCAAACTAGAGAATTGACCAACAAATACTTTTGTCCGGACATCCCCAGGCCGATCCGTTGGGATCAGACCGTGTATGCCGGCTTATGGTCACGGGGGAGGTGTGTAGCGGAACCCATCACTGTTTTAAACTGTTTTATGATTATTATGGTTAAAATATGATCCTACTATATATGTTGGTTGATGTTCTACAGAATATATTGGCTCAGAATATTAGCCAGACGTTTGCAGACCTAGGCTAATAGATAATCCTGTTACAGAGATTCAAGAGATAAGAAAGTTGTAAAGGATCCTTGCATTTTCCAAAGTGTTTTCATTCTCTGATAAGAATGATCTAATTAATGTCTGATTGTATCCAAGTTGCCAGGGAGGTGTGACTCACCTATTGTCCTATATGTGTATTGTGTGGGGGATATGTGCAATGTCTGTGTGTTATGTGTAAAAACATACTTTTACTAACTTTTGAACCCCTGGTCTGATTCATGCCATTTTTGTATATGTTGTTCCCTTGGGTGAGAGATATTGAATGGTGCGGGACTTAAAGGTGTACCCCCTGTATTTGGGGTACATCCAGAATGTGGTTAAAATTGTGTCTGTTTTAATTGTGTTACCTGTTATCTGAGGGGAGGAGACGTGGGGGTTGAACCATGTATATAATTAGCTGTTGTGATAATTATGTGGGTGTAGCCCTTCAGAGGGCAACATTGCATAAAAGGAGATTCCCTGTCATTAAAATATAGTTCCTCTTGACCCTTCAAAACGTAGCCTCGTCTCGTTATTTGAGGGGATCGCTATCATACTGGGGATTGCTATGCTTCTGCATACTCCCTTGAGCTGTAACTACTGAACGCTTGTTCCTGATGTACTATCCTTGGAGTCTGTGGTGGTTTTGGTGTCCGGTGCGGTGCTTGTAGGCCTCGACGCAAGCTAGGACGCGTCTATCAACGGAGGTACCCGGTCGGGGTGCCAGTAAATCCGTTACAACACCTTTCACCTTTCTGCTTCTAGTGCTACCATATAGGTGATATAACTAATCCTATGATTTACTCATGTATATATAGTGGTAAGGGTCCATACCACTGCCTCAGTTAACATGTTGAAAACATGGATACAGATACCACCTACAATAAAAAGTGCAAACTCATGGTAGTGAGGACAACCCTCTTTACGAATTGTCTGTATAGGTACATGGACACAATAATTCATCCAAATGTGCCCCTCCTTTGTCATCTTCAAAGTCTATACCCTCCAATTCATTGCTATATACGATGTTAGCTGGAAGACCATCCAACCTCTCTATTTCTATAGTCTGCTTCCCCAGTGTATTAAAATTGTAACCATCAAAGTCAAGTGTTGTCTCCTTCATGCGATCCGCCTTCATGAGTAAAATGTATTTAGGATAAATAATAGTACTAAAAGTTCCTGATTTTATGAATATGTCTGCATGGTACCCGTCTACCAAAACAGATTGAATATTTCTCTATCACCTTGAAGATAAATGGCAGCAGGTCACTGAGATCAGAAAACCCAATCCAAACAATTCTCTTTGTCCTAATCTTCACACTGGCCCAATGATTCCCCTGGCCTACTAGCCAATCACATAAAACACACATTGTTGTGCTTGCTGGTCACGGAGTGGCCTGATGGTAATGTCCCTTTGTCAATATTCAGTGTCACCACACAGGTGAAATATTCATTTGTGGCACTGATCTCATTTGTAGCACTGATCTCACTTGTAGCACTGATCTAATTTGTGGCACTGATCTCATTTGTGGCATGGATCTCATTTGTGGATCTCATTTGTGGCACGGATCTCATTTGTGGTACTGACCTCATTTGTGGCACTGATCTCACTTGTAGCACTGATCTCATTTGTGGCATTGGTCTCATTTGTGGCACTGATCTCACATGTAGCACTGATCTCATTTGTGGCACTGATCTCACTTGTAGCACTGATCTCATTTGTGGATCTCATTTGTGGCACGGATCTCATTTGTGGTACTGACCTCATTTGTGGCATGGATCTCATTTGTGGTACTGACTTCATTTGTGGCACTGATCTCACTTGTAGCACTGATCTCATTTGTGGCACGGGTCTAATTTGTGGCACTGATCTCACATGTAGCACTGATCTCATTTGTGGCACTGATCTCATTTGTGGCACTGATCTCACTTGTAGCACTGATCTCATTTGTGGCACTGATCTCATTTGTGGCACGGATCACATTTGTGGTACTGACCTCATTTGTGGCATGCATCTCATTTGTGGTACTGACCTCATTTGTGGCACTAATCTCACTTGTAGCACTGATCTCATTTGTGGCATGGGTCTCATTTGTGGTACTGATCTCATTTGTGGCACTGATCTCATTTGTGGCACTGATCTCACTTGTAGCACTGATCTCATTTGTGGCACGGATCTCATTTGTGGTACTGACCTCATTTGTGGCACTGATCTCATTTGTAGCACTGATCTCATTTGTAGCACTGATCTCACTTGTAGCACTGATCTCATTTGTGGCACTGATCTCACATGTAGCACTGATCTCATTTGTGGCACTGATCTCACATGTAGCACTGATCTCATTTATGGCACGGATCTCATTTGTGGCACTGATCTCACTTGTAGCACTGACCTCATTTGTGGCACGGATCTGATTTGTGGCACTGATCTCAATTGTAGCACTGATCTCATTTGTGTCACAGATCTCATTTGTTGGACGGATCTCATTTGTGGTACAGATCTCATTTGTGGCACTGATTTCACTTGTGGCACTGATCTCATTTGTAGCACTGATCTCATTTGTGGCACGGATCTCACTTGTAGCACTGATCTCATGTGTGGCACAGATCTCATTTGTGGTACAGATCTCACTTGTGGCACTGATCTCATTTGTGGGACGGATCTCATTTGTGGTACTGACCTCATTTATGGTACGGATCTCATTTGTAGCACTGATCTCATTTGTGGCACTGATCTCACTTGTAGAACTGATCTCATTTGTGGCACAGATCTCATTTGTGGTATAGATCACATTTGTGGCACTGATCTCACTTGTGGCACTGATCTCATTTGTGGGACGGATGTCATTTGTGGTACCTCCTCATTCATGGTACGGATCTCATTTGTAGCACTTATCTCATTTGTGGCACTGATCTATCTTGTAGCACTGATCTCATTTGTGGCACAGACCTCATTTGTGGTACAGATTACATTTGTGGCACTGATCTCACTTGTGGCACTGATCTCATTTGTGGGACGGATCTCATTTGTGGTACTGACCTCATTCATGGTACGGATCTCATTTGTAGCACTGATCTCATTTGCGGCACTGATCTCACTTTTAGCACTGATCTCATTTGTGGCACAGATCTCATTTGTGGTACAGATCACATTTGTGGCATTGATCTCACTTGTGGCACTGATCTCATTTGTGGGACGGATCTCATTTGTGGTACTGACCTCAATCATGTTAAGGATCTCATTTGTAGCACTGATCTCATTTGTGGCACTGATCTCACTTGTAGCACTGATCTCATTTGTGGCACAGATCTCATTTGTGGCACTGATCTCACTTGTAGCACTGACCTCATTTGTGGCACTGATCTCATTTGTGGCACTGATCTCACTTGTAGCACTGATCTCATTTGTAGCACGGATCTCATTTGTAGCACTGATCTCATTTGTGGTACAGATTACATTTGTGGCACTGATCTCACCTGTGGCACTGATCTCACTTGTGGCACTGATTTCACTTGTGGCACTGATCTCATTTGTAGCACTGATCTCATTTGTGGCACGGATCTCACTTGTAGCACTGATCTCATGTGTGGCACGGATCTCGTTTGTGGCACTGATCTCACTTGTAGCACTGACGTCATTTGTGCCATGGATCTCATTTGTGGCACTGATGTCACTTGTCTCATTTGTGGCACAGATCTCATTTGTGGTACAGATCACATTTGTGGCACTGATCTCAATTGTGGCACTGATCTAATTTGTGGCACTGATCTCACTTGTAGTACTGATCTCAATTGTGGCACGGATCTCATTTGTGGCACAGATCACATTTGTGGTACTGATCTCATTCATGGTACAGATCTCACTTGTATCACTGACCTAATGTGTGGCACTGATCTCATTTGTGGCACTGATCTCACTTGTGGCACTAATCTCATTTGTGGCACGAATCTCATTTGTGGCACTGAACTCACCTGTGGCATTGATCTCACTTGTAGCACTGATCTCATTTGTGGCATGGATCTCACCTGTGGTACAGATCAAATTTGTGGCACTGATCTCACTTGTGGCACTGATCTCATTTGTAGCACTGATCTCATTTGTAGAACTGATCTCACTTGTAGCACTGATCTCATTTGTGGCACTGATCTCACATGTAGCACTGATCTCATTTGTGGCACTGATCTCACATGTAGCACTGATCTCATTTATGGCACGGATCTCATTTGTGGCACTGATCTCACTTGTAGCACTGACCTCATTTGTGGCACGGATCTGATTTGTGGCACTGATCTCACTTGTAGCACTGATCTCATTTGTGTCACAGATCTCATTTGTTGGACGGATCTCATTTGTGGTACAGATCTCATTTGTGGCACTGATTTCACTTGTGGCACTGATCTCATTTGTAGCACTGATTTCATTTGTGGCACGGATCTCATTTGTAGCACTGATCTCATGTGTGGCACAGATCTCATTTGTGGTACAGATCTCACTTGTGGCACTGATCTCATTTGTGGGACGGATCTCATTTGTGGTACTGACCTCATTCATGGTACGGATCTCATTTGTAGCACTGATCTCATTTGTGGCACTGATCTCACTTGTAGAACTGATCTCATTTGTGGCACAGATCTCATTTGTGGTATAGATCACATTTGTGGCACTGATCTCACTTGTGGCACTGATCTCATTTGTGGGACGGATCTCATTTGTGGTACCTTCTCATTCATGGTACGGATCTCATTTGTAGCACTGATCTCATTTGTGGCACTGATCTATCTTGTAGCACTGATCTCATTTGTGGCACAGACCTCATTTGTGGTACAGATTACATTTGTGGCACTGATCTCACTTGTGGCACTGATCTCATTTGTGGGACGGATCTCATTTGTGGTACTGACCTCATTCATGGTACGGATCTCATTTGTAGCACTGATCTCATTTGCGGCACTGATCTCACTTTTAGCACTGATCTCATTTGTGGCACAGATCTCATTTGTGGTACAGATCACATTTGTGGCACTGATCTCACTTGTGGCATTGATCTCATTTGTGGGACGGATCTCATTTGTGGTACTGACCTCAATCATGTTACGGATCTCATTTGTAGCACTGATCTCATTTGTGGCACTGATCTCACTTGTAGCACTGATCTCATTTGTGGCACAGATCTCATTTGTGGCACTGATCTCACTTGTAGCACTGACCTCATTTGTGGCACTGATCTCATTTGTGGCACTGATCTCACTTGAAGCACTGATCTCATTTGTGGGACGGATCTCATTTGTGGTACCTTCTCATTCATGGTACAGATCTCATTTGTAGCACTGATCTCATTTGTGGCACTGATCTCATTTGTGGCACAGACCTCATTTGTGGTACAGATTACATTTGTGGCACTGATCTCACTTGTGGCACTGATCTCATTTGTGGGACAGATCTCATTTGTGGTACTGACCTCATTCATGGTACGGATCTCATTTGTAGCACTGATCTCATTTGCGGCACTGATCTCACTTTTAGCACTGATCTCATTTGTGGCACAGATCTCATTTGTGGTACAGATCACATTTGTGGCACTGATCTCACTTGTGGCATTGATCTCATTTGTGGGACGGATCTCATTTGTGGTACTGACCTCAATCATGTTACGGATCTCATTTGTAGCACTGATCTCATTTGTGGCACTGATCTCACTTGTAGCACTGATCTCATTTGTGGCACAGATCTCATTTGTGGTACAGATTACATTTGTGGCACTGATCTCACTTGTGGCATTGATCTCATTTGTGGGACGGATCTCATTTGTGGTACTGACCTCAATCATGTTACGGATCTCATTTGTAGCACTGATCTCATTTGTGGCACTGATCTCACTTGTAGCACTGATCTCATTTGTGGCACAGATCTCATTTGTGGCACTGATCTCACTTATAGCACTGACCTCATTTGTGGCACTGATCTCATTTGTGGCACTGATCTCACTTGTAGCACTGATCTCATTTGTGGAACTGATCTCACTTGTAGAACTGATCTCATTTGTGGCACAGATCTCATTTGTGGTATAGATCACATTTGTGGCACTGATCTCACTTGTGGCACTGATCTATCTTGTAGCACTGATCTCATTTGTGGCACAGACCTCATTTGTGGTACAGATTACATTTGTGGCACTGATCTCACTTGTGGCACTGATCTCATTTGTGGGACGGATCTCATTTGTGGTACTGACCTCATTCATGGTACGGATCTCATTTGTAGCACTGATCTCATTTGCGGCACTGATCTCACTTTTAGCACTGATCTCATTTGTGGCACAGATCTCATTTGTGGTACAGATAACATTTGTGGCACTGATCTCATTTGTGGCACTGATCTCACTTGTAGCACTGACCTCATTTGTGGCACTGATCGCATTTGTGGCACTGATCTCACTTGTAGCACTGATCTCATTTGTGGCACGGATCTCACTTGTAGCACTGATCTCATTTGTGGCACAGATCTCATTTGTGGCACTGATCTCACTTGTAGCACTGACCTCATTTGTGGCACTGATCTCATTTGTGGCACTGATCTCACTTGTAGCACTGATCTCATTTGTGGCACGGATCTCATTTGTAGCACTGATCTCACTTGTAGCACTGATCTCATTTGTGGCAATAATCTCAATTGTGGTACAGATTACATTTGTGGCACTGATCTCACCTGTGGCACTGATCTCACTTGTGGCACTGATCTCATTTGTAGCACTGATCTCATTTGTGGCACAGATCTCATTTGTGGTACAGATCACATTTGTGGCATTGATCTCACTTGTGGCACTGATCTCATTTGTGGGACGGATCTCATTTGTGGTACTGACCTCAATCATGTTACGGATCTCATTTGTAGCACTGATCTCATTTGTGGCACTGATCTCATTTGTGGCACAGATCTCATTTGTGGCACTGATCTCACTTGTAGCACTGACCTCATTTGTGGCACTGATCTCATTTGTGGCACTGATCTCACTTGTAGCACTGATCTCATTTGTAGCACGGATCTCATTTGTAGCACTGATCTCATTTGTGGTACAGATTACATTTGTGGCACTGATCTCACCTGTGGCACTGATCTCACTTGTGGCACTGATTTCACTTGTGGCACTGATCTCATTTGTAGCACTGATCTCATTTGTGGCACGGATCTCACTTGTAGCACTGATCTCATGTGTGGCACGGATCTCGTTTGTGGCACTGATCTCACTTGTAGCACTGACGTCATTTGTGCCATGGATCTCATTTGTGGCACTGATGTCACTTGTCTCATTTGTGGCACAGATCTCATTTGTGGTACAGATCACATTTGTGGCACTGATCTCAATTGTGGCACTGATCTAATTTGTGGCACTGATCTCACTTGTAGTACTGATCTCAATTGTGGCACGGATCTCATTTGTGGCACAGATCACATTTGTGGTACTGATCTCATTCATGGTACAGATCTCACTTGTATCACTGACCTAATGTGTGGCACTGATCTCATTTGTGGCACTGATCTCACTTGTGGCACTAATCTCATTTGTGGCACGAATCTCATTTGTGGCACTGAACTCACCTGTGGCATTGATCTCACTTGTAGCACTGATCTCATTTGTGGCATGGATCTCACCTGTGGTACAGATCAAATTTGTGGCACTGATCTCACTTGTGGCACTGATCTCATTTGTGGCACGAATCTGATTTGTGGCACTGATCTCACTTGTAGCACTGATCTCATTTGTGTCACAGATCTCATTTGTTGGACGGATCTCATTTGTGGTACAGATCTCATTTGTGGCACTGATTTCACTTGTGGCACTGATCTCATTTGTAGCACTGATTTCATTTGTGGCACGGATCTCACTTGCAGCACTGATCTCATGTGTGGCACAGATCTCATTTGTGGTACAGATCTCACTTGTGGCACTGATCTCATTTGTGGGACGGATCTCATTTGTGGTACTGACCTCATTCATGGTACGGATCTCATTTGTAGCACTGATCTCATTTGTGGCACTGATCTCACTTGTAGAACTGATCTCATTTGTGGCACAGATCTCATTTGTGGTATAGATCACATTTGTGGCACTGATCTCACTTGTGGCACTGATCTCATTTGTGGGACGGATCTCATTTGTGGTACCTTCTCATTCATGGTACGGATCTCATTTGTAGCACTGATCTCATTTGTGGCACTGATCTATCTTGTAGCACTGATCTCATTTGTGGCACAGACCTCATTTGTGGTACAGATTACATTTGTGGCACTGATCTCACTTGTGGCACTGATCTCATTTGTGGGACGGATCTCATTTGTGGTACTGACCTCATTCATGGTACGGATCTCATTTGTAGCACTGATCTCATTTGCGGCACTGATCTCACTTTTAGCACTGATCTCATTTGTGGCACAGATCTCATTTGTGGTACAGATCACATTTGTGGCACTGATCTCACTTGTGGCATTGATCTCATTTGTGGGACGGATCTCATTTGTGGTACTGACCTCAATCATGTTACGGATCTCATTTGTAGCACTGATCTCATTTGTGGCACTGATCTCACTTGTAGCACTGATCTCATTTGTGGCACAGATCTCATTTGTGGCACTGATCTCACTTGTAGCACTGACCTCATTTGTGGCACTGATCTCATTTGTGGCACTGATCTCACTTGTAGCACTGATCTCATTTGTGGGACGGATCTCATTTGTGGTACCTTCTCATTCATGGTACAGATCTCATTTGTAGCACTGATCTCATTTGTGGCACTGTTCTATCTTGTAGCACTGATCTCATTTGTGGCACAGACCTCATTTGTGGTACAGATTACATTTGTGGCACTGATCTCACTTGTGGCACTGATCTCATTTGTGGGACTGATCTCATTTGTGGTACTGACCTCATTCATGGTACGGATCTCATTTGTAGCACTGATCTCATTTGCGGCACTGATCTCACTTTTAGCACTGATCTCATTTGTGGCACAGATCTCATTTGTGGTACAGATTACATTTGTGGCACTGATCTCACTTGTGGCATTGATCTCATTTGTGGGACGGATCTCATTTGTGGTACTGACCTCAATCATGTTACGGATCTCATTTGTAGCACTGATCTCATTTGTGGCACTGATCTCACTTGTAGCACTGATCTCATTTGTGGCACAGATCTCATTTGTGGCACTGATCTCACTTATAGCACTGACCTCATTTGTGGCACTGATCTCATTTGTGGCACTGATCTCACTTGTAGCACTGATCTCATTTGTGGCACGGATCTCATTTGTAGCACTGATCTCACTTGTAGCACTGATCTCATTTGTGGCACTAATCTCATTTGTGGTACAGATTACATTTGTGGCACTGATCTCACCTGTGGCACTGATCTCACCTGTGGCACTGATTTCACTTGTGGCACTGATCTCATTTGTAGCACTGATCTCATTTGTGGCACGGATCTCACTTGTAGCACTGATCTCATGTGTGGCACGGATCTCGTTTGTGGCACTGATCTCACTTGTAGCACTGACGTCATTTGTGCCATGGTTCTCATTTGTGGCACTGATGTCACTTGTCTCATTTGTGGCACAGATCTCATTTGTGGTACAGATCACATTTGTGGCACTGATCTCACTTGTGGCACTGATCTCATTTGTGGCACTGATCTCACTTGTAGCACTGATCTCATTTGTGGCACGGATCTCATTTGTGGTACTGACCTCATTTGTGGCACTGATCTCATTTGTAGCACTGATCTCATTTGTAGCACTGATCTCACTTGTAGCACTGATCTCATTTGTGGCACTGATCTCACATGTAGCACTGATCTCATTTGTGGCACTGATCTCACATGTAGCACTGATCTCATTTATGGCACGGATCTCATTTGTGGCACTGATCTCACTTGTAGCACTGACCTCATTTGTGGCACCGATCTGATTTGTGGCACTGATCTCACTTGTAACACTGATCTCATTTGTGTCACAGATCTCATTTGTTGGATGGATCTCATTTGTGGTACAGATCTCATTTGTGGCACTGATTTCACTTGTGGCACTGATCTCATTTGTAGCACTGATCTCATTTGTGGCACGGATCTCACTTGTAGCACTGATCTCATGTGTGGCACAGATCTCATTTGTGGTACAGATCTCACTTGTGGCATTGATCTCATTTGTGGGACGGATCTCATTTGTGGTACTGACCTCATTTATGGTACGGATCTCATTTGTAGCACTGATCTCATTTGTGGCACTGATCTCACTTGTAGAACTGATCTCATTTGTGGCACAGATCTCATTTGTGGTATAGATCACATTTGTGGCACTGATCTCACTTGTGGCACTGATCTATCTTGTAGCACTGATCTCATTTGTGGCACAGACCTCATTTGTGGTACAGATTACATTTGTGGCAATGATCTCACTTGTGGCACTGATCTCATTTGTGGGACGGATCTCATTTGTGGTACTGACCTCATTCATGGTACGGATCTCATTTGTAGCACTGATCTCATTTGCGGCACTGATCTCACTTTTAGCACTGATCTCATTTGTGGCACAGATCTCATTTGTGGTACAGATCACATTTGTGGCACTGATCTCATTTGTGGCACTGATCTCACTTGTAGCACTGACCTCATTTGTGGCACTGATCGCATTTGTGGCACTGATCTCACTTGTAGCACTGATCTCATTTGTGGCACGGATCTCACTTGTAGAACTGATCTCATTTGTGGCACAGATCTCATTTGTGGCACTGATCTCACTTGTAGCACTGACCTCATTTGTGGCACTGATCTCATTTGTGGCACTGATCTCACTTGTAGCACTGATCTCATTTGTGGCACGGATCTCATTTGTAGCACTGATCTCACTTGTAGCACTGATCTCATTTGTGGCAATAATCTCAATTGTGGTACAGATTACATTTGTGGCACTGATCTCACCTGTGGCACTGATCTCACTTGTGGCACTGATTTCACTTGTGGCACTGATCTCATTTGTAGCACTGATCTCATTTGTGGCACGGATCTCACTTGTAGCACTGATCTCATGTGTGGCACGGATCTCGTTTGTGGCACTGATCTCACTTGTAGCACTGACGTCATTTGTGCCATGGATCTCATTTTTGGCACTGATGTCACTTGTCTCATTTGTGGCACAGATCTCATTTGTGGTACAGATCACATTTGTGGCACTGATCTCACTTGTGGCACTGATCTAATTTGTGGCACTGATCTCATTTGTGGGACGGATCTGATTTGTGGTACTGACCTCATTCATGGTACGGATCTCATTTGTAGCACTGATCTCATTTGTGGCACTGATCTCACTTGTAGAACTGATCTCATTTGTGGCACAGATCTCATTTGTGGTATAGATCACATTTGTGGCACTGATCTCACTTGTGGCACTGATCTCATTTGTGGGACGGATCTCATTTGTGGTACCTTCTCATTCATGGTACGGATCTCATTTGTAGCACTGATCTCATTTGTGGCACTGATCTATCTTGTAGCACTGATCTCATTTGTGGCACAGACCTCATTTGTGGTACAGATTACATTTGTGGCACTGATCTCACTTGTGGCACTGATCTCATTTGTGGGACGGATCTCATTTGTGGTACTGACCTCATTCATGGTACGGATCTCATTTGTAGCACTGATCTCATTTGCGGCACTGATCTCACTTTTAGCACTGATCTCATTTGTGGCACAGATCTCATTTGTGGTACAGATCACACTTGTGGCACTGATCTCACTTGTGGCATTGATCTCATTTGTGGGACGGATCTCATTTGTGGTACTGACCTCAATCATGTTACGGATCTCATTTGTAGCACTGATCTCATTTGTGGCACTGATCTCACTTGTAGCACTGATCTCATTTGTGGCACAGATCTCATTTGTGGCACTGATCTCACTTGTAGCACTGACCTCATTTGTGGCACTGATCTCATTTGTGGCACTGATCTCACTTGTAGCACTGATCTCATTTGTGGGACGGATCTCATTTGTGGTACCTTCTCATTTATGGTACAGATCTCATTTGTAGCACTGATCTCATTTGTGGCACTGTTCTATCTTGTAGCACTGATCTCATTTGTGGCACAGACCTCATTTGTGGTACAGATTACATTTGTGGCACTGATCTCACTTGTGGCACTGATCTCATTTGTGGGACTGATCTCATTTGTGGTACTGACCTCATTCATGGTACGGATCTCATTTGTAGCACTGATCTCATTTGCGGCACTGATCTCACTTTTAGCACTGATCTCATTTGTGGCACAGATCTCATTTGTGGTACAGATCACATTTGTGGCACTGATCTCACTTGTGGCATTGATCTCATTTGTGGGACGGATCTCATTTGTGGTACTGACCTCAATCATGTTACGGATCTCATTTGTAGCACTGATCTCATTTGTGGCACTGATCTCACTTGTAGCACTGATCTCATTTGTGGCACAGATCTCATTTGTGGCACTGATCTCACTTGTAGCACTGACCTCATTTGTGGCACTGATCTCATTTGTGGCACTGATCTCACTTGTAGCACTGATCTCATTTGTGGCACGGATCTCATTTGTAGCACTGATCTCACTTGTAGCACTGATCTCATTTGTGGCACTAATCTCATTTGTGGTACAGATTACATTTGTGGCACTGATCTCACCTGTGGCACTGATCTCACCTGTGGCACTGATTTCACTTGTGGCACTGATCTCATTTGTAGCACTGATCTCATTTGTGGCACGGATCTCACTTGTAGCACTGATCTCATGTGTGGCACGGATCTCGTTTGTGGCACTGATCTCACTTGTAGCACTGACGTCATTTGTGCCATGGATCTCATTTGTGGCACTGATGTCACTTGTCTCATTTGTGGCACAGATCTCATTTGTGGTACAGATCACATTTGTGGCACTGATCTCACTTGTGGCACTGATCTCATTTGTGGCACTGATCTCACTTGTAGCACTGATCTCATTTGTGGCACGGATCTCATTTGTGGTACTGACCTCATTTGTGGCACTGATCTCATTTGTAGCACTGATCTCATTTGTAGCACTGATCTCACTTGTAGCACTGATCTCATTTGTGGCACTGATCTCACATGTAGCACTGATCTCATTTGTGGCACTGATCTCACATGTAGCACTGATCTCATTTGTGGCACGGATCTCATTTGTGGCACTGATCTCACTTGCAGCACTGACCTCATTTGTGGCACCGATCTGATTTGTGGCACTGATCTCACTTGTAACACTGATCTCATTTGTGTCACAGATCTCATTTGTTGGATGGATCTCATTTGTGGTACAGATCTCATTTGTGGCACTGATTTCACTTGTGGCACTGATCTCATTTGTAGCACTGATCTCATTTGTGGCACGGATCTCACTTGTAGCACTGATCTCATTTGTGGCACAGATCTCATTTGTGGTACAGATCTCACTTGTGGCACTGATCTCATTTGTGGGACGGATCTCATTTGTGGTACTGACCTCATTTATGGTACGGATCTCATTTGTAGCACTGATCTCATTTGTGGCACTGATCTCACTTGTAGAACTGATCTCATTTGTGGCACAGATCTCATTTGTGGTATAGATCACATTTGTGGCACTGATCTCACTTGTGGCACTGATCTATCTTGTAGCACTGATCTCATTTGTGGCACAGACCTCATTTGTGGTACAGATTACATTTGTGGCACTGATCTCACTTGTGGCACTGATCTCATTTGTGGGACGGATCTCATTTGTGGTACTGACCTCATTCATGGTACGGATCTCATTTGTAGCACTGATCTCATTTGCGGCACTGATCTCACTTTTAGCACTGATCTCATTTGTGGCACAGATCTCATTTGTGGTACAGATCACATTTGTGGCACTGATCTCATTTGTGGCACTGATCTCACTTGTAGCACTGACCTCATTTGTGGCACTGATCGCATTTGTGGCACTGATCTCACTTGTAGCACTGATCTCATTTGTGGCACGGATCTCACTTGTAGAACTGATCTCATTTGTGGCACAGATCTCATTTGTGGCACTGATCTCACTTGTAGCACTGACCTCATTTGTGGCACTGATCTCATTTGTGGCACTGATCTCACTTGTAGCACTGATCTCATTTGTGGCACGGATCTCATTTGTAGCACTGATCTCACTTGTAGCACTGATCTCATTTGTGGCAATAATCTCAATTGTGGTACAGATTACATTTGTGGCACTGATCTCACCTGTGGCACTGATCTCACTTGTGGCACTGATTTCACTTGTGGCACTGATCTCATTTGTAGCACTGATCTCATTTGTGGCACGGATCTCACTTGTAGCACTGATCTCATGTGTGGCACGGATCTCGTTTGTGGCACTGATCTCACTTGTAGCACTGACGTCATTTGTGCCATGGATCTCATTTTTGGCACTGATGTCACTTGTCTCATTTGTGGCACAGATCTCATTTGTGGTACAGATCACATTTGTGGCACTGATCTCACTTGTGGCACTGATCTAATTTGTGGCACTGATCTCACTTGTAGTACTGATCTCAATTGTGGCACGGATCTCATTTGTGGCACAGATCACATTTGTGGTACTGACCTCATTCATGGTACAGATCTCACTTGTATCACTGACCTAATTTGTGGCACTGATCTCATTTGTGGCACTGATCTCACTTGTGGCACTAATCTCATTTGTGGCACGAATCTCATTTGTGGCACTGAACTCACCTGTGGCATTGATCTCACTTGTAGCACTGATCTCATTTGTGGCATGGATCTCACCTGTGGTACAGATCAAATTTGTGGCACTGATCTCACTTGTGGCACTGATCTCATTTGTAGCACTGATCTCATTTGTAGCACTGATCTCACTTGTAGCACTGATCTCATTTGTGGCACTGAGCTCATTTGTGGCACTGATCGCATTTGTAGCACTGATCTCATTTGTGGCACTGATCGCATTTGTGGCATGGATCTCACTTGTGGCACTGATCTAATTTGTAGCACTGCTCTCATTTGTGGCACAGATCTCATTTGTGGCACGGATCTCATTTGTGGTACAGATCACATTTGTGGCACTGATCTCACTTGTGGCACTGATCTCATTTGTGGCACTGATCTCACTTGTAGCACTGATCTCATTTGTGGCACGGATCTCATTTGTGGTACTGACCTCATTTGTGGCACTGATCTCATTTGTAGCACTGATCTCATTTGTAGCACTGATCTCACTTGTAGCACTGATCTCATTTGTGGCACTGATCTCACATGTAGCACTGATCTCATTTGTGGCACTGATCTCACATGTAGCACTGATCTCATTTATGGCACGGATCTCATTTGTGGCACTGATCTCACTTGCAGCACTGACCTCATTTGTGGCACCGATCTGATTTGTGGCACTGATCTCACTTGTAACACTGATCTCATTTGTGTCACAGATCTCATTTGTTGGATGGATCTCATTTGTGGTACAGATCTCATTTGTGGCACTGATTTCACTTGTGGCACTGATCTCATTTGTAGCACTGATCTCATTTGTGGCACGGATCTCACTTGTAGCACTGATCTCATGTGTGGCACAGATCTCATTTGTGGTACAGATCTCACTTGTGGCATTGATCTCATTTGTGGGACGGATCTCATTTGTGGTACTGACCTCATTTATGGTACGGATCTCATTTGTAGCACTGATCTCATTTGTGGCACTGATCTCACTTGTAGAACTGATCTCATTTGTGGCACAGATCTCATTTGTGGTATAGATCACATTTGTGGCACTGATCTCACTTGTGGCACTGATCTATCTTGTAGCACTGATCTCATTTGTGGCACAGACCTCATTTGTGGTACAGATTACATTTGTGGCACTGATCTCACTTGTGGCACTGATCTCATTTGTGGGACGGATCTCATTTGTGGTACTGACCTCATTCATGGTACGGATCTCATTTGTAGCACTGATCTCATTTGCGGCACTGATCTCACTTTTAGCACTGATCTCATTTGTGGCACAGATCTCATTTGTGGTACAGATCACATTTGTGGCACTGATCTCATTTGTGGCACTGATCTCACTTGTAGCACTGACCTCATTTGTGGCACTGATCGCATTTGTGGCACTGATCTCACTTGTAGCACTGATCTCATTTGTGGCACGGATCTCACTTGTAGAACTGATCTCATTTGTGGCACAGATCTCATTTGTGGCACTGATCTCACTTGTAGCACTGACCTCATTTGTGGCACTGATCTCATTTGTGGCACTGATCTCACTTGTAGCACTGATCTCATTTGTGGCACGGATCTCATTTGTAGCACTGATCTCACTTGTAGCACTGATCTCATTTGTGGCAATAATCTCAATTGTGGTACAGATTACATTTGTGGCACTGATCTCACCTGTGGCACTGATCTCACTTGTGGCACTGATTTCACTTGTGGCACTGATCTCATTTGTAGCACTGATCTCATTTGTGGCACGGATCTCACTTGTAGCACTGATCTCATGTGTGGCACGGATCTCGTTTGTGGCACTGATCTCACTTGTAGCACTGACGTCATTTGTGCCATGGATCTCATTTTTGGCACTGATGTCACTTGTCTCATTTGTGGCACAGATCTCATTTGTGGTACAGATCACATTTGTGGCACTGATCTCACTTGTGGCACTGATCTAATTTGTGGCACTGATCTCACTTGTAGTACTGATCTCAATTGTGGCACGGATCTCATTTGTGGCACAGATCACATTTGTGGTACTGACCTCATTCATGGTACAGATCTCACTTGTATCACTGACCTAATTTGTGGCACTGATCTCATTTGTGGCACTGATCTCACTTGTGGCACTAATCTCATTTGTGGCACGAATCTCATTTGTGGCACTGAACTCACCTGTGGCATTGATCTCACTTGTAGCACTGATCTCATTTGTGGCATGGATCTCACCTGTGGTACAGATCAAATTTGTGGCACTGATCTTACTTGTGGCACTGATCTCATTTGTAGCACTGATCTCATTTGTAGCACTGATCTCACTTGTAGCACTGATCTCATTTGTGGCACTGAGCTCATTTGTGGCACTGATCGCATTTGTAGCACTGATCTCATTTGTGGCACTGATCGCATTTGTGGCATGGATCTCACTTGTGGCACTGATCTAATTTGTAGCACTGCTCTCATTTGTGGCACAGATCTCATTTGTGGCACGGATCTCATTTGTAGAACTGATCTCATTTGTGGCACTGATCACATTTGTGGCATGGATCTCATTTGCGGCACTGATCTCACTTGTGGCACTGATCTCACTTGTGGCACTGATCTAATTTGTGGCACAGATCTCACTTGTGGCACTGATCTCACTTGTGGCACGGATATCATTTGTGGCACGGATCTCACTTGTTGCACTGATCTCACCTGTGGCACTGATCTCATTTGTGGCACTGATCTCACTTGTAGCACTGATCTAAATTGTGGCACTGATCTCACCTGTGGCACTGATCTCATTTGTGGCACGGATCTCATTTGTGGCACGGATCTCATTTGTGTCACTGATCTCATTTGTGTCACTTATCTCACTTGTAGCACTGACCTCATGTGTGGCACTGATCTCATTTGTGGAACTGATCTCATTTGTGGCACAGATCTCATTTGTGCTATAGATCACATTTGTGGCACTGATCTCACTTATGGCACTGATCTCATTTGTGGGACGGATCTCATTTGTGGTACCTTCTCATTCATGGTACGGATCTCATTTGTAGCACTTATCTCATTTGTGGCACTGATCTATCTTGTAGCACTGATCTCATTTGTGGCACAGACCTCATTTGTGGTACAGATTACATTTGTGGCACTGATCTCACTTGTGGCACTGATCTCATTTGTGGGACGGATCTCATTTGTGGTACTGACCTCATTCATGGTACGGATCTTATTTGTAGCACTGATCTCATTTGCGGCACTGATCTCACTTTTAGCACTGATCTCATTTGTGGCACAGATCTCATTTGTGGTACAGATCACATTTGTGGCACTGATCTCATTTGTGGGACGGATCTCATTTGTGGTACTGACCTCAATCATCTTACGGATCTCATTTGTAGCACTGATCTCATTTGTGGCACTGATCTCACTTGTAGCACTGATCTCATTTGTGGCACAGATCTCATTTGTGGCACTGATCTCACTTGTAGCACTGATCTCATTTGTGGCACGGATCTCATTTGTAGCACTGATCTCACTTGTAGCACTGATCTCATTTGTGGCACTAATCTCATTTGTGGTACAGATTACATTTGTGGCACTGCTCTCACCTGTGGCACTGATCTCACCTGTGGCACTGATTTCACTTGTGGCACTGATCTCATTTGTAGCACTGATCTCATTTGTGGCACGGATCTCACTTGTAGCACTGATCTCATGTGTGGCATGGATCTCGTTTGTGGCACTGATCTCACTTGTAGCACTGACGTCATTTGTGCCATGGATCTCATTTGTGGCACTGATGTCACTTGTCTCATTTGTGGCACAGATCTCATTTGTGGTACAGATCACATTTGTGGCACTGATCTCACTTGTGGCACTGATCTAATTTGTGGCACTGATCTCACTTGTAGTACTGATCTCAATTGTGGCACGGATCTCATTTGTGGCACAGATCACATTTGTGGTACTGACCTCATTCATGGTACAGATCTCACTTGTATCACTGACCTAATTTGTGGCACTGATCTCATTTGTGGCACTGATCTCACTTGTGGCACTAATCTCATTTGTGGCACGAATCTCATTTGTGGCACTGAACTCACCTGTGGCATTGATCTCACTTGTAGCACTGATCTCATTTGTGGCATGGATCTCACCTGTGGTACAGATCAAATTTGTGGCACTGATCTCACTTGTGGCACTGATCTCATTTGTAGCACTGATCTCATTTGTGGCACTGATCACATTTGTGGCATGGATCTCATTTGTAGCACTGAGCTCATTTGTGGCACTGATCGCATTTGTAGCACTGATCTCATTTGTGGCACTGATCGCATTTGTGGCATGGATCTCACTTGTGGCACTGATCTAATTTGTAGCACTGCTCTCATTTGTGGCACAGATCTCATTTGTGGCACGGATCTCATTTGTAGAACTGATCTCATTTGTGGCACTGATCACATTTGTGGCATGGATCTCATTTGCGGCACTGATCTCACTTGTGGCACTGATCTCACTTGTGGCACTGATCTAATTTGTGGCACAGATCTCACTTGTGGCACTGATCTCACTTGTGGCACGGATATCATTTGTGGCACGGATCTCACTTGTTGCACTGATCTCACCTGTGGCACTGATCTCATTTGTGGCACTGATCTCACTTGTAGCACTGATCTAAATTGTGGCACTGATCTCACCTGTGGCACTGATCTCATTTGTGGCACGGATCTCATTTGTGGCACGGATCTCATTTGTGTCACTGATCTCATTTGTGTCACTTATCTCACTTGTAGCACTGACCTCATGTGTGGCACTGATCTCATTTGTGGAACTGATCTCACTTGTGGCACTGATCTCATTTGTGGCATGGATCTCACTGGTGGCACTGATCTCACTTGTGGCACTGATCTCATTTGTGGCACGGATCTCATTTGTGGCACGGATCTCACCTGTGGCACTGATCTCACTTGTAGCACTGATCTCATTTGTGGCATGGATCTTGTTTGTGGTACAGGTCACATTTGTAGCACTGATCTCACTTGTGGCACTGATCTAATTTGTGGCACGGATCTCATTTGTGGCACTGATCGCATTTGTGGTATGGATCTCATATGTAGAACTGATCTCACTTGTGGTATGGATCTCATTTGTAGCACTGATCTCATTTGTGGCACTGATCGCATTTGTGTCACGGATCTCATTTGTAGCACTGATCTCATTTGTGGCACTGATCTCATTTGTGGCACGGATCTTATTTATGGCACTGATCTCACTTGTGGCACGGATCTAACTTGTGGCACTGATCTCATTTTTAGCACTGCTCTCATTTGTGGCACAGATCTCACTTGTGGCCCTGATCTCACTTGTGGCACTGATCTCATTTGTGGCACGGATCTCATTTGTGGCAATGATCTCACCTGTGGTACTGATCTTATTTGTGGCACGGATCTCATTTGTGGCACGGATCTCATTTGTGGCACGGATCTCATTTGTGGCACTGATCTCACCTGTTGCACTGATCTCATTTGTGGCACTGATATCATTTGTGGCATGGATCTCATTTGTGGCAATGATCTCACCTGTGGCACTGATCTTATTTGTGGCACGGATCTCATTTGTGGCACGGATCTCACTTGTGGCACTGATCTCATTTGTGGCACGGATCTCATTTGTGGCACGGATCTCACTTGTGGCACTGATTTCATTTGTGGCACTGATATCATTTGTGGCACTGATCTCATTTGTGGCACGGATCTCACTTGTGGCACTGATCTCACCTGTGGCACGGATCTCGTTTGTGGCACTGATCTCGTTTGTGGCACTGATCTCAATCCTACAAGCAGATTTATATTCTTTGCAGAGTTTTCCAGAGCCACTGTAATTTAATAATCATGTTGCTTTTTGCTTTATGAAAGGGTAATAGTTGCTTTGTCTAACCCTAATGTCACCTGAGAAGGATACATACAAGATCTCATTTCCAGTGAAATTCCTGCCACTATGGTATATGTAACGGCTACCCCGGTAGTGAGAGGGTATCAGCCGTTGGAGACGTCCTTTTCTGAAGCAAGGTGCTGTGCAGTAATGAAATGCTTATTCCCATCCACGATATCCCATTGTATAATCCAGGAGTGCAGTAAAATGTGGCAGAGTAACTGTACCATAAATCCCCTCCAAAGAACGAGACGATGCTACGTTTTGAAGGGTCAAGTAGAACTCTCCTTTAATTGAAACAAAAAAAACATTTTTAAACATTTCACATACACAGTAGGGGCAGTGACTACCTTTGGTCAACCCCTACCCCCATTGTTCACGGTGCCCTCTTGTCTGCTAAAACTCTTTTGTTCTGCTATCTCTTGTGTGTTTTAGCAGATACTATCAAGAGGCAGATGGCAACTCCTGACCAAGTGTATGAGTTGTATGCAATAGTCACACGAACACCAGCCATTCGGTTCTGTTTAACCCCTCCAGCAGTATAGTTGGTTTGGTTCAGGCAAAAAATACAGGCATCATCATAGTTCTGTTACACTGCTCCCCTTTTGTGGAACACTCCGGCAGACCCGGATTGATCTTTTTCGGGTCAACTTGGGGCTGTCCGGTCTTTAGTCAAGGTAAAAGTTCCGTTTGCCTGGACAGTCCGTCTGCATTCCCATTGAACCGGCCAGGGCGATACTGGATGGAGAAGTTGTACGGTTGTAGTGCCAGGCTCCATCTTAGTAATCGTCCATTGTCCCCAGCCACTCGGTTCAGCCATACTAGGGGGTTATGGTCCGTGATCAACGTGAATTCCTGCCCGTAGAGGTATGGGGTGAGCTTCTTTAGGGCCCAGACCAGGGCAAGGCATTCCTTTTCCACTGCCGCGTAGCTCACTTCCCTGGGTAATAGTTTTCTACTCAGGTACGCGACAGGGTGTTCCCCTCCATCTTCCCCCACCTGGCTCAGCACTGCCCCCAGTCCGTACATGGACGCATCGGTATGGACAACAAATCTTTTGTTAGAGACGGGGGCAGACAAAACTGGTGCGTTGATCAAGGCTTGTTTCAGGGTTTGGAACGCTGTTTCGCAGGCGGGAGACCACAGGACTATCCTAGGTAAATTTTTCTTTGTCAAATCTGTCAGGGGTTTAGCGATGGTGCTGTAGTCAGGGACAAATTTCCTGTAATACCCCGCAGTCCCTAAGAATGCCAGTACTTGGGTCTTGGTGTGGGGTGTGGGCCAATTGGCTACAGCTTCCACTTTAGCAGGTTCTGGTCGCTGTTTCCCACACCCTACCCTGTGCCCCAAGTACTGTACTTCGGCCATTCCAAAGTTACATTTCTCTGGTTTCAGAGTTAGGCCTGCGGCCCTAATCTGATCCAGCACAGCCTCTACATGTCTTAAATGCTCTTCCCAAGTCTCACTATAAACCGCAATGTCATCCAGATATGCGCATGCGAATTCCTGGAAGCCATCAAGGAGGCGATCCACTAAGCGCTGGAATGTAGCAGGGGAGTTTTTCATACCGAATGGCATGACCTTAAATTGGTACAAGCCAAACGGGGTGACAAACGCCGATTTAGGGATAGCTTCCTTGGCCAGGGGGATCTGCCAGTACCCTTTGCACAGATCGATGGTGGTCAGATAGCGTCCCCTGGCAATACGATCTAATAGTTCATCTACTCTGGGCATGGGGTAGGCGTCTGTCACGGTCCTGTCATTGAGGCGTCGATAATCGACACAAAATCGGGTTGTTCCGTCCTTTTTGGGGACTAGGACGACTGGGGATGCCCAGGGGCTGTCGGACGGTTCTATGACTCCTAGTCTTAGCATCTCCTGAATCTCTTTTCTCATTTCCTCTTTTACAGCTTCAGGGATTCTATAGGGGGTCTGCCTGAGAGGGGTCTGTCCTGGTGTCTCCACATAATGTGTCGCTAGGGGTGTGTAACCTGGCTCTTGAGAAAATGTCAATCCTTTCTCAGCTAGTAATTGTTGGAGTTGCTCCCTTTCTGTGGGGTTTAACCGCTCCCCTAGCTGCACTGTGTTAAGCAGAGTTTTCGGCTCGGCAACGGCTAACAAATCTGGGATGGGAAGACTGTCAGGGTCTTCAGTGGCCGGGATACATATGGCCGCTATATCGTCGGGCCTTTCTTGGTATTCCTTTAACAAATTAACATGGAACGACTTCTGGACCCTTTCGTCTTGGCTACTGGCAATTACATAGGTGGTGTCACATACCTGAGCCACTACCTTGTAAGGGCCTTGCCAGGAGGTCTGTAGCTTGTTTCCCTTGACAGGTCTAAGTACCAGAACTTTCTGCCCTACTTGGAACGTTCGCAGTCGGGCGCCCCGATCGTACCAGTGTTTCTGACGTCCCTGGGCTGCCTGGAGATGTTCTCGGGCCATTCTGGCTAAGTGCCCCATGCGGTCCCGCATCTCCAGCACATAAGGTACGATAGGAACGCCTTCATGCTCTATCTCTCCCTCCCAGTGCTCTCGGATGAGGTCGAGGAGGCCTCGCACTCGCCGTCCATAGAGCAGCTCGAAGGGAGAGAACCCTGTGGATTCCTGGGGCACCTCTCGATATGCGAACAAGAGGTGCGGCAAGAATCGCTCCCAGTCTCTGTATTCCGCTGTAAAGGTCCGTAGCAATTGTTTTAGGGTACCATTAAAGCGTTCACAGAGACCGTTAGTCTGGGGGTGGTACGGGGAGCTGAGCAGGGTCTTGACACCACAGACCTTCCATAACTGCTGGGTTAGATCTGCGGTGAACTGGGTCCCTCGGTCAGATAGGATTTCCTGAGGGAATCCCACTCTGGTGAATATCCCGACTAAGGCACTGGCGACAGTGTCAGCCTGGATATTCGTCAGGGCGACAGCCTCTGGGTAGCGGGTAGCATAGTCCACTACTGTAAGAATATATTTCTTACCCGAGGGACTGGGGTTAGGTAGGGGTCCCACTAGGTCGACTGCCACCCTGCTAAACGGTTCCTCGATCACAGGCATGGGTGACAGCCGAGCTTTAGGGTGGTCCCCTCTCTTCCCTACTCTTTGGCATATGTCACAGGTACTGCAGTACCGCCGCACGTCTTTCGAGATCCCAGGCCAGAAAAAGGTCTGTGTGATCCTATAGGCGGTGCGGTTACCTCCTAAGTGCCCTGCCAACGGAATGTCATGTCCTATTCGGAGAAGTTCCAACCGGTACTTTCTGGGTACCACTAGTTGGCGCTTCTGCGAAGGGATACAGCCTCTCCTCCTACCTTGAGTCAACCTGTATAATCTGTCACCCTCCCATACAAACTGCTCCCGCTCATCCCCTCCACTGTCGGCTAATTCCCGATACCTTTGGAGGGTGGGGTCCTGTCTAGTTTCCCTCCCAAACTCCTCTGGGGTGTCCCAAGCTATGGGTCTGTCTACCGTGTTAGGGCTGTGTGTCTGTTTGTGGCTTACCCGGGTCTCCTGTTCTGCTGGAGGATCGTTCTCGATACGGGTCTGTGAGCGGGTGGTCACGGGACAAGCAGCAGCAATCGTGGGTAGATAAGCTGAAGCCAGAGGGCCAATGTCGTTGCCCAGCACGACTTCAGCAGGTAAATTGTCCATGATCCCGACTGTGGTCTTTCCCGACCCGACTCCCCAATCCAAGTGTACCCGGGCAGTGGGTAAGCGAAAAACAGCCCCCCCTGCGACACGGACAGCAACAGTACGGGTAGATACATACTCCGGTTTCACAAGATGCTTCTGCACCAACGTGATGGTAGCGCCAGTGTCCCTTAGGCCTTGTGCTACCTGTCCATTTACACGCACCTCCTGACGGTGATGCTGGCGGTTATCTGGGGATGCAGCTTGTATGGGGTTTGCCTCGTACAGGATGCCCAAACACTCCTCAGGGCTCCCTTCGGTTTTCAGGCAGTGAGCAGCAGAGGTACGTGATAAAGGGATCTCTGGGTTATTGGTCGGGCGCCTCCAGTTGTGATTGGCTGATCCCAAGGGGCAATAACGAGCAATATGCCCCGGGTTGCCGCAGCGATGGCACGTCCTTTTGTAAGAATCCCGGGGTTGGTGGTTAGACCCCTGAGGCCATGGCGGTCCTGGGGGTACTGGGGCCCGAAATTCTGTGCTTGCAGCGGGCATTGAGGTGCGTGGCTCTGCTCTAGAGGTTGGTCGTGTGGACCCTTGGCTCACCTTTCTGGACTCTGCGTATTCGTCCGCTAGCCGTGCTGCCTCGATTAAGTTAGTAGGGCGACGATCTCTCACCCAATCCTGTATGTCTGCCGCCAGATCTTGGAAGAAATGTTCCATCAGGAATAGCTGGAGTACTTCCTCTCCTGTGTTGGCATTGCACCCTCGCACCCAATGTGATGCCACCCTTTGTATCTTGCTGGCCCATTCCATGTGGGAGTCTGCAGCCTTCTTTTTAGACTCCCTGAAGCGACGGCGATATGTTTCCGGGGTGACGGCATATCTGGTGAGCAGTGCAGCCTTCACCCGGCGATACTGCGCAATATCTTCCTCAGTAAGCGCCCGAAAAGCCTCATTTGCTTTTCCTGATAGCTTTCCAGCCAAAATAGTGACCCATTGGTCTGGTGGTATTTGGTGTAGTGAGCACTGCCTCTCGAAGTCAGCCAAATATCCATCAATTTCTTCCTCACTTTCCACAAACGCTTTGAAGGCAGTGAAAGGTATTTTCTTTACTGTAGCAGCGGGTGGGGGAGTATGAACTGTATGTGCCAGGGGTTGTCTAGCTCTTGCCAGTTCAAGTTCGTGCCCCCTCCTATTATGTATCTCCGTTCTCGCTTCCCGGAACAGCTGATCTATTAGCTCCACGGATGTTGCTGGGTACATGGATAATCTCCGCTGAACCAGGTTTGTAATTTCCTCCTCCTCGCTGACAGGGGTAGATTGGTCCACGACCTCCATGGATCGATCCATCTCGTCCAGCTCCAGTAGGTCAGCTATCAGCTCTCTCCGTGGTCGGTTGTTGGCACTCCTTCCTCTGGTTTCCAAGAGATCCTTTAGTGTGGGTCTTTTCAGTTTAGCGTACTGGGATTCCATTCAGCACTTGCGTTGGAGATGAAAAGGACCATCCCACCGCTGCCAACCAATGTAACGGCTACCCCGGTAGTGAGAGGGTATCAGCCGTTGGAGACGTCCTTTTCTGAAGCAAGGTGCTGTGCAGTAATGAAATGCTTATTCCCATCCACGATATCCCATTGTATAATCCAGGAGTGCAGTAAAATGTGGCAGAGTAACTGTACCATAAATCCCCTCCAAAGAACGAGACGATGCTACGTTTTGAAGGGTCAAGTAGAACTCTCCTTTAATTGAAACAAAAAAAACATTTTTAAACATTTCACATACACAGTAGGGGCAGTGACTACCTTTGGTCAACCCCTACCCCCATTGTTCACGGTGCCCTCTTGTCTGCTAAAACTCTTTTGTTCTGCTATCTCTTGTGTGTTTTAGCAGATACTATCAAGAGGCAGATGGCAACTCCTGACCAAGTGTATGAGTTGTATGCAATAGTCACACGAACACCAGCCATTCGGTTCTGTTTAACCCCTCCAGCAGTATAGTTGGTTTGGTTCAGGCAAAAAATACAGGCATCATCATAGTTCTGTTACAGTATACATCTTGCAATAATTAAATGAAAATACAACATACATTTGGCTATGGAGGAAAAGGCAATGTCTGCCTCCACTAAAATACAATTGAATATAAAAATGAATAAATTAATCACAGATTTTTTAAGATACTTTTTCAACACATTGTGTAGTTTATTACATTCGCTCATGGGCCCTTTAACATTTTCTCACTCCAGAGGAGCATTGCAGAGATTTATTTTCTACTGTAGTTTTAAATGCTCCTATTCATAATTATAATATTTCTGCAATTTCAGACAGAGAAGATGGAACTAATCAATAAATCTTCAGAATTATTGGAGCACAGTGATTTACAAATTTCCACTGTTATACATTATTTAACACCTGGCGTTAAGTAGCCCCTTGTGGTACCCATCAAAGAAATGTTATCGACCACCCTGTAACGATTTATCCCCAAAGCACGTGTGCAAGTCTGAGAGTTCTCAGATTAAAGGAAATATTTGATGAGGCAGAGATGTTTTCTGAGATGTTTAGATGAGTATAAGGTACGTTGTAGGTTTGTGAGTATGGAGGATGTCAAAGATCAACCTATATATAGATCAGAAAAACATACCATCTACCTCTACACCGAGAGAGGCTCAGAAGTTATTGAAACTGACCCATGATACAAGTCAATAGGATCATTTATTCTGTCCATACTCCAGACTACCTACAAATCTCAGGCTTAGTTGTAGAACTAATGGAGTTGGACTTATGTTTAGTTAGCAGTTGTAGAGTGCAGGAATACAGATGGACCAATCGCTAAAGGAACTACGCTGGTTAGACCTCCACTGGTTGGGTCACCACCTTGACGGACGTTCCAAGGTGAATATTCAGGATCTGTTGCAACCAAACCTTCTCCAACTAAGGAGCTAAAATCACTACCCGAGAACCCTTCTCCAACTAAGGAGCTGAAATCACCAACCAATAACTCTTCTCCAACTAAGGACCTGAAATCACAAGCCAAGAACCCTTCTCCAAGGAGCTGAAATCACCAGCCAAGAACCCTTCTCCAACTAAGGAGCTGAAATCAACAGCCAAGAACCCTTCTCCAACTAAGGAGCTGAAATCACCAACCAAGAACCCTTCTCCAAGTAAGGAGCTGAAATCACCAACCAAGAACCCTTCTCCAACTAAGGAGCTGAAATCACTAACCAAGAACCCTTCTCAAACTAAAGAGCTGAAATCCCCAGCCAAGAACCCTTCTCCAACTAAGGAGTTGAAATCACCAACCAAGAACCCTTCTCCAACTAAGCAGCTGAAATCACCAGCCAAAAACCCTTCTCCAACTAAGGAGCTGAATTTATCAACCAAGAACCCTTCTCAAACTAAAGAGCTGAAATGCCCAGCCAAGAACCCTTCTCCAACTAAGGAGCGGAATTTACCAACCAAGAACCCTTCTCCAAGGAGCTGAAATCACCAGCCAAGAAACCATCTCCAACTAAGGAGCTGAAATCAACAGCCAAGAACCCTTCTCCAACCAAGGAGCTGAAATCACCAGCCAAGAAACCATCTACAACTAAGGAGCTGAAATCACCAGCCAAGAACCCTTCTCCAACTAAGGAGCTGAATTTAACAACCAAGAACCCTTCTGAAACTAAAGAGCTGAAATCCCCATCCAAGAACCCTTCTCCAACTAAGAAGCTGAATTTACCAACCAAGAACCCTTCTCCAAGGAGCTGAAATCCCCAGCCAAGAACCCTTCTCAAACTAAAGAGCTGAAATCCCCAGCCAAGAACCTTTCTCCAACTAAGGAGCTGAATTTACCAACCAAGAACCCTTCTCCAACTAAGGACCTGAAATCACCAGCCAAGAACCCTTCTCCAACTAAGGAGCTGAAATCCCAATCCAAGAACCCTTCTCCAACTAAGGAGCTTAAATCAACAGCCAAGAACCCTTCTCCAACTAAGGAGCTGAAATCACCAACCAAGAACCCTTCTCCAACTAAGGAGCTGAAATCACCAGCCAAGAACCCATCTCCAACTAAGGAGCTGAAATCACCAGCCAAGAACCCTTCTCCAACTAAGGAGCTGAAATCAACAGCCAAGAACCCTTCTCCAACTAAGCAGCTGAAATCAACAGCCAAGAACCCTTCTCCAACTAAGCAGCTGAAATCACCAGCCAAGAACCCTTCTCCAACTAAGGAGCTGAAATCAACAGCCAAGAATCCTTCTCCAACTAAGGAGCTGAAATCACCAACCAAGAACCCTTCTCCAACTAAGGAGCTGAAATCACCAACCAAGAACCCTTCTCCAACTAAGGAGCTGAAATCACCAACCAATAACCCTTCTCCAACTAAGGAGCTGAAATCCCCAGCCAAGAACCCTTCTCAAACTAAGGAGCTGAAATCACCAACCAGTATTTTCTACTGTAGTTTTAAATGCTCCTATTCATAATTATAATATTTCTGCAATTTCAGACAGAGAAGATGGAACTAATCAATAAATCTTCAGAATTATTGGAGCACAGTGATTTACAAATTTCCACTGTTATACATTATTTAACACCTGGCGTTAAGTAGCCCCTTGTGGTACCCATCAAAGAAATGTTATCGACCACCCTGTAACGATTTATCCCCAAAGCACGTGTGCAAGTCTGAGAGTTCTCAGATTAAAGGAAATATTTGATGAGGCAGAGATGTTTTCTGAGATGTTTAGATGAGTATAAGGTACGTTGTAGGTTTGTGAGTATGGAGGATGTCAAAGATCAACCTATATATAGATCAGAAAAACATACCATCTACCTCTACACCGAGAGAGGCTCAGAAGTTATTGAAACTGACCCATGATACAAGTCAATAGGATCATTTATTCTGTCCATACTCCAGACTACCTACAAATCTCAGGCTTAGTTGTAGAACTAATGGAGTTGGACTTATGTTTAGTTAGCAGTTGTAGAGTGCAGGAATACAGATGGACCAATCGCTAAAGGAACTACGCTGGTTAGACCTCCACTGGTTGGGTCACCACCTTGACGGACGTTCCAAGGTGAATATTCAGGATCTGTTGCAACCAAACCTTCTCCAACTAAGGAGCTAAAATCACTACCCAAGAACCCTTCTCCAACTAAGGAGCTGAAATCACCAACCAATAACCCTTCTCCAACTAAGGAGCTAAAATCACTACCCAAGAACCCTTCTCCAACTAAGGAGCTGAAATCACCAACCAACAACTCTTCTCCAACTAAGGACCTGAAATCACAAGCCAAGAACCCTTCTCCAAGGAGCTGAAATCACCAGCCAAGAACCCTTCTCCAACTAAGGAGCTGAAATCAACAGCCAAGAACCCTTCTCAAACTAAGGAGCTGAAATCACCAACCAAGAACCCTTCTCCAAGTAAGGAGCTGAAATCACCAACCAAGAACCCTTCTCCAACTAAGGAGCTGAAATCACTAACCAAGAACCCTTCTCAAACTAAAGAGCTGAAATCCCCAGCCAAGAACCCTTCTCCAACTAAGGAGTTGAAATCACCAACCAAGAACCCTTCTCCAACTAAGCAGCTGAAATCACCAGCCAAAAACCCTTCTCCAACTAAGGAGCTGAATTTATCAACCAAGAACCCTTCTCAAACTAAAGAGCTGAAATGCCCAGCCAAGAACCCTTCTCCAACTAAGGAGCGGAATTTACCAACCAAGAACCCTTCTCCAAGGAGCTGAAATCACCAGCCAAGAAACCATCTCCAACTAAGGAGCTGAAATCAACAGCCAAGAACCCTTCTCCAACCAAGGAGCTGAAATCACCAGCCAAGAAACCATCTACAACTAAGGAGCTGAAATCACCAGCCAAGAACCCTTCTCCAACTAAGGAGCTGAATTTAACAACCAAGAACCCTTCTGAAACTAAAGAGCTGAAATCCCCAGCCAAGAACCCTTCTCCAACTAAGAAGCTGAATTTACCAACCAAGAACCCTTCTCCAAGGAGCTGAAATCCCCAGCCAAGAACCCTTCTCAAACTAAAGAGCTGAAATCCCCAGCCAAGAACCTTTCTCCAACTAAGGAGCTGAATTTACCAACCAAGAACCCTTCTCCAACTAAGGACCTGAAATCACCAGCCAAGAACCCTTCTCCAACTAAGGAGCTGAAATCCCAATCCAAGAACCCTTCTCCAACTAAGGAGCTTAAATCAACAGCCAAGAACCCTTCTCCAACTAAGGAGCTGAAATCACCAACCAAGAACCCTTCTCCAACTAAGGAGCTGAAATCACCAGCCAAGAACCCATCTCCAACTAAGGAGCTGAAATCACCAGCCAAGAACCCTTCTCCAACTAAGGAGCTGAAATCAACAGCCAAGAACCCTTCTCCAACTAAGCAGCTGAAATCACCAGTCAAGAACCCTTCTCCAACTAAGGAGCTGAAATCAACAGCCAAGAATCCTTCTCCAACTAAGGAGCTGAAATCACCAACCAAGAACCCTTCTCCAACTAAGGAGCTGAAATCACCAACCAAGAACCCTTCTCCAACTAAGGAGCTGAAATCACCAACCAATAACCCTTCTCCAACTAAGGAGCTGAAATCCCCAGCCAAGAACCCTTCTCAAACTAAGGAGCTGAAATCACCAACCAAGAACGCTTCTCCAACTAAGGAGCTGAAATCACCAACCAAGAACATAATGGACAACAGACAAGACTAGATCCCACTACTCTACGGTGGGAGGTTATAACATTGTCAGAGCAACTAGGATATAAACATTGAATAGAACACTCCCATGATATCTCGCCTTTACTACTGCAACTCTCTCCTTGGTGGCCTTCCCTTCACCCGTCTCCCTCCATTCCAATCCATAATGAACACCTCCGCTAGACTTATCCACCAATCTCAACGGTCTGTATCTTCAGCTCCTCTCTGTCAGTCACTCCACTGGTTTCCCTCAACAATAATGCACCCTCTTATGTCTCTGCTCTCATCTCTAAGTACACCCCCACTTGCCCTCTCCACTCTGCTAATGACCTTCTTCTTTCATCCTCTCTTATCACCTCCTCTCACTTCCATCTTCAGGAGTTTTCTTGTGCTGCCCCTACTCTTTGGAACTCCTTGCCTCACTCCATTTGACTATCCCCCTGCCTCAAAACATTCAAACACTCACTACAAACTAATCTGTTTAAAGAAGTTCATCACCTCCAGCCTCAATATATACATCACATCTCTGTGTATATTTGATTTTAAGCTCAGACCGGGCCCTCCATTCTCTTCTCTGTTTTTCTTCATTTTGATAACATTGTTTTGACTTGAACTTACCCCTGTATAGCACTACGGAATATGTTGGCGTGCTACAAATTAAGGAAATAGTAATGATAATAACACGCACAAATGAATAATACACAGTGATTGGCATATAGGTTTTGGAGCCTTTGATATTGGTCTGTGTTTGCAGGTTTTGTCCAAAAATATTCATGTTGGCAACCCCCGTATGTCCAAACCGGTCATGCCAATGGGACATAGGACTTCAGTGGTGACTTCAGCCTGGCTGGAGCTGGTCTATCTTTAAGTAGCTTTCTTTACAAAGAAGTAATTCCTTGTCATAAGGGGAAGATCTAATCTTCTGAGAAGGCATGAACCATCAGAGTAGGCACCTTACAGTGGTATTTGCTCTATAACCATACCGCACTCTTATATATATATATATACAGTATCTCACACAAGTCAGTACACCCCTCATATGTAAATATGTTATTATATCTTTTCATGTGACAACACTGAGGACATGCCCCTCTGCTTCAATGTGAAGTAGTAAGTGTACGGCCTGTATAATAGTGTAAATGTGCTGTCCCCTCAAAATAACCCAACACACAGCCATTAATGTCTAACCGCGGGCAACAGAAGTGAGTACACCCCTAAGGGGAAATGTCCAAATTGGGCCCAAAGTGTCAATATTTTGTGTGGCCACCATTATATCCAGCACGGCCTTATCCCTCATGGGCATGGAGGTCACCAGAGCTTCACAGGTTGCCACTGGAGTCCTCTTCCACTCCTCCATGATGGCATCACAGAGCTGGTGGATGTTAGAGACCTTGCGCTCCCCCACTTTACTTTTAAGGATGCCCCACAGATGCTCAGTAGTTTCTAGGTCTGGAGACATGCTTGGCCAGTCCATCACCTTTACCTTCAGCTTCTTTAGCAAGGCAGTGGTCGTCTTGGAGGTGTGTTTGGGGTCGTTATCATGTTGGAATACTGCCCTGCGGCCCAGTCTCAGAGGGGATCAGGCTCTGCTTCAGTATGTCACAGTACATGTTGGCATTCATGGTTCCACCAATGAACTGTAGCTCCCAAGTGCCGGTAGCACTCATGCAAATCATTTTTGCTTTATTAAACCTTTCATGTGGTGTGTTTGAATCATTTAGTCGTGTCCGACTCTCCATGACCTCGGTATTCATGGCAGGGATACTGGAGTGGGTTGCCAGTTCCATTGGGCCACAGCATACAGCTCCTAGTATTCCTAGGTGGTCTCCTATCCAAGTATTGACCAGGCCCAACCCTGCTTGGCTTCAGGGTGGTGTGACCTCTTGGTTCCCTGACTGGAATTTAAACCAATTCACAGTGGTGAAAGCGCTGAATCCTAACCACTGGACTACCAGGGAACAAAGCCTTCATACTTGAGACCATTTGATGAAGATGACCGTGTCTGTATTGCTATTACTGGCGCCATTTTAGGTCAGGTACATTGGTGTAGGAGCCCAAAAAAATCTGGGGGGAATAATTTTAATCTGCAAGGGCAGATTAAACGTGTCCCTAATTAATTTAATTGGGGGGGGGGGATTTGTCCCCCCCCCCTCCGTTCCTACGCCCTTGGTCATGTAATCTCTTATAGGAGGGGGAATAAAATACTGTATAATATTATCATGAATATTTAAGTTAATTCAGTTATGTTATAGAATGGCAACGCGAACAAAGATGGCGGCCGCCAATGGCTCTGCCTAAAACAATCATTTTAAAATGTATAATTAAACATTTAAATAAAAATACATTACCAATAATAAAATATAATATATATTTCAGCGGCTTACGGTGAACTTTTACTTTAACGCATTATTGATAACGTCTCCAATAAATCGTCACGTCCATTTTGCATTTATTTAGTTTAATCATTATTATGCTTTAAAAAATAATTATTTCTATCTATAAGCATCTAGAAGGCATCCCTAATCATAAGGGGAAGATTTATGCTCCAGTTGACTTTAATTAAATTATCTCCTTTATTTCGGGAATAGATTGCTTTAAATTACAGCAACAGCTAAGGTTATCTTAGATCCTCTGCGCAGTTAGTAAGCGGCGTTTTTTTTTCCTCGTGACCTCATTTGCTACGATGGAAGTCAGCTATTCCCTGTCTATTATTACACTAATAAAATCTTTCTTTTATGGTTAACTAAAATAGTTGTCACATTTAAGCCTGCATATTAATTGGCGGATAATGAGCTGGTAAAGCCGCTTCTCTGCAGGTGCGCCGATCAATTTGAGCGAAAGCAAAAAGATGAGGCCATTTTCTTATTGCATCTATAATTAAAAAGTGATTTATTCCTCCTAATAATGTGCGCTCATCGATCTTCTGCAAATGTATGGTTTCATTTACAACCTTTTAAATCATAATAATTTCCGTTTGTGTAACAATGATTTTCTAAAGCAATTTTGGCTCTTTATGTATTGCTGGTAAGTTCAGTTGCTTTTCGCACGAGGAAATATATAAGCGTAAAAGTCTGTTACGCTTAAAGGGATACAGAGCGGTAAAAAGGCCTCAGGAAGGCGCAATTGTGTGGTGTTATGGATTATTACTACGAATGAACACAATAAGTAAAGATAAATGCGTAATAATCAGTATATGATAATGAGCAACACGTGGGTAACCCCTGCGCACATGGGGGGAGAGAGAGCACAGAGAGAGACAAAGAGCACACAGAATTAAAGGGGAGAGACAGAGGGCACAGAGAGAGAGAGAGCACACAGAATTAGAGGGCAGAGACAGAGGGCACAGAGAGAGAGATGGGGCAGAGAAAGAGAGCGCAGGGAGAGACAGAGAGCACACAGAATTAGAGCGCAGAGACAGAGGGCACAGAGAGAGACAGAGAGCACACAGAATTAGAGCGCAGAGACAGAGGGCACAGAGAGGGAGAGGGCAGAGACAGAGAGCACAGGGAGAGACAGAGAGCACATAGAATTAGAGCGCAGAGACAGACAGCACAGAGAGAGAGAGCGTGCGCATAGAGTTAGAGGGAAGAGACAGAGGGCACAGAGAGAGAGCAGAACAGGGCACATGGAGAGATAGAGAGCACATAGAATTAGAGGGCAGAGACAGAGGGCACAGAGAGAGAGGGGGGGGCAGAGACAGGATACAGAGAGAGAGAGGGGGCAGAGACAGGATACAGAGAGAGACAGAGAGCACATCGAATTAGAGGGCAGAGACAGAGGGCACAGAGAGAGAGAGGGGGCAGAGACAGGGCACAGAGAGAGAAAGAGGGCAGAGACAGGGCACAGAGAGAGAGAGAGGGCAGAGACAGGGCACAAAGAGAGACAGAGAGCACACAGAATTAGAGGGCAGAGACAGAGGGCATAGAGAGAGACAGAGAGAGTCAGAGAGCACACAGAATTAGAGCACAGAGACAGAAAGCACAGAGAGAGAGAGAGAGCATGCGCATAGAGTTAGAGGGAAGAGACAGAGGGCACAGAGAGAGGGCAGAGACAGGATACATGGAGAGACAGACAGCACACAGAATTAGAGCGCAGAGACAGAGAGCACAAGGAGAGACAGAGAGCACACAGAATTAGAGGGCAGAGACAGAGGGCACAGAGACAGAGAGCACATAGAATTAGAGCGCAGAGACAGAGGGAACAGAGAGAGAGAGAGAGACAGAGAGCACAGGGAGAGACAGAGAGCACATAGAATTAGAGGGCAGAGACAGAGGGAACAGAGAGAGAGAGAGAGACAGAGAGCACAGGGAGAGACAGAGAGCACATAGAATTAGAGGGCAGAGACAGAGGGCACAGAGAGAGAGAGCATGGGCATAGAGTTAGAGGGAAGAGACAGAGGGCACAGAGAGAGGGCAGAGACAGGGCACATGGAGAGACAGAGAGTACATAGAATTAGAGGGCAGAGACAGAGGGCACAGAGAGAGAAAGAGAGTGCATAGAGTTAGAGGTCAGAGACAGGGCACAGAGAGAGAGAGGGGGCAGAGACAGGATACAGAGAGAGAGAGGGGCAGAGGCAGGATACAGAGAGAGATGAGAGCACAGAGAGACAGGGCAGAGACAGAGGGCACAGAGTGAGACAGAGAGCACATAGATTTAGAGGGCAGAGACAGGGGGCACAGAGAGAGACAGAGAGCACATAGATTTGGAGGGCAGAGACAGAGGGCACAGAGAGAGAGAGAGAGGGCAGAGACAGAGAGCACATAGAATTAGAGCGCAGAGACAGAGAGCACATAGAGTTAGCGGGCAGAGACAGAGGGCACAGAGAGAGAGAGAGCACATAGATTTAGAGGGCAGAGACAGGGGGCACAGAGAGAGACAGAGAGCACATAGATTTAGAGGGCAGAGACAGAGGGCACAGAGAGAGAGAGAGAGAGGGCAGAGTGAGAGGGAGGGCACAGAGAGAGGGCACAGAGAGAGATATAGAGCACATAGAATTAGAGGACAGAGAGAGAGGGCACAGAGTGAAACAGAGGGCACAGAGTGAGAGGGAGGGCACAGAGAGAGGGCACAGAGAGAGATAGAGAGCACATAGAATTAGAGGGTAGAGAGAGAGGGCACAGAGAGACGGAGAGCACATAGAATTAGATGGCAGAGACGGGGCACAGAGAGACGGAGAGCACACAGAATTAGAGGGCAGAGACAGAGGGCACAGAGAGAGAGAGAGACAGGGCACAGAGAGAGAGAGAGACAGGGCACAGAGAGAGAGATGTGAGCACAGAGAGACAGGGCAGAGACAGTAGAGGGCAGAGAGAGATGGGGCAGAGACAGGGCACAGAGAGACAGAGAGCACATAGAGTTAAAGGGCAGAGACAGGGCAAAGAGAGAGAGAGAGAGAGGGGGCAGAGATAGGACCCCCGTGTCTCTCTTCCCCTCCTCCTCTCCTTACCCCGTGTCTCTCTTCCCCTCCTCCTCTCCTTACCCCGTGTCTCTCTTCCCCTCCTCCTCTCCTTACCCTGTGTCTCTCTTCCCCTCCTCCTCTCCTTACCCTGTGTCTCTCTTCCCTTCCTCCTCCCCTGTGTCTCTCTTCCCCTCCAACTCTCCCTCCCGTGTCTCTCTTCCCCTCCTCCTCTCCTTACCCTGTGTCTCTCTTCCCCTCCTCCTCTCCTTATCCTGTGTCTCTCTTCCCCTCCTCCTCTCCTTACCCCGTGTCTCTCTTCCCCTCCTCCTCTCCTTACCCTGTGTCTCTCTTCCCCTCCTCCTCTCCTTACCCTGTGTCTCTCTTCCCTTCCTCCTCCCCTGTGTCTCTCTTCCCCTCCAACTCTCCCTCCCGTGTCTCTCTTCCCCTCCTCCTCTCCTTACCCTGTGTCTCTCTTCCCCTCCTCCTCTCCTTCCCATGTGTCTCTTTTCCCCTCCTCCTCTCCTTATCCTGTGTCTCTCTTCCCCTCCTCCTCTCCTTCCCCTAGGTCTCTCTTCCCCTCCTCCTCTCCTTATCATGTGTCTCTCTTCCCCTCCTCCTCTCCTTCCCATGTGTCTCTTTTCCCCTCCTCCTCTCCTTATCCTGTGTCTCTCTTCCCCTCCTCCTCTCCTTCCCCTGTGTCTCTCTTCCCCTCCTCCTCTCCTTACCCTGTGTCTCTCTTCCCCTCCTCCTCTCCTTACCCTGTGTCTCTCTTCCCCTCCTCTCCTTACCCTGTGTCTCTCTTCCCCTCCTCCTCTCCTTACCCTGTGTCTCTTTTCCCCTCCTCCTCTCCGTACCCTGTGTCTCTCTTCCCCTCCTCCTCTCATTACCCTGTGTCTCTCTTCCCCTCCTCCTCTCCCTCCCCTCTGTCTCTCTTCCCCTCCTCCTCTCCCTCCTGTGCCTCACTTCCCCTCCTCCTCTCCCTACCCTGTGTCTCTCTTCCTCTCCTTTACCCTGTGTCTCTCTTCCCCTCCTCCACTCTCTCCCCTCTGTCTCTCTTCCCCTCCTCCTCTCCCTACTGTGTCTCACTTCCCCTCCTCCTCTCCCTCCCCTGTGTCTCTCTACCTCTCCTTTACCCTGTGTCTCTCTTCCGCTCCTCCTCTCATTACCCTGTGTCTCTTTTCCCTTCCTCCTCTCCATCCCCTTTGTCTCTCTTCCCCTCCTCCTCTACCTCCTGTGTCTCACTTCCCATCCTCCTCTCCCTCCCCTATGTCTCTCTTCCTCTCCTTTACCCTGTGTCTCTCGTCCCCTCCTCCTCTCCTTACCCTGTGTCTCTCTTCCCCTCCTCCTCTCCCTCCCCTGTGTCTCACTGCTCCTCTCCCTCCCCTGTGTCTCTCTTCCTCTCCTTTACCCTGTGTCTCTCTTCCTCTCCTTTACCCTGTGTCTCTCTTCCCCTCCTCCCCCCTGTTTCTCTCTTCCCCTCCTCCTCTCCTTACCCTGTGTCGCTCTTCCCCTCGTCCTCTCCTTCCCCTGTGTCTCTCTTCCCCTCCTCCTCTCCATAGCCTGTGTCTCTCTTCCCCTCCTCCTCTCCCTCCCCTCTGTCTCTCTTCCCCTTCTCCTCACCCTCCTGTGTCTTTCTTCCCCTCCTACTCTCCTTACCCTTTGTCTCTCTTCCCCTCCTCTCCTTCCCCTGTGTCTCTTTTCCTCTCCTCTCCTTTCCCTGTGTCTCTCTCACCCTCCTCCTCTCCCTCCCCTGTGTCTCTCTTTCCCTCCTCCTCTCCTTACCCTGTGTCTCTCTTCCCCTCCTCCTCTCCTTCCCCTGTGTCTCTCTTCCCCTCCTCCTCTCCTTCCCCTGTGTCTCTCTTCCCCTCCTCCTCTCTTTACCTGGTGTCTCTTTTCCCCTCCTTACCCTGTGTCTCTCTTCCCCTCCTCCTCTCCTTCCCCTGTGTCTCTCTTCCCCTCCTCCTCTCCTTCCCCTGTGTCTCTCTTCCCCTCCTCCTCTCCTTCCCCTGTGTCTCTCTTCCCCTCCTCCTCTCTTTACCCGGTGTCTGTTTTCCCCTCCTTACCCTGTGTCTCTCTTCCCCTCCTCCTCTCCTTCCCCTGTGTCTCTCTTCCCCTCCTCCTCTCACTCCCCTGTGTCTCTCTTCCCCTCCTCCTCTCCTTAACCTGTGTCTCTCTTCCCCTCCTCCTCTCCTTCCCCTGTGTCTCTCTTCCCCTCCTCCTCTCCTTCCCCTGTGTCTCTCTTCCCCTCCTCCTCTCTTTACCCGGTGTCTCTTTTCCCCTCCTTACCCTGTGTCTCTCTTCCTCTCCTCCTCACCTTTCCCTGTGTCTCTCTTCCCCTCCTCCTCTCCTTCCCCTGTGTCTCTCTTCCCCTCCTCCTCTCTTTACCCGGTGTCTCTTTTCCCCTCCTTACCCTGTGTCTCTCTTCCTCTCCTCCTCACCTTTCCCTGTGTCTCTCTTCCCCTCCTCCTCTCCTTCCCCTGTGTCTCTCATCCCCTCCTCCTCTCTTTACCCGGTGTCTCTTTTCCCCTCCTTACCCTGTGTCTCTTTTGTTCTCCTCCTCTCCTTCCCCTGTGTCTCTCTTTCCCTCCTCCTCTCCCTCCCATGTGTCTCTCTTTCACTACTCCTCTCCTTCCCCTGTCACTCTCTCCCCCTCCTCTCATTACCCTGTGTCCCTCTTCCCCTCCTCCTCTCCCTCCCCTGTGTCTCTCTTCCCCTCCTCCTCTCCTTCCCGTGTCTCTCTTCCCCTGTGTCTCACTTCCCCTGTGTCTCTTCCCCTCCTCCTCTCCTTCCCCTGTGTCTCTCCTTCCCCTCCTCCTCTCCTTCCCCTGTATCTCTCTTCCCCTCCTCCTCTCCCTCCCCTGGGTCTCTCTTTCCCTCCTCCTCTCCTTACCCTGTGTATCTCTTCCCCTGTGTCTCACTTCCCCTGTGTCTCTCTTCTCCTTCCCCTGTGTCTCTCTTCCCCTGTGTCTCACTTACCCTGTGTCTCCCCTTCTCCTCTCCTTCCCCTGTGTCTCTCCTTCCCCTACTCCTCTCCTTACCCTGTGTCTCTCTTCCCCTCCTCCTCTCCCTCCCCTGTGTCTCTGTTCCCCTCTGTAACGGAACCCATCACTGTTTTACCCTGTTTTATGGTTATTTAATTATTATGGTTAAAATATGATCCTACTGTTATACTGTATGTATGTTGGTTTATGCTCTGCAGAATATTAGCACAGCCTATTGCAGACCTTGGCATAATAGATAATCCTCTTACAAGGGCTCCTCATAAGCAAGCGATGTCCATTGTGTGAAGTGTTCACATTGTGAAGATGGAACAAAGGGAAGGATGATCTAATCAATGTCTGATTGTATCAAAGTTGCCAGGTAGCCTCAGGGCGGTGTGACCCACCTAGGGTCCCTCTATGTGTATTGTGTAGCCAAATATGGGGGATGTGTATTGCCTGTGGGAAGAGATGTGTATATATATCTCTGCACAACAAAATAAAGACAGTATTATTTGACTCCCAATTGAGTGTCGTCCAATATGGGAGGTTGGGGATGGTGAGACTGTAGTGCTTCTTGTATATTTTACCGTATACCAGCGGAGATATTGGACTGCATGTTCCAACTCCGTTACATTTGGTGGCAAGTGGCAGAATTGTTCCCACGGTCAGAAGGACAGCTACAGGAGACACCATTCCGTGGAGTTACAAATTAAGGGCAACGCTAGTATCCGTACAGCGCCCCTGGCTACAGCAGGATGGAACCGGCTAGTTTTCAGACAGCGTTCCATGATGAGGAGGAGGAGGCTGCCGCGGACTACAGGGATGCAGACAGAAAGGAACTCAGGGAGGGAGACCGGGCAGCGGCTACAGCACCTCTTACGGACAGCACACAGACTGATTTTGGAAGAGAACTCCAAAGCAGACTGGCCTTTTTCCCAGGTATGCTTCCCACAATAACCTTGCAATGATTAATGACAGATGTCCACCAATACATAATGGAAAAGCAGCGGGCACGGGAGCGGTCCATCTTGGGAGCTGCTAACCCACCTCCCACCATTAACCCCCCCCCCCCCCCAACACTGCGTCCGGGTGGTGGGAACTACCAAACCCCTCCACGGTACATCAGGTGCCACACGTGTAACCAGCAGGGCCACATGCAGAGAGACTGTCCCAGAACCAGAAACCGCTCCACGTGGAATACTCCAACTAATTCTCCTCCCCAGCGACAGTGTGTATCCCAGGGAGCAGAAGGTGCCGTCCTTCCCCCCCAGCGGCAGTGTCTATCCCAGGGAGCAGAAGGTGTCGTCCTTCCGCCCCAGCGGCAGTGTGTACCCCAGGGAGCAGAAGGTGCCGTCCTTCCTCCCCAGCGGCAGTGTGTACCCCAGGGGGCCGAAGGTGTCGTCCTTCCTCCCCAGCGACAGTGTGTATCCCAGGGAGCAGAAGGTGCCGTCCTTCCGCCCCAGCGGCAGTGTGTACCCCAGGGAGCAGAAGGTGCCGTCCTTCCTCCCCAGCGGCAGTGTGTACCCCAGGGAGCAGAAGGTGCCGTCCTTCCTCCCCAGCGGCAGTGTGTACCCCAGGGAGCTGAATGTGTCGTCCTTCCTCCCCAGCGGCAGTGTGTACCCCAGGGAGCAGAAGGTGCCGTCCTTCCTCCCCAGCGACAGTGTGTACCCCAGGGAGCAGAAGGTGCCGTCCTTCCTCCCCAGCGGCAGTGTGTACCCCAGGGGGCCGAAGGTGTCGTCCTTCCCCCCCAACGGCAGTGTGTATCCCAGGGAGCAGAAGGTGCCGTCCTTCCTCCCCAGCGGCAGTGTGTACCCCAGGGAGCAGAAGGGGCCGTCCTTCCTCCCCAGCGGCAGTGTGTACCGAAGGGGGCTGAAGGTGTCGTCCTTTCCCCCCAGCGGCAGTGTGTACCCCAGGGAGCAGAAGGTAACGTCCTTCGTCCCCAGCAGCAGTGTGTACCCCAGGGGGCCGAAGGTGTCGCCCTCTCCCCCCAGCGACAGCTTACCCTAACAAGGGGAGACACCAATCTCCCAGACGGCGCAGATGGGACCATGGTCTCTGTGCCTGACCTACCGGGATGCTGGACAGCCTGTCCAGATCCCCAACTACCCTCACTGGGACAACCGGAGGAGGGGGTAAGTACAAATTCCCCTCCCCAGCTAACTCCCAATGTGGCCCCAGGGTTAACAGAGGAAATGTTAACCCCCACTGACCCCCCACCTTTCCCTGGCTACTGAGCCGGAATATGTCCCAAGTACCCCAGCAGAAGAGCTGACAGTGGGGCAGAGTGCAGTCGGCCTCTGCCCTCCCTTTGTCCCTTGTACAGAGCAGAATGTCCTGCAGGTTATACCAGCAGAAGAGCTGGCATTAGGGCAGAGTGCCGCTGGCCTCTGCCCCTCAAGTCCCCTCAGCGTGTTGCCCCATCACCACAGCGAAATATCCAGGTGCCTGGTTAGACTTCCCCCCAAAGGGGAGATGGGTGACGAAGTGCCTTTTGCCACTGTGTCCTGGAGAGGACTTATTGCCAGCCTCCTGCCCTGCGACTATGGCCCTGGGACATATTGCCCTTTAAAAACAGTATTCGGGCATACCAGAGTGTATGTCACTCATTCTGGCCCTTTAAATACAGGGGGGTCATTGGGTACTTGCCCTGTTGGGGCGGTGATACCCCAGATAGCTATACCATGGAGCCCATTCATATAATGAAAGACTATGGGAAAGACTTTAGCTACATGGCAGTTGAACTGTGTGAATAAGATCTGAGCGCTATTCGGTGGTTTTGTGCGCTCAGATCCCAGCTATCTGGGGATATGTGAAATGTGAGTAAATGTGAATTGAAGTAATGCTGATGGGTTGTCAAACTAGAGAACTGACCAACAAATACTTTTGTCCGGAGATCCCCAGGCCGATCCGTTGGGATCAGACCGTGTATGCCGGCTTATGGTCACGGGGGAGGTGTGTAACGGAACCCATCACTGTTTTACCCTGTTTTATGGTTATTTAATTATTATGGTTAAAATATGATCCTACTGTTATACTGTATGTATGTTGGTTTATGCACTGTATGTATGTTGGTTTATGCTCTGCAGAATATTAGCCCAGACTATTGCAGACCTTGGCATAATAGATAATCCTATTACAAGGGCTCCTCATAAGCAAGAGAGGTCCATTGTGTGAAGTGTTCACATTGTGAAGATGGAACAAAGGGAAGGATGATCTAATCATTGTCTGATTGTATCAAAGTTGCCAGGTAGCCTCAGGGAGGTGTGACCCACCTATTGTCCCTCTATGTGTATTGTGTGGCCAAATATGGGGGATGTGTATTGCCTGTTGGAAGAGATGTGTATATATATCTCTGCACAACAAAATAAAGACAGTATTATTTGACTCCCAATTGAGTGTCGTCCGATATGGGAGGTTGGGGATGGTGAGACTGTAGTGCTTCTTGGATATTTTACCGTATACCAGCGGAGATATTGGACTGCGTGTTCCAACTCCGTTACACCATCCTCCCCTCCCTCCCCTGTGTCTCTCTTCCCCTCCTCCTCTCCTTACCCTGTGTCTATCTTCCCCTTCTCCTCTCCCTCCCCTATGTCTCTCTTCCCGTGTCTCTTCCCCTCCTCCTCTCCTTACCCTGTGTCTCTCTTCCCCTTCTCCTCTCCCTCCCCTATGTCTCTCTTCCCCTCCTCCTCTCTTTACCCTGTGTCTCTCTTCCCCTCCTCCTAACCCCCCCCCCCCAAGCCAAAATTACGAGTCGCGGGTCGCAAAACAACGGCCTAACTCCCTGAACCGCGCCAACTTAAAAACACGATAATAATAAACACAATAATAATGAAAAAAACACTCACCCACAGCATGGGGGACAGCCAGGATGTCTGGGACTGAGGTTACACTCGAATTTAACCCAAAATTCCCCAGTTTCGGCAACTAAAATTAACCTCCCAATGCTGGGGGTCCCCACATTAACCCCACATTAACCCTTGCAGTGGCGGTCCCTGATCGCATGCGATCTGGGACCGCCGCTGCAATCAAATTCAAATTTCCCGCCTTGCAGGTCCTTAAAGGACCGTAAAGGCTCTTAAAGGACCTGGATAAAAAAAATAACCCTATCACTCTTGGGGCTCTAGCCAGAGCCCCACGAGCCCCTAAATAACCCTGTCACTCATGGGAACAATACAGACACCATAATCCCTTAATTAACCCTATCTTAATTACCCTTATCTCTCAGATACATTCTTCTTTAGATGTTTTTCTGGTGCTGCATTTTCTTCATAATCCCTTAATTAACCCTGGACCTCAGGGGGGTCAATACATTAATTGACCCTGTCACTCATGGGAATCAATACAGACCGCCATAATCCATTAATTAACCCTGTCACTCAAAGGGGGCAATACAGACCCCCATAAATCCTTAATTAACCCCTGTCACTCATGGGGATCAATACAGAACCCCATGATCCCTTAATTAACCCTGACACTCATGGGTATCAATATAGTTAATAGGTTAGTGTAGAGGGGTGTTAGTTTAGATTTAATGGTTTATTGGGGGGCTATAGTGCAGTGTAGTGTTTGTACTAAGTGTTATGAGTGTCCTGGAGAACCCTCATAGCACTTACGGGGTAATGTTAGGCTTCTAACGGTCCCATTAGGGTCTTTATATACCCTTATGGGACTAATGGGGTTAAATAGAGGCTTATGAGGTTCTGTATAGACACCCATAAGAGACCGGGTTAAAATAGTGTGGCGCTTACACTTTGGGTCATGAGGGTCCTGGATGACCCTCATGGCACTTATAGTGTTCTACATGCGCTCATTAGTGTCCTATAGGGGTCTATATAGTTGAGGCACATGATACACTCACATTGGGTGGCAAACAGCATTTCAACACAACTGTTAACTTGCAGCACTTAGTCCTCTCCTTCCCCTCCTCCACTCCCTCCCCTGGGACAGGGTTATTTAGGGGTTGATCGGGCTCTGTATAGAGCCCCATGAGTGATAGGGTTAATTTTTTTATTACGGTCCTCTAAGGACCCGTAAGGCGGGAATTTTGAATTTTGATTGAGGGTTAATGTAGGCTCATTAGCGTCGGGGAGGGTGGTCATAGCAGAGAGGTCAGACACATTGTGGTCCACTTGAGAAGGAACTGGCAACCCTTTCAAGTATCTCTGCCAAGAAAATCTTATGGATAAGCACAACCAGACACAAGATGTGCCCGGCGTGCCGCAGTCCATAGGTTCATGAGCCTCACATGAACACATTTTCTACTTGATTTTGATGATGGTGCAGAGCACTTTAATGACTTTGGTGGCCTATAACGAAATCCACACATGGGTCACTCACTAACAACCGCCATGTCCTCTCTCGTGATGCCCTTCTCTATCCGTCCTGCTGACGGACGGACTGACGGACGCACCTCGCTCTATAACCTTTCAGTATTTTATTTGAAATATTCAGTCACTTGCAATTTAAAATTACAGCTCGCTCTGCAAAGTGAATGATTCAAGAAAGCGTATCTGACAGCCCATTCGCATTACACCGACTCGGAGCTGAGACCAACACGGCCGATCAATAATAAGAAGGATTGCATTACCCACTCATGAATCTTTGATTATACTTTGATATAAAATGTTCAGCAGCAGAATAATAATGATTTCAAAGTCATAAAGCGTTCGGCAAAACCTTGCAGGGTCTTTGTGCGTTTCTGGATAATAATTGCACTTTAAATGTCTTTTTTGGGGCGCAGAACAGGTGATAATGAAACCATAAGAGATAAAACAAACTTTCAAAATATATTTATTTTACACTAAAAATTGTTTTTAGCAGCATTTATTATATCAATTGATGGTAAATAGATGGGGAAGAAGTGGAGGCAGTGACAGATTTTATTTTCCTGAGCTCCAAGATATCTGCAGATGGTGACGGTAGCCATGAAATTAAAAGACTTTTGCTTCTAGGGAGGAAAGCTATGGAAAGTCTGGACAAGCTAGTAAAAAGTAAAGATCTTACACTATCAAAGGTCCACATAGTTCGAACTGTTATTCCCAGTAGTAACTTACGGATGTGAGAGCTGGACCATAAAGAAGTCTGTGTGCCAGAGAATGTATGCCTTTGAATTGGTGTTGGAGAGTGCCTTGGACTGCAAGAAGAAACTCCAATCAATTAATACTACAGGAAATGAAGCCAAACTGTTCATTGGAAGGTTTGATCATGAGGCTGACGCTCAAATTATTTGTGAGAAGATGAGAAGATAGGATTGTCTAAAGAAGAGTCTGATGCTGGAAATGTTGGAAAGTCAGTAAAATCGGAAATGGATAGATGAGGTCATTGATGCAATGAGCATGATCTTGAGGTATCTCAGAGGGCTAGTGCTGACAGATATGCCTGGCAAGCTGCATGATGGGAAGTTTTGAACTACACTGGCACTTTAAGGATATTTCTTCTTGAGCATGTGAAAGAATCAGTTTCAGTCCCATTATTTGAGCCCCTTTACTCAAACAGAGAGCTCCTTCAATTCGAGGACTAGAACTGGATACTGTTCTATGAGGTGAAATAAGTCTCATATTATTATCATGTCCCATTGCAGGTCACTTTTCCATATTTAATACATATATAAAATAAACTTAAGCGTTCCTGGCATCATAAACAACAGGGTTGTTTGCTTAAACTATTCACTAGCTACTGTATAAGGTATACATTACTAAATTTTAGAACTGCAGTAAACTTATTTGAACTGCTGGGTGTGGCTATGGGATATACAGTCAAGTTATCTGATTATTACAGAAATCTATGAAGCTTCTTTTGAGTATCAGAATGGGCCTCCATTGACTGATCACATTTGAGACATCATCTGGTTGTCATTATCTTAAAGAGACAGCAACACAAATTTACAACAACCTATTAAATAGTATAGGTTATGATAAACTCAAGTTATTTAAATCCATAATACAAAGAAACATGCATAGGTTTCAAATTAATACAAAGCTATAGGTAGTAAGTTTAAGATAAAAATTCCAGTTGGTATCTTTTATCTGTCAATCAGCCTTTCTGACCCTCCGACCAGGCTCTTCTCCATGTCTTTGTGTTAGCGTCTAAACATTGCCAATTATTCCATGGGGCTTCCACATGCTCAGACTGATTGTACCAAGCAGTTGGATGGTGAGAACAACGTGCAGTAATCCAATCGTCAATTCATTCAATCAATCTGAGCATGTGCAAACAAATACAAGGCTATTATATCAAGTCTGACTTAAAAATTACATTCTTACAATGGAAGCTAAATCAAGAAAATGCAATTATTTTACAAAATATTCAGTTAACATGAACGTGCTACTAATTATAGTTTACAATTATATCAGTGGTTTATAAATTTATGTAGTTACTTAGGAGACAGTCGAAACTATCTAAGGAGCCAGGGAAAGACTTTTTATTTATATATATATTTCCTCTTAGTTCATAATATTTAGTTATTTATATTATGGATTAAGATGAAATGGCATTGGATTAAAGAGCGAAGCCTTTGTGGGCACATTTGCATGTTCCTTCCTAGGTTCCTCAGAATTGTGACCAGGAAACAAGTTTTGTAACTTCTTTTAGACGTTCAAAAGTGAACACAAAGGTACTATTTTATTTCCTGTACTACTGTACGGTGGAGGCTTCTATCACCATATATTAAATGATTGGTGTGGCTAACTACCTACTCATAAAATCTACTACACAAGCAAGAAACCGGCTCCAGGCTGATGGGAGTCAGTAAACTCAAAACAGCTGTCTGTGGGTAGGTTTCCTGGCTTGTTCTTAATCCATCCTGGTCTTTGCTTAAAGCTGTGTAACACAGCAGGTACATGCCAAGAAGGAGCCATGTTTGAAATGGTATTTGGAATAAAGAGTGAAGCCTTTGTGGGCACATTTCCATGTCCATGCCAAGGTTCCCAGAATGCAGTGCAATAACTGTATTTCTTGGAATTCTGAGCAGGAAACACGTTTTTTTTTTACTTTTGTACTATTTATCTGCTATGTATATATTTATATACAAGACAACCAAAAATGATGAACCAAGAGGAACATTTTAGGGGATACCATGGATTTGTCAAGTCCTTGGTCATACCATATTTAAATCTTTCACTTTAGATTTTAGTACAGGTATACCCCGCTTAACTCGGCCCCTTTTAGATCTATATAGCAAAGCTTTTTGTTGTAATTCCCCGTTTCGCGCCTGTCCCCGCTGTATCAATGTTTTCCCTGTAATTCCCCATTATAGTGCCGATCCCCCTGAAGCTCTGCTTTACTATAACGCTGTTTTTTCCTTATTTAGCCCCATTTATCGCTCCATCCAGCATCACAGCATTAACAAAGACTACAGAGGAGAGAGAGGCAGAGAGAAAAGTGCCATCCTGGAGAGAGAGCAACAAGAGAGCCCCCAATTCCTACCTCCAACCTCCACGGAGAAGATACAGAGAATTTTCATTGTTCCCTTGTTTCTCATAAGATCATTATTAATTGTAAGGAAGATCTCAGCAAATTGAAGAGCATTCCTTGGATGTCTAGATGCAGGTGCTGGACTGCTTGGAGAAAGGGGAGCACCAAGTGGACATTGGGGCAGATTAGAAGTTTCCAACTTCCACAATCCGCACCATCCTGAAGAACAAAGAAAAGATCAGGTCTTCACGACCACCAGCACTGAACCTTCAGTGAAGAAGATTACATGCTCCAGATGCTATCTTCAAGTGGAGAAGCAGTTTTGACAACAAACTTGAGCGTAACTTGCATGTCAGCTAGACCGTCATAATGGAGAAGGCTAGAAGCATTTACAGTGATACCCAGGGCCAAACACCAGATGTGATGGAGAGCTTCTCAGCCAGTTACGCTTTGGTTGGACCGTTTCAAAAAGAGGAACAACCACTACAACATGAAGATCACGGGAGAAGTGACGAGCGCTGACACTGAAGCTGATGCGGGCTTTCCAGACACTTTGAAGGACATTGTGGAAAGAGGCAATTACCCTCCAGAACTGGTGTTCATCGTCGATGAAACCGGCCTGTTCTGGAAGCGAATGTAAAGTCACACCTTCATATCACAGGAGCAGAAGATCAAATCAGCCAAAGACGGGCTAACCCTTCTTCTAGGTGGGGATGCCAGCGGTGACTTCAAGATCAAGCCATTGCTGGTCTAGCACTCAAAAACACCAAGAGCCATGAAGAGCATACCAGAATCACCTTGCCTATCATCTGGCAATTCAATTCTTTAATAACTGGTTCAGGGAGCATTTTTGGCCATTGGTGAAGCTATTGCAGGCGTTATGAACTTCAGGCCAAATCGCTCTTGTTAATGGACAATGCTTCAAGCCACCCTACCAACTTGACTGAGCTTGATTGCTGTAGCACCCAACACTACTTCACTCATCCAGCCTATGGATCAGGCGGTCATTGCGACCTTCAAGGCCTACTATCTTCGCCGCCCACCGCCAGCTCATTGACCAGCAAGGACAAACAATGGATTTCTGGAACAAGTGCAACTTCATGCAGGCCTAACTAACATTGACCTATCTTGGAAGGAGGTGACGCGTAAATGTCTAAAAGCAGTGTTGATGAAGATATGGCTGGAGCTGTGTGTGGATGTGCAACGAGAACAGCCCATCATAGTGGAAATAGTGGACCTTGTAAATATAGCTGGACTGGGAGATGCAGACGCCCAGGCCATAGAGAACTTGGTTCGGGCTTCAGGTGAGAGCCTGACCAAAGAGGACCTCCAACAACTGGCAGAACAGGGCATCAAGAAAGCCCAGTACAGCAGTGACTGTGACACAGAGGATCTTATCAATGGTTTATTGGCAAATGATCTGGACGCTGGGAGGAGCATCGTTATTGGGGCAATGTCTTGTCACTAGAATCTACTGGACCGGTGCAGAAAGCAGAGACAGATGTCCCTGGACCAGCTTGTCCCAAAAAAGCCAGGTTGTAGGATGAGCCTGAAGCTTCCACATCTACCAGTTAAAGTTGTCATGTTTTCAGTTTCTTCATATAAACTCAAAAAGTTTGACATTTCTATTGGTTTTGTGTCTTTTTTCCCTATCCCATCTCCACTATGCTAATGACCCTGTTTAGCTCTGTTTTGCTTAACAATCCTATTGCATAGATCCTATCTACACTGCTAAATGGTTTATTCCTGTGTATCTCTTTAAATTCCAATTACAGTCCTGTAGTGGGATCTTACATTTTAGTTTTAGTTCATCAACTTCCTGAAGTGGTAGGAAATTTGAATGTAGAGGTATAACTGTCACGATCTGCTTCTTCTAGGGGGCTTGATATGAACCTAGTTCAAACCTACCCCAGCAGAATCATGTAGTTCCTGTTCTCTGTGGCTCAAAAGATGGCTTTTGAAGAGGGCAAGGACCAAAGGTACAGGCAGAGAATACTGCATACAGGTTACTAGTGGCCCATGGCAAGACCACTCCCCAAGTCAGGATACAACACACAGAAATAGTCTCACACTGTGTATATGTGAAAACTATCTCTCAACCTTTATTGAATGATCAAAACAACATATTTATACTCTCCAATACCACACCCTTGTGTACATTTGTGTATGTGTGATGTCAGCCCATCTGGCTTGCAACCTTGGGCTATCAAAGCTCTTAAGGTCAAATTCACCAGATATCTAGTGAACAAACCTTTATGTTAAACTCAAGTGTTTGTTTAGGACGACTTGAAGTACATGCATCTGTCTTGACCCAAGGTCTGTATGTCTGAGTGTGCAATAATCTGCAGCTAACTTCTATGCAGAGCATTTCTACCAATTCCACACATGTTCTATATAGCATTTTCCCTCTTATAATATAACTAGGACACATAATACAACATATAACCACACAATAACACATAATCCCAATGTAACAATGTCATGCTCCCTGGGACATATTTCTAAATTGCTGACAATATGAGTCCTTCAACAAGTAAATCATGACAATAACCCCTCCCCTTTGGGCGTGTCCTTTGCTCTCACGATACAGTGTTACACTGTTGCAAGTTACAGTTGGCAGCCAACATGTGAAAATACAGGGAGAAAGAGGAAGACTCAATTATTCTTAGAAGTGAGATTAAAATTGTATTTGAGGGTTAGATTAATTAATTCAGTTACATTGATATAACCTATAATAGGGTGAAGGGAGGGGAGAAAGGGAGGGAGAGAGAGAGAGAGTAGGCAGAGAGAGGGAGGGAGGCAAAGAGATAGGGAGGGTGAGAGAGGTAGGGAGGAGGAAAGAGAGAGAGGCAGGGAGGGGGAGGGAGGAAGGCAGAGAGAGGGAGGGAGAGAGAGGTGGGAGAGAGAGAAAGGGAGGGGGAGAGAGAAAGAGAGAGAGAGAGAGAGAGAGAGGAAGCAAAGAGAGGGGAAGAGAGAAAGGGAGGGGAGAAAGGGAGAGAGAGGGAGGCAGAGAGAGAGGGAGGGTGAGAGAGAGAGAGAGAGAAAGAGAGAGAAAGAGAAAGGGAGAGAGAGAGGAAGCAAAGAGAGGGGGAGAGAAATGGAGTGGAGAGAGAGAGAGGGGGGGAGGCAGAGAGGGAGGGAGGGTGAGAGAGGTAGGAGGGAGGAAAGAGAGAGGGGCAGGGAGGGGGAGGGAGGGAGGCAGAAAAGGAGAGAGGGAGAGGCATGGAGGGGAGGGAGGCAAAGAGAGAGGGAGGGTGAGAGAGAGAAAGAGAGAGAGAGAGATCACACACATACAGTGCACACAGAGAGCAAGAAAGAGCGCAGAGAGAGAGAGTGCACACAGAGAGAGTGCACAGACAGAGAGATCCCACACAGACAGCGCACACAGAGAGCAAGAGAGAGCGCAGAGAGAGAGTGCATAGAGAGAGCGCACAGTGCACAGAGAGAGAGAGACACAGAGAGCAGAGACAGAGAGCACACAGAGAGACAGAGCGCATAAAGAGAGAGAGAGTGCATAGACAGAGAGAGCACACAGACAGAGAGCACACAGAGATCGACACACAGAGAAGGAGGGGTACAGAAAGAGAGAGTGTGCACACAGACAGAGAGATCACACACAGGCAGCGCATACAGAGAGCAAGAGAAAGCGCACAGACAGAGAGAGTGCACAGAGACAGAGAGCCACAGAGAGAGTGCACAGAGAGCATACACACAGAGAGCACACAGAGATCAACAGAGAGAGAGTACACACATACAGCACACACAAAGGCACGAGAGCACACAGAGAGAGCAGAGTGAGAGAAAGGTACACACAGAGAGCACAGAGAGAGAGAGAGTGCATAGACAGAGAGATAACACACAGACAGTGCACACAGAGAGCAAGAGAGAGTGCATAGAGAGTGCGCACAGTGCACAGAGAGAGAGCAGAGGCACAGAGCACACAGAGAGAAAGAGCACACAAAGAGAGAGAGTGCACACAGACAGAGAGATCACACACAGGCAGTGTATACAGAGAGCAAGAGGAAGCGCACAGACAGAGAGAGTGCACAGACAGAGAGCCACAAAGAGAGTGCACAGAGAGAGAGCCACAGAGAGAGTGCACAGAGAGAGAGCCACAGAGAGAGTGTACAGAGAGCATAAACACAGAGAGCACACAGAGATCGACAGAGAGTACACACATACAGCGCACACAAAGCGTGAGAGCGCACAGACAGAGAGAAGAGGCAGAGAGAGTGAAAGAAAGATACACACAGAGATCGACACAGAGAGGGAGGGGAACAGAGACAGAGCACACACAGACAGCTCACACAGAGAGTGAGAGCACACAGACAGAGTGCACAGAAAGAGAGAGATTGCACAGAAAGAGAGAGAGTGCACAGAAAGAGATCACACAGAGAGAGTGCACAGACAGCCCACACACAGACAGCACACATAAATAGCAACAGAGAGCGCACAGACAGAGAGAGCTCACAGAGAGAGATATTGCAAAGACAGAGAGCAGACAGAGTGCACAGAGAGAGAGATTAACAGAGACAGTGCACAGAGAGAGGGAGCACACACACACAGAGCGTACAGAGATCAACACATAGGGGGCGGGGTACAACGAGAGAGAGTGCACACAGAAAGAGACACAAGGGAGGGAGTGGGGGGAGACAAAGGGGTGAGAGAGGGGGAGAAGAGACACAGCGGGGAGAGAGGGGGGGAATGACACAGGGGAGGGAGAGAGGGCAAAGAGACAAAGGAGAGAGTGATGGCAAAGCCACTCATTGCGGGGATAGCGATGAGCGCCAAATGCGCTCATTGTAAGCCCGGAAAGTAGAGAGTATATTAGAGGGATAGAGACTCGCCTTGTGTGACAAACTGCATTGCCAGGCATCAAATTTTATTGCCGTTATTTTTGACGGGCAAGTCGCTAGTAATAATATATATATGAAACAAAAAAATAAATGTCCATTTATAGTTTCTAAGCAAAATATCAGAACATTTATTTTAAAACGTTTCTTTCAAATTATGAAACACAATCTTTCTAGAGAGCCCACGCGAGCGCGTCGGGATATAGCTCGGGGCTACAGTACGCTCCGCGCTCTCGTCTGGTCAGAGTCGCTCATTTATGCGATTCAGTAACGAGATTGATTTTTAATTCAGACTTCCATGGAAGAAACATTATACATTTATTCAATTATTGTTTATTCTCCCAACGTCCACATGGCCGGTGCTTAATAAAATAACAAATATTGATTGGGAGCTGCCAGCAACTCATGAAAAAAATACATTTTATGAAATTCGCTATTTTTTTGTTTAATGTGGCCATGGTATTAAAGGGATATGGGATTTTTCTGAATTTTTTAGGTATATAATACACCTGGGTATCTATTTACTTTTATGTACTATTAAGAAGTGCTTATAAGCTCTGCCTAAAATCAAACAAATAGTCCCTGTATGGGTGTGCCCTCTGCAGCTCACGAAGACACAGACTCTGTAGGGCTGGATGTGCAGTGTAGTGTCCTAGCCTATCAGGGACCATGCCTCAGCAGCATATTGCTGAGAGATGTCACTGATTCGCTAGTATGAGACACAGCTTAGCAAGTACTACAGAGTCTGTGTCTTCATGAGCTGCAGAGGGCAGAGCCATACAGGGGCTATTTGTTTGATTTCAGGCATAGATTATAAACATTTCTTAATGAAATAAAGTACATAAAAGTAACTAGATACCGAGGGATATTATATACCTAGTGACAGTCAGGACCCTCCAAATCCCTTTAAAGAGACACTGCAATCATTATTAACCTGTTACAAACTAACAGTATGTTTAAATCTCCGTAGTATATATTTAAAGGGCCAGTGTAGGCAACTTAAAGAACAGCTGTACAACAAGTTTCCTGTCAATGGAGATCATTGTGATGGTGGTACACGTTGTGTCTGAAAATTTTGTGGCATCCTGGTATACAAAGCCACCTCCCACATTGACCTTATAGAGGGTGGATACTTCAATATCTATATAAATTCTATAAATCTATGGAGAGCGGGAGAAAAGAGTTGTATTCCATTCCTGTCATTGGCGCTTAGAATGCTGAGCTGTCTGATACTCTGTGGAGGCAGTGAAATAGATATATTTAGTGAAAATGCCCTTATATATTAATGTAACAATGTCAATATTTTTCTGTACATTATAATATTTAACTACGGGCAGGAGGCGGTGATGCTTGTGGATGCATCTTTAGATGCACTGCAGGCCGAGACCTGTAATCAATGTTGCAGCCAACAGATGCCCTGCAGCTCAAGGGTTGACTTTCTTAAAGGGACATCAAGGTGGATCCAAATATGCTGTATTTTAAAACATTTTATTTAACATTATATTTTCTTTCAGTAAATCTACATTGATCTTCCTTGTAATATTTTCCTGCCAATCTGCCTTTCTGATCCACCCTGTGAGAGATAATCATGTGAGAAAAAGTCATTAGGATAAAGGGGATCTTTTCATGTAATTTATGCTTGACATTACCAACTTTCAAGCTTAATTATCTAAAAATTTCATATTTTTTTTAATACTAAACAATTAAAATTATGTTTTGTAAATGTGCATTTTTCATATATTTTTGCTGTCTCATTTTATGTATAAATCACAATTTTTGCATGCTTTATTAAGGATAAATAAATATTTTTCTATATACAGTTTTTTTTGGGATTCTTCTAAATTTTATTATTTTTTTGTTTTATTTTAATTCATGCTTTTCAGGGTATTCCATCGATTTTTCAACAATACATTGAAATCTTTCTTTTACTATAACATAACAATAGCACAAATCAAATGTTACCCTGTCACATCCGCCATATTTTAACCTTAACTGATCCATACGTCTGGCATTTAGGAACATATTTGTATTGGTGGCCCATGGGCATCAGTCATGACAACTAAGCCAAAGGAGGAAGATACACTTAATAGCAGAGGAAAGTCCTTGGAGCCATTGAGTCTCCATGTCAGGTGCATCTGACCTATAGCAAGTCCATCTGTCATGGCAGATTATCCACAAGGCTCTCTGCTACCACTGACTAAGAACATAAAAAGGGTAATTTACCCTTTTTACCTTTGAGAATCTGCTTAAAGGACCACTGAAGTCTGGGAATTTGCTTTTACATTGAATCAAACAAATTTGGATGAAATAAGATATATTTTGGATTTACACTATTTATTTTGCTTGGAAAGGAGGCTGCCATTTTGGAACTCACATTGATATCCTCCTTATTTAGCTGGTGTCTGCAATTATATATGCACAGATGATGTTCGCTGTTAGTGTGATTCATACCCCGTAGCAGGTAATGAGAATTTTATTAAATATATATATTGCTCGGTAAAGAGGCTGCCATTTTGCATCTCACATTGTTCCTCATTGATATCCTTATCCATCTTGTTTAAATGATGTTTGCAATTGTATATTCACAGATGATGTTAGCTGTTAGTTGATTCATCCCTCTAGCAGGAAAGGATAACTTTATTAAACATCTATTGCTCAATATAGAGGCTGCCATTTTGCATCTCACATTTTTCCTCATTGATATTCTTATCCATTGTGTTTAGCTGATTTTTGCAACTTTATATGCACAGATGATGTTACTAGTGTGATTCATACCCCGTAGCAGGAAATTAGTGTTCTATTGAACATATATATTGCTCAGTATAGAGGCTGCCCTTTTGCATCTCAAATTCTCTCTCGATCATATCCTTGTCCATTTTGTTTAGTTGATGTTTGCAACTGTATATGCACAGCTGATGTTAGCTGTTAGTGTGATTTATTCACCTAGCAGGAAATAAGTCCTCTATTAACCATATATCTTGATCAGTATAGAGGATGTCATTTTTCATCTCAAATTCTCTCTAATTCATATCCTTGTCCATCTTGTTTAGCTGATGTATGCAACTGTATATGCACAGATGATGTTAGCTTTTAGCGTGATTCATACCCTGTAGCAGGAAATTAGAATTGTATTAAGCATATATATTGCTCAGTAAAGAGGCTGCCATTTTGCATCTCACATTTTTCCTCATTGATATCATTATCCATCTTGCTTAGCTGATGTTTGCAATTGTATATGCACAGTTGATGTTAGCTGTTAGTGGATTCATCCCCCTAGCAGGAAATGATAACTTTATTAAACATAAATTGCTCAATATAGAGGCTGCCATTTTGTATCTCATATTCCCCCTCCTTGATATTCTCCTCAATCTTATTTAGCTGATTTTTGCCACTGCTTATGCACAGATGATGTTAGCTGTTAGTGTGATTTATTAACCTAACAGGAAATGAGTACTGTATTAAACATATATATTGATCAGTATAGAGGATGTAATTTTGCCTCTCAAATTCTCTCTCTCTCTCATTCATATCCTTGTCCATCTTGTTTAGCTGATCCTTGCAACTGTATATGCACAAATGATGTTAGCTGTTAGTGTGATTCACTCCCCTAGGGGGAAAGGAGAACTTTATTAAACATATATATTGCACAGTATAGAGGCTGCCACTTTGCATTTCACATTCTGCCTCACTGATATTCTCTCCCATCCTGTTTTGCTGATGTGTGCAACAGTTTATGCACATGTGATATTAAACATTAGTGTGATTCATCCCCATAACAGGAAAGGAGTAATGTATTAAACATATATATTTCTTAGTTTAGAGGTTGCTATTTTGCTTCTCATATTTTCTCTCATTGATATCCTCCTCTATCTTGTTTAACTAATGTATGCAATTGCATATGAAAGATTATGTTAGATGGTAGTGTGAAAGCTAGGGGGATTAATCACACTGACACCTGGTTGCAGAGAAGCTCCTTCTGTGATGATGTAAGTGGGGTCTGCCCAGCTGTGTGTATAGCTTCACCCACCAGTGACATCTCCTGTGCAAATACAGTTGCAAGAACCTATTAGAAATGAGGCTATCTTGTATTTAGTCATCACAAATAATGTTGATATGGTATCAAATGTTGAAATAGGGCAACCTTTGGGACACAGTGATCACAACACAGTCTCATTTGAGATTGAATTATAAAAACAAAACTGTAAGGGGCCAACAAAAACTCAGAGTTTTCAAAATGGCATATTTTAACGGTCTAACAGCAGCAATACACCGTATAGATTGTGACAAAGAACTGATAGGTAAAAACACTGACCATAAATGGACAATGTTCAAATCCTTACTAAATATACATACACATCGGCATATACCGTGTGGGAATAAAAGTAAAAGGAGTAAATCCCATCCAATGTGGCTTAACAATGATTTAAAGATCAAGATAAGGAGTAAAAAACAGGCATTTATATTATACTGACAAGAGGGGACAGAGACTGCTTTACGGGAGTACAAGGAAATCAACAAGGCTTGCAAAAGGGCTATTAGACTGGCTAACATAGAAAATGACAAGTTATAAGTAAAGGAGAGTAAGACTAACCCTAAATATGTGTATTCATATATTACTGGGAAGAAGGTCAGGAAGGAAGCTATAGGAACATTACAATGTGGCACAGTCTGATAATTAGTGACCAGGAAAAGGCAGGTGAGCTAAATAGGTTCTTTTCGTTGGTTTACACAAGGGAGGTACAAGTGGTTGGGACACTGCAACATAATGGGGCTACACTACCTTTGCCAAATAACTGGTTAACAGAGGAAGTAATCCAAAAGAAGTTGGAAAAAATAAATGTTAATGAAGCCCCGGGTCCTGATGGAATACATCCACGGGTACTGAGGGAGCTGGGCCCTGTAATAGCCAAACCATTATATGTAATCTATCAAGACTCACTAAACACAGGGTCTCTACCAGATGACTGGAGAAAAGAAGATGTGATACCTATATTTAAGAAGGGAGCAAGAGCAAATCCTGGGAATTATAGACCAGTGAGCCTCACTTCTGTAGTGGGGAAGCTTTTAGAAGGGTTAATAAGGGATAATATACAAGAATATGTCTATTTAAACAGGATTATAAGTACGAGTCAGCACGGATTTGTAAGGGATAGGTCATGTCAAACAAACCTACTTGGATCCAGGCAACTCAGTTGATGTAGTCTTTTTGGAATTTGCAAAGGCTTTTGATACAGTGCCACATGGAAGACTATTGTGCAAACTAAGGGATGCAGGAATTACAGTAAATATCTGCTCATGGATTGGAGCTAAAAGACACAGAGAAAAGAGTTGTTGTAAATGGAACATACTCGGATTGGACTAATGTGGTAAGTGGGGTTCCTCAGGGTTCAGTATTAGGTCCTCTCTTTTTAACATATTTATTAATGACTTAGAGGTAGGATTGGAGTGTGGTGTCTCCATTTTTGTTGATGACACTAAGTTGTGCAAGGTAATTAAATCAGATAATGATGTACTTTCCCCCCAAATGGATTTACATAAAATAGAGGAATGGGCATCTAAATGGCAGATGAAATTTAATATTAATTAAATTGTAAGTCTTTGATTGTAAGTTTGCGAGTTTCTTTCCTAAGTACTTTGGGAATTCACCATGGACATAGGATTCCTAGCTCAAAGACAGGGCCGTCCTTCCTTTGCTAATTGTTAATCTGTATTTATCATTGTCTGAACCTAATTTATGTACAGCGCTACGGAATATGTCGGAGCATTATATTAATAATTAATAAATGTAAAGTTATGAATCTGGGAAGGAAAAATAGCCATGTCATTCATAATCTTAATGGAGCAAATCTAGGGGTATCAGAGATAGAAAGGGATTTGGGAGCTTGTGGACAACCACCTAGGTAACAGTGCTCAAAGCCAAGCAGCAGCTGCAAAGGCAAATAAAATATTAGCATGTATTAGGAAGGGTATAGAAGCCAGGGAAGCAAATATAATTCTGCCACTATACAAATCTCTAGTACGCCCTCATTTGGAATATGGAGGACAATTTTTGGCATCACTTCATAAAAAGGACATTTTAGAGCTGGAAAAAGTACAGAGAAGGGCTACAAAACTAATAAGGGGAATGGAAGGGCTAAGTTATGAAGAAAGACTAACCAAATTACACTTATTTTCTCTAGAAAAAAGGCGTCTAAGAGGAGATATGATTACCTAATATAAATACATCCAGGGTCAGTATACAGATTTGTCGGGGGAGCTTTTTGTGCCAAGAGGTTTCCAACTGACAAGAGGACATCCTCTGAGGTTAGAAGTAAAAAGATTCCACCATAAAGAAAGAAAAGGGTTCTTCACAGTAAGGGTGGTTAATCTGTGGAATTCTCTACCAAAGGAGGTGGTGACAGTGGATATGATAGATAACTTTAAAAATGGGTTAGATACATTTTTAGATAAAAAGGGAATTAAGGATTATCCTGAATAATTAGAGAGGGAGTATTGATCCAGGGAGGAGTCTGATCGCTGGTATCTGGGGTCAGGAAGGAATTTTATATTTTTTTCCCTCTTGAGACAATTGGCTAAGTTTCACTGTTTGTTTTTTTTTCAGTTTGTTTCCTCTGGATTAATTATCAGTTAATTAATCTGCATATTGTAGATCAGAGGAGATCTAAAAAAGCTGAACTTGATGGACTAAAAGTCTTTTTTCAACCACAATTACTATGTAACTACGTAAACAAGATGGAAATGACTATTAGTGAGGGAGATTTTGATTTGCAAAATGGCAGCCCCTATTCTGAGCAATGGCAGATCAAATGAAGAAACAAATGGAAGAAAGAATAAATAATGTTAATTCCACAGAATTAATGTTAATGCGGAACAAATCTGGAGCCTCCTCATCTCTTCGTGTTCTTCCTCATGACAGCTGACACCTTGCACAGCTGTGACCTAAAGCCACACCCACATGACAGAGCCTTTCATTTACATTTTACAGGAAATGCCTACCTGCTTTATGGCAGTTTACCAGAGCACACCCACTTGAGAAAGTAACAGGCAGCAGCAGGCTAGAAATCAAAATGGAAGTCTGCAGTAAATAGTAATTACATATACAAGTTTCAAAAGAAATGAGATTTATTTTTATTGATTTTTTTGCTTTTTAAAAACATTTTTGACCACATTAGAAGGAAATCTGGTTGATCCAAAAGAAGCTAAGAAAACACTTGTTTAACAACACTGACACCTGGTGGCCACTTGGTAACATAGCCAATGAATATATTTTATTTATATTTATATAGCACTTTGTGTTTGCGTCTCTCAGTCTTAATCGACTCTCTGTGACCTCATGGACCACAAACCCATCATGCTGATCCATGGCAGAGATACTGGAATGAGTTGCCAGTTCCATCTCCAGCGGGCCACAGCATACAGCTCCTGGTATTCCTAGGTGGTCTCCCATCCAAGTACTGACCAGGCGCACCCCGGCACGCTTCAGGGTGGTTTGACCTCTTGGTTCTCAGGTTGCAGCGGTGAAAGCACAGAATCCTAACCACTGGACCACCAGGGAACCCTTATATATTATACTTTACATTGTTACATTTTAGAGAAGATCACAGAACAGAAAGATCCTGTCAATTAGATATCTTGTGTAGTGCCTAACACACAGCATGTCACTGTCTGCTTGCTGTCTAACAGCATGTCCCCTCTGTGGGAATATCTTTAGTTTTTACAATGATGGCACAAGATGGCAACCGAGGGCCTGGTCAATATCCACTAATTGCACAAAAATGGCTGCTGGCAACTGCATTGCCATGGAGGTCCTTAAAGGGTTAAACAGTTGGGCCATGGAGGTAATTTAAGGACCTTTGTTACATTGTATTTATATTCTGAGCCATGCAGGTCCTTACAGGACCCCCTGGATAGAGGGTTCATTTTAAATGTCATACAGGTCCTGCCAGGACCTCTGTGGCATAAGAGATTAATTTTAGGGGTTTTAGAGGTCGTTCATGGATCTCTATGTCATATTTAATTAGTTATGATGCCATGGAGGTCCTTCCATGGACCTGCAAGGACCTCCATGGCAGGAAACAGTATAGATACCATGGGGGTTCTAATAGGCATATAACTTGTCTATATGTACCACTGGGATCCCTAACGGACCAACAGGTGAGGTTAACATTTAGGTATCATGGAGGTCCTCTGTGTCATAGGGTTAATTTTTAGGTGCCATGGGGGTCTCAATAGACTTCCATTGTTAGAGTTCATAGTGGGGATTAGGTACGTGTCGGGAAGGGAATGCCCGGGGGTTCCCTTTACTGCATGGGAGGAGGGAATCCCCGGAACTGCAGTATATATAATGAGACTGTGCCAGCTGAGGCATTGGGTGTAGCTCAGTGGTTGAACAGTTCAACGTAGTAGAAGAGGTTGTTGGTCAAAATCTTGTTTAAGAAAAAATAATCAGAGTACAGGTTTAAATCTGCCACTACCTCCACTTCTTCCCCATTTATTTCCATGACAGTAATATTTATAGATTAGAGAAGACTCCATGACATTAGTATGTATAGATTAGAGGGGACTCCATGACATTAATATGTATAGATTAGAGGGGACTCCATGATATTAATATGTATAGATTAGAGGGGACTCCATGACATTAATATGTATAGATTAGAGGAGACTCCATGACAGTAATATGTATAGATTAGAGGAGACTCCATGATATTAATATGTATAGATTAGAGGAGACTCCATGATATTAATATGTATAGATTAGAGAGGACTCCATGACAGTAATATGTATAGATTAGAGGAGACTCCATGACATTAATATGTATAGATTAGAAGAGACTCCATGACAGTAATATGTATAGATTAGAGGGGACTCCATGACATTAATATGTATAGATTAGAGGGGACTCCATGACAGTAATATGTATAGATTAGAGGGGACTCCATGACATTATTATGTATAGATTAGAGGGGACCCCATGACAGTAATATGTATAGATTAGGGGAGACTCCATGACAGTAATATGTATAGATTAGAGGGAACTCCATGACATTAATATGTATAGATTAGAGGGGACTCCATGACAGTAATATGTATAGATTAGAGAGGACTCCATGACAGTAATATGTATAGATTAGAGGGAACTCCATGACCATAATATGTATAGATTAGAGGGGACTCCATGACATTAATATGTATAGATTAGAGGGTCTCCATGACATTAATATGTATAGATTAGAGGAGACTCCATAACATTAATATGTATAGATTAGAGGGGACTCCATGACATTAATATGTATTGATTAGAGGGGACTCCAGAACATTAATATGTATAGATTAGAGGGGACTCCATGACCGTAATATGTATAGATTAGAGAGGACTCCATAACATTAACATGTATAGATTAGAGGGGACTCCATAACAGTGATATGTATAGATTAGAGGAGACTCCATGACATTAATATGTATAGATTAGAGAGGACTCCATGACATTAATATGTATAGATTAGAGGGGACTCCATGACATTAATATGTATAGATTATAGACTACTCCATGACATTAATATGTATAGATTATAGAGGACTCCATGACATTATTATGTATAGATTAGAGGGGACTCCATGACATTAATATGTATAGATTATAGAGGACTCCATGACATTAATATGTATAAATTAGAGGGGACTCCATGACAGTAATATGTATAGATTAGAGAGAACTCCATGACAGTAATATGTATAGATTAGAGGGGACTCCATGACATTAATATGTATAGATTAGAGGGGACTCCATGACAGTAATATGTATAGATTAGGGGAGACTCCATGACAGTAATATGTATAGATTAGAGGAGACTCCAGAACATTAATATGTATAGATTAGAGAGGACTCCATGACCGTAATATGTATAGATTAGAGAGGACTCCATGACATTAATATGTATAGATTAGAGGAGACTCCATAACATTAATATGTATAGATTAGAGGGGACTCCATGATATTAATATGTATAGATTAGAGGAGACTCCATGATATTAATATGTATAGATTAGAGGAGACTCCATGATATTAATATGCATAGATTAGAAGAGACTCCATGACAGTAATATGTATAGATTAGAGGGAACTCCATGACATTAATATGTATAGATTAGAGGGGACTCCATGACAGTAATATGTATAGATTAGAGAGGACTCCATGACAGTAATATGTATAGATTAGAGGGAACTCCATGACCGTAATATGTATAGATTAGAGAGGACTCCATGACATTAATATGTATAGATTAGAGGGGACTCCAAGACAGTAATATGTATAGATTAGAGGGGACTCCATAACATTAATATGTATAGATTAGAGGAGACTCCATAACATTAATATGTATAGATTAGAGGGGACTCCATGACATTAATATGTATTGATTAGAGGGGACTCCAGAACATTAATATGTATAGATTAGAGGGGACTCCATGACCGTAATATGTATAGATTAGAGAGGACTCCATGACATTATTATGTATAAATTTGAGGGGACTTCATGACAGTAATATGTATAGATTAGAGGGGACTCCATGACATTATTATGTATAAATTTGAGGGGACTTCATGACATTATTATGTATAGATTAGAGGGGACTCATAACATTAATATGTATAGATTAGAGGGGACTCATAACATTAATATGTATAGATTAGAGAGGACTCCATGACATTAATATGTATAGATTAGAGTGTACTCCATGACATTAATATGTATAGATTAGAGAGGACTCCATGACATTAATATGTATAGATTAGAGGGGACTCCATGACATTAATATGTATAGATTATAGAGGACTCCATGACATTAATATGTATAGATTATAGAGGACTCCATGACATTATTATGTATAGATTAGAGGGGACTCCATGACATTAATATGTATAGATTATAGAGGACTCCATGACATTAATATGTATAGATTAGAGGAGACTCCATGACATTAATATGTATAGATTAGAGGGGACTCCATGACATTAATATGTATAGATTATAGAGGACTCCATGACATTAATATGTATAAATTAGAGGGGGCTCCATGACAGTAATATGTAGAGATTAGAGGGGATTCCATGCCATTAATATGTATAGATTAGAGGAAACTCCATGACATTAATATGTATAGATTAGAGGGGGCTCCATGACAGTAATATGTAGAGATTAGAGGGGACTCCATGACAGTAATATGTATAGATTAGAGAGGACTCTGTGACAGTAATATGTATGGATTAGAGGGGACTCCATGATATTAATAAGATAAGATTAGAGGGGACTCCATGACGTTAATATGTATTGATTAGAGGGGACTCCATAACATTATTATGTATAGATTATAGAGGACTCCATGACAGTAATATGTATAGATTAGAGGGACTCCATGACATTAATATGTATAGATTAGAGGGGACTCCATGACGTTAATATGTATTGATTAGAGGGGACTCCATAACATTATTATGTATAGATTATAGAGGACTCCATGACAGTAATATGTATAGATTGAAGGGACTCCATGACAGTAATATGTATGGATTAGAGAGGATTCCATGACATTAATATGTATAGATTAGAGGGGACTCCATAACATTAATATGTATAGATTAGAGATTAGAGAGGACTCCATGGCATTATTATGTATAGATCAGAGGAGACTCCATGACAATAATATGTATAGATTAGAGCGGACTCCATGACAGTAATATGTAGAGATTAGAGGGGACTCCATAACATTTATATGTATAGATTAGAGAGGACTCCATGACAAGTATGTGTATAGATTAGAGGGGACTCCATGACAGTAATATGTATAGATTAGAGAGGACTCTGTGACAGTAATATGTATGGATTAGAGGGACTCCATGACATTAATATGTATAGATTAGAGGGACTCCATGACATTAATATGTATAGATTAGAGGGGACTCCATGACGTTAATATGTATTGATTAGAGGGGACTCCATGACATTATTATGTATAGATTATAGAGGACTCCATGACAGTAATATGTATAGATTGAAGGGACTCCATGACAGTAATATGTATGGATTAGAGAGGATTCCATGACATTAATATGTATAGATTAGAGGGGACTCCATAACATTAATATGTATAGATTAGAGATTAGAGAGGACTCCATGGCATTATTATGTATAGATCAGAGGAGACTCCATGACAATAATATGTATAGATTAGAGGGGACTCCATAACAGTAATATGTATAGATTAGAGAGGACTCCATGACAGTAATATGTATGGATTAGAGGGGACTCCATGACATTAATATGTATAGATTAGATGGACTCCATGACATTAATATGTATGGATTAGAGAGGACTCCATGATATTAATATGTATAGATGAGAGGGGACTCCATGCCATTAATATGTATAGATTAGAGGGGACTCCATATTATTAATATGTCTAGATTAGAGATTAGAGAGGACTCCATAGCATTATTATGTATAGATCAGAGGGGACTCCATGACAGTAATATGTATGGATTAGAGGGACTCCATGACATTAATATGTATAGATTAGAGGGGACTCCATGACATTAATATGTATAGATTAGAGAGTACTCCATGACGTTAATATGTATGGATTAGAGAGTACTCCATGACATTAATATGTATAGATTAGAGAGTACTCCATGACAGTAATATGTATAGATTAGAGAGGACTCCATGCCATTAATATGTATAGACTAGAGAGGACTCCATGACATTAATATGTATAGATTAGAGCGGACTCCATGACATTATTATGAATAGATTAGAGAGGACTCCATGACAGTAATATGTATAGATTAGAGGGACTCCATGACATTAATATGTATAGATTAGAGAGGACTCCATGCCATTAATATGTATAGATTAGAGAGGACTCCATGACGTTAATATGTATAGATTAGAGGGGACTCCATGACAGTAATATGTATAGATTAGAGGAGACTCCATAACATTAATATGTATAGATTAGAGAGTACTCCATGACATTAATATGTATAGATTAGAGGGGACTCCATGCCATTAATATGTATAGATTAGAGAGGACTCCATGACATTATTATGTATAGATTAGAGGGGACTCCATGACATTAATATGTATAGATTAGAGGGGACTCCATAACATTAATATGTATAGAATAGAGATTAAAGAGGACTCCATGGCATTACTATGTATAGATCAGAGGGGACTCCATGACAGTAATATGTATGGATTAGAGGGACTCCATGACATTAATATGTATAGATTAGAGGGGACTCCATGACATTAATATGTATAGATTAGAGTGTACTCCATGCCATTAATATGAATAGATTAGAGAGGACTCCATGGCATTACTATGTATAGATTAGAGATTAGAGAGGACTCCATGGCATTATTATGTATAGATCAGAGGGGACTCCATGACAGTAAAATGTATAGATTAGAGAGGACTCCATGACAGTAATATGTATGGATTAGAGGGACTCCATGACATTAATATGTATAGATTAGAGGGGACTCCATGACATTAATATGTATAGATTAGAGAGTACTCCATGACGTTAATATGTATGGATTAGAGAGGACTCCATGCCATTAATATGTATAGATTAGAGAGGACTCCATGACGTTAATATGTATAGATTAGAGGGGACTCCATGACAGTAATATGTATAGATTAGAGGAGACTCCATGACATTAATATGTATAGATTAGAGGGGACTCCATGCCATTAATATGTATAGATTAGAGGGGACTCCATGCCATTAATATGAATAGATTAGAGAGGACTCCATGACGTTAATATGTATGGATTAGAGGAGACTCAATAACATTAATATGTATAGATTAGAGAGTACTCCATGACATTAATATGTATAGATTAGAGGAGACTCCAGAACATTAATATGTATAGATTAGAGGGGACTCCATGACCGTAATATGTATAGATTAGAGAGGACTCCATGACAGTAATATGTATAGATTAGAGGAGACTCCATAACATTAATATGTATAGATTAGAGGAGACTCCATGACAGTAATATGTATAGATTAGAGGAGACTCCATGATATTAATATGTATAGATTAGAGGAGACTCCATGACATTAATATGTATAGATTAGAAGAGACTCCATGACAGTAATATGTATAGATTAGAGGGGACTCCATGACATTAATATGTATAGATTAGAGGGGACTCCATGACAGTAATATGTATAGATTAGAGGGGACTCCATGACATTAATATGTATAGATTAGAGGGGACTCCATGACAGTAATATGTATAGATTAGAGGGGACTCCATGACAGTAATATGTATAGATTAGAGGAGACTCCATGACAGTAATATGTATAGATTAGAGGGAACTCCATGACATTAATATGTATAGATTAGAGGGGACTCCATGACAGTAATATGTATAGATTAGAGAGGACTCCATGACAGTAATATGTAAAGATTAGAGGGAACTCCATGACCGTAATATGTATAGATTAGAGAGGACTCCATGATATTAATATGTATAGATTAGAGGAGTCTCCATAACATTAATATGTATAGATTAGAGGAGACTCCATAACATTAATATGTATAGATTAGAGGGGACTCCATGACATTAATATGTATTGATTAGAGGGGACTCCAGAACATTAATATGTATAGATTAGAGGGGACTCCATGACCTTAATATGTATAGATTAGAGAGGACTCCATGACATTAATATGTATAGATTAGAGGAGACTCCATAACATTAATATGTATAGATTAGAGGGGACTCCATAACAGTGATATGTATAGATTAGAGAGGACTCCATAGCATTACTATGTATAGATCAGAGGGGACTCCATGGCATTAGTATGTATAGATTATAGAGGACTCCATGACATTAATATGTATAGATTAGAGGGGACTCCATGACATTAATATGTATAGATTATAGAGGACTCCATGACATTAATATGTATATATTAGAGGGGACTCCATGACATTAATATGTATAGATTATAGAGGACTCCATGACATTATTATGTATAGATTAGAGGGGACTCCATGACATTAATATGTATAGATTATAGAGGACTCCATGACATTAATATGTATAGATTAGAGGGGACTCCATGACATTAATATGTATAGATTATAGAGGACTCCATGACATTATTATGTATAGATTAGAGGAGACTCCATGAGAGTAATATGTATAGATTAGAGGGGACTCCATGACAGTAATATGTTTAGATTAGAGGGGACTCCATGACAAAAATATGTATAGATTATAGTGGACTCCGTGACATTAATATGTATAGATCAGAAGGGACTCCATAATATTAATATGTATAGATTAGAGGGGATTCCATGACATTAATATGTATAGATTAGAGTAAACTCCATGACATTAATATGTATAGATTAGAGGGGACTCCATGAAATTAATATGTATAGATTAGAGGGGGCTCCATGACAGTAATATGTAGAGATTAGAGAGGACTCCATGACAGTAATATGTATAGATTAGAAGGGACTCCATAACATTTATATGTATAGATTAGAGGGGACTCCATAACATTTATATATACAGATTAGAGGGGACTCCATGACAGTAATCTGTATAGATTATAGAGCACTCCATGACAATAATATGTATAGATCAGAGGGGACTCCATAACATTTATATGTATAGATTAGAGAGGACTCCATGACAAGAATGTGTATAGATTAGAGGGGACTCCATGACAGTAATATGTATAGATTAGAGAGGACTCTGTGACAGTAATATGTATAGATTAGAGGGGACTCCATGACAGTAATATGTATAGATTAGATGGACTCCATGACATTAATATGTATAGATTAGAGGGGACTCCATGACATTAATATGTATAGATTATAGAGGACTCCATGACATTATTATGTATAGATTAGAGGGGACTCCATGACATTAATATGTATAGATTATAGAGGACTCCATGACATTAATATGTATAGATTAGAGGGGACTCCATGACATTAATATGTATAGATTATAGAGGACTCCATGACATTATTATGTATAGATTAGAGGGGACTCCATGACATTAATATGTATAGATTAGAGGGGACTCCATGACATTAATATGTATAGATTAGAGGGGACTCCATGGCATTATTATGTATAGATTAGAGGGGACTCCATGACAGTAATATGTTTAGATTAGAGGGGACTCCATGACAAAAATATGTATAGATTATAGTGGACTCCATGACATTAATATGTATAGATCAGAAGGGACTCCATAATATTAATATGTATAGATTAGAGGGGATTCCATGACATTAATATGTATAGATTAGAGGGGACTCCATGAAATTAATATGTATAGATTAGAGGGGGCTCCATGACAGTAATATGTAGAGATTAGAGAGGACTCCATGACAGTAATATGTATAGATTAGAAGGGACTCCATAACATTTATATGTATAGATTAGAGGGGACTCCATAACATTTATATATACAGATTAGAGGGGACTCCATGACAGTAATCTGTATAGATTATAGAGCACTCCATGACAATAATATGTATAGATTAGAGGGGACTCCATAACATTTATATGTATAGATTAGAGAGGACTCCATGACAAGAATGTGTATAGATTAGAGGGGACTCCATGACAGTAATATGTATAGATTAGAGAGGAATCTGTGACAGTAATATGTATAGATTAGAGGGGACTCCATGACAGTAATATGTATAGATTAGATGGACTCCATGACATTAATATGTATAGATTAGAGGGGACTCCATGACGTTAATATGTATTGATTAGAGGGGACTCCATGACATTATTATGTATATATTATAGAGGACTCCATGACAGTAATATGTATAGATTGAAGGGACTCCATGACAGTAATATGTATGGATTAGAGAGGACTCCATGGCATTACTATGTATAGATTAGAGGGGACTCCATAACATTAATATGTATAGATTAGAGATTAGAGAGGACTCCATGGCATTATTATGTATAGATCAGAGGAGACTCCATGACAGTAAAATGTATAGATTAGAGAGGACTCCATGACAGTAATATG